>NHNV01000013.1:307710-472323 GCA_002785995.1 Mycosphaerelloides madeirae | reverse complement strand
ATGCTCTCTGACCGGTATCCATGCCTCGCAGGTCCCATCTAGGGTGCCTGATATTGAAGTCTCCTAGGAGTAGCGTGTTAGGAAGGACAGTCTGCTGAAGAAGGGCTCTCTCAATTGTGTGGTTGCCTTGTGCGTCCTTTTCATTGTAGACATTGAGGATCTGTAGCTTCTGTCCCCTTTCGTCTTGAACTAGAAGGCTTTGGAGATCAGGGTCGTCTGTATTGGCCGGGCTGACTTCTAGTCCTCCTAGCAGGTGCCTACTTACAAAAGTGAGCACCCTCGGTCTTGTGTTAGGGTCATGGTGTGGGATGATGGTTGAGTAGGCAGCATGGTTGATGGACCGGGTATCCTTCCAGCCCTCCTTCTGGCTTAGTAGCCAGGGCTCCTGTACTACTATGATGGCGGCCTGTTCTCGGATTCCTATCTCTAGGATGGTCTCGGTTGCCTGTGCGCTTCGATTGAGGTTGGCTTGGATGATGCGGAAGGATGTGTCTAGCATGAGACACTCGACTGGGTAGCCTTGGTCTGCTCGTCTTTTGGTCTGTCTTTAGCCATCTCGGCCCGGAGACTGAGCCCGGCAATAAAAAGACGCTGCCGGATAGCTTGGATGGCTTCTTTCTTAGTTTGGAATGTGACTAGCATTGAGCCGCCGTTCTGGTTTGCGCGTTTCTCTGCATTGGAGAGCCAGATAGGGGTCCCTACAACCTCGAGTCCATTGTAGATCTCAATCTCCTGTTTGAGTAGTGCTGGTCCCCCTAGGTTGTTGAACTCGGCTGTTGGGATGCCATGAATGGCGACTTTGAACAAGGTGCTATCCTCTAGTACTCTGTTGACGCCGATGTCTTGAAGGAGGTCTGGGTGCTTTGTAATGAAGTCTCTTGCTTGTTGTGATGCACAGACAAGAACTAGGTTGTTCTTTACCGACTTCTTCACTGCCATAGCTAGGACTCCCACAAACCCTTTTGTATGTCCTTTTTGGTTGATTTGGTTCCGGAGGGAGAGTGGATTGATGGCTGTCTCCTTGTCTTTTAAGGAGAGGATGAGAGTGGCATATGTGGGTTTTGGCGCTGACTTCTTTTGGACTGTTGTCCATTCATTTTGAGGGGCAGTTGTTTGGTTTGATGAGTTACCTCTTTGGACAGCTTCAGCATAGGAAGGTCTTTGTCTCCCTTGGTTGCTTGGCCGGCTTTGGGAGGGTTGTTGGGCTGCCTGCTTTGTGGCTTGCTCAAGGCTAGCAACCTTTGTTGCTAGAACTGCTGTAGTTGTTGTGCGCGCTTTTTGAAGTGTTCCTTCTTCTAGGAACTCTCTAAACACTTGGAGGAGGTCGAGGACTTGAGCTTGTTTCTTCTGGTCATGGGCAAGGAGTTGAGAGGCATCGATGAGTGACTGGCGTGCGTTGTTAATGTGGTCTTGGGCTTCGACATCTTTGTTAGAGAGGATGCGCTTTGTAAGCTGAACTGGGGTTTCTGCGCTGAAGACATCTCTTCTTTTGCGGGATTGGATAGCATTTTGGAAGTATCCACGTGTCTGGCTTGGCAGTTCAATAGGATGTTGTGAGAGCAGGTCAGGTGAAGATGGGGGAGGGGGTGTTGGAGGAGAGGGTGTTGGAGGAGCCGGCGTTGGAGGAGCCGGTGTCTCTGTCTCCATTTCCACTTCCATAGTGTTCCTTGGTCCTTAGTCCTTGGTCCTTGGTCCTTGGAGAGTGTAGAAGTCCCCCTTCAAGTTTGCCTAGTGTAGTCAAGCCTCCTTTTATCTACTGTGTACTCACTCTCCTTTAAAGCCGAAGCTTATACTTAGAGGGTGAGCACACCTAAGTTTGCTTGAAGAAGCTTGCCGAGTATGCCAATTTTCTGTAGGTCCTCTTCAGGAGTTTATACTACAGCTAACTGTATGCTCCTAATCACTTAGGTACAGCTTAGCAGGGACCGTGACCACGGGTACACTCTGTTTTGAAATCCAGGGTCCAGGAAATCCAGGAAGTCCAGGGTCCAAAATCCAGGGTCCAAATCCAGGGTCCGGCTTCAGGGGTGAAGAACTTCAAAAAGACAGGATTTGCGGCACAGTTTGCGACACAGCGGCGCAAGGCGCGCAGCCGAGACTTGGGCGCCTGATTGTGCTGTATGAGGGCTGTCGATTGAGGTACTATTGGTGTGATTCCGTCCAGAAATGAGCGAGATCTCAAATGGGGGATGTGTTGCATTAGCCTAAGTACTAGCTCGAACAGTGCAAAGAAGAACGCCGCTATCCTAGAGAGAGAGGTGCGCAGAATCACAATACTTGGACAAGAACAAGCCATCCAATTTGATCTTGCAAAGACAGAACTACTACACTTCTCCAAAAGCAGACAAGCTACAAGCTGCTCTATTCAACTCCCTAGCGGCGACACAGTCCAGCCAGCAAAGGAAAGTGTAAGATGGCTAGGTATCTGGTTTAACGCTCACCTCACCTTTAAAGACTATATCAAGATCAGAAGTACAAAAGCACTAGCAGCATTCTACCGGATGGAGCGCCTAGCAAACCTGGAAAACAGCCTCTCTTCTCACTCTATCCGCAGACTCTACCAAGCTTGTATTACCTTAATAGCCGACTTTGGAAGCCCTATCTAGTGGAAAGGGAGAAGAGCAATTGCCCTACTTCAGACGCTCTAATACAAGGCCGCACGCAAAATCCTAGGAGTCTTTAAGACAACCCCAAGTGAAGCATGCGAGCTAGAAGCAGCACTCCTACCTCTTGCAATCCGGCTAGAAAGACATTGCGTCTTATACTCACTCCGAGCTGCGAAGCTTCCATTTGATCATCCAGTTTCAGAAACCCTCTAAAATACCAACATACCACAGGCTCCCCTAAGATTTAAAGACCGAGCAAAGCTGTCACGCTTTGAAGACATTCACTACCGGAACTCTTTCTTCCTAGCAGAGGGAACAGAGAAGGCCAAGATGCGTCTAAGCCATGAAGTCAACAAAGCATGGAAAGAACACTTCCAAAAGGCAAAGGAGAAGAAGCAGACCAGCAATCCAGGAAGCTACTTCAACCGGTTTTAGTGGTAAGAAAGGGAAAAGCTACAAGTCAAAGACAAAAGACATCTTACTAGCGCATACTATACACTCCTATTTGGACACGGATACCTCAAGTCCTACCTTTACCGACTCAGACTAGCAGACAGCAACAGATGCCAATATGGACAGAAAGAGACACCCGAGCACCTCCTCTTCCGATGTAGAGAATACACCCACCTCCGGCCACAACTCCTAGCAAGGCCTACATCCATTCAGGAAGCCTGCAGCTCTCTGGCAGGAAGAGAAGCAATCCTAGACTTTGTCAAAAACACTGGTATTGCAACAAGGAAGTGGCACCTAGCAAGGGGAAGCTACAACACTACTAACACAGCGGCCTAAACAGCCAACTTGCACAAGTTTTCTTATATCAGGGCGTTGGTTTGGATTTGCATTTGGATTTGTTTTGATTTTACTTAGCCTGAGACCTACAGAGTCAACTAACAAAGAAGATAATGTCCGAAAAAACAAAGAACTACGCCGGAAGGCCGTCTTGCATAGTCATAGACTCACATAGGACGTTAATGGAACAAACAAACAATCAAACAAGCAAGCAAACAAGCAAACAAACAAACAAACAAACAACAACAAGCGGAGAAGGCGGGAAAGTTGAGCATCGCGTATGTCTCTTAAGGTGGATGCATTTGGACTTGCTCATGAAGCAGGCGTCAATGTTCTGACAGATGCACCCTTGGATGAACCCTTGCCAGCTCAGCTGGCACAGAGTATCAAGCAAGCAGGAAAACTCTGCGTTCCTACATTGGTGATGATGAACGCCGTAATGGCAAAATTTTCCCCGGGACGAGACATGAATGCCAACACATCCGTCAAGGCCATGCACGGTGTTGGAGTACCTGTCTTCGTCGGAACAGATGCCAGTGAAGGTGGCGGGGCGGCGGAAGTACTGCACGGAGCCTCGTTCAGGACAGAACTTGCACTGCTCTCGTTGTCTGGGATGAGCCTGTTGGAGATCTCCCGGGCCACAGTAATGGAAGCGGTGAAGCACTTCAAATTGTACGACAGGGGCTCGATCGAGCCTGGGAAGCGAGTCATCTTATTCTCCTTGGAAGCAACTCTTTGAAAGACCTGGCGGTCTACGGGAGGGTTGACAAAGTGCTCTGTCGTGGCGAACTGATTGAATAGATTTGGGGCGCCGTTCGCTACTTCGTCGAAACACTCCTAATACTCCCGCTCCTGAGAGTAGTCGCATCCCACTCCGTAGTCCTCTCATTGATTGTCGCTAGCCTCACCTCCTTTGTCGCTCGACTCGTGATCTTCCATCTCACGACCTACACCACCCAGAACGTCAGCAAAAGCCCGCATCAGGAATCAGGAGCGATACTCAAACCCATTTCCGAAGCCATTTCCCAAACATCTCTCCAGTAATGGGCGGCATCTCTGCTAAGGTCTTGCTCGCTCTCTCGCTATACGTGGTGTCGAGGGGAACTTGTATCTCAGAGCTCACAGTTGAGCGGTAGTACGTGAGGAGACGGGCGGCGGGGTTCTCCTTGGAGGCTTTGACTTCAGACTCGGAAAGCATTTCTACCCAGTGTTCAGATGAAACGACCTTCCAGACGCCGAGATACGGCTGCATGGTTGGGAGTAGGGTGTCCCAGGTCGTCTTCTTCGGATTGACGGCATGGTAGACCAGGACTTGGTTCGGACGTTCAAGGAGCTTCTGCGAGGCATCGAGCATGAACTCGCCGACGATGTCTGCAGCTATATCGACGGGAATCCAATCCACCAAATCGAAGGATCCCAGTGTGGCCGGAAGGTAGCCCAAGAATTTCGAAGAGATGACGAGACTTGGGAGCCATTCGTTCTTCGGCCAGATCCCATTCCCGGAAGCAGGGCCTGCAAGCTGACCTAGACGGACTATAGCGCAGGGAACAAGAGCTTCACGAGCAGCAGCCGTGAGGATCCGTTCGGCCACCAGTTTGGACTGTGTGTAGCCGTTATCTTTGGCAGCTGCGGACCACTCCTCGATGGGAGCTTCTGGCACGAGCCGATACTCGTTCGCAGTATTATACGACATCACTGCGCCTATGGATGAGATGAAAATAATCATAGCGCCATAAGCAGATCTCGCGGAGAAGTCGACGAGTTGGCTGACCCCACTGACATGCGGCGTCTCGAAATGCTCCAGGGAAAGATTGAAGTTGACCTGCCACGCATTGTGAATAACATGCGTAACGCCGTCCAGTAGGGCTCGGTAGACTTTGGTCTCGAGACCGAGGTACTGGCTGGACAAGTCTGCCACGGCGAAGGTGATTGTCTTGTCCTTCAAATGGGTCGTCAAGCCTTTTGCTTCGAGCCTCTCGAGTTGCCGCTCCTCGGCGTCGTCGGTGCGGTTGAGGCAGATGATATGTGCCACGGTCTCGTCGCGAAGCAGTCGATCGAGGAGATAAGTTCCAAAAGTTCCGGTTGAGCCCGTCAGCATTATCACCTTTCTATTCGTATCGTGGATCCGCGGTTCTCTGGTCGTGATCGGAAGATCGAAGGTGTATTTGTCGTACATCTGCTGCATCAGCTGTTTGGGGTTAGGTCTTGTTTCTTGGATGCCGTGGAGACAATGGACCAAACTGGTCGCGGACGAGTGCTGGTAGATTGTCCTAGCGTCGATATGACGCTGAAATCCGTGGACAGCCATTCGGAGCGAACGTATCAAAGCTAAAACGCCCAAGGAGTCCAGGCCAGCGGAGAAGAAGTCTTCATTGGGGTTGAGATCGAGACCGGACGTATGGCGCAATATATGCAGGATCTGTTGCGTGAGTAGCTGTCCGTCGGGGTCGCTAGCCTCCTGTACTGAGTCGCTCCGCTGAGTCTGGGAATGTGATTGTAGCAACCCACCAGCTTTGGCATACAGTGTCTCCAGGTCCAACTCGTACAGCTTGATCGCGGCTCTCCGTTGGACAGTACCCTTCCCAGCCCGTGGCAATGGCCTACGAGGATCTACTATCAAGATCATGTACTTCATGACCCTTGCGTGGGACGGACTGTTAGTATTGGCTTGCTGGACGAGCGGCCAGATTCGTTCAATGATATCGGACGCTTCTGGTCGTTCGTTTGGTGCAAGTTTCGGTTCGACGAGAAGCGCCGATTGTGGTCTACCATCGCCGCAGACTACGGCTGTCTTGACGTGGGGACTACCGTTGATGGCGTCTTCCATCGATGTTGGATTGAATTTCTCGCCGTTTGAGTAGACTACGATATCGTCGGTTCGACCTTGCCATATCCAGTAGTCAGGCTTCGTCGGGTGCGGAGAAAAGAGGTCGCTGGTGTGGTACTCCTGCAGGTCCGAGAACGTGAAGAAGGCTACCTGATAGTCTTCCCATCTCTTATCCCGGACAAACACGAGCTCGTAGAGATCCTCGGCATAAGCTCGCATCTCGATGCCTAACACTGGAGAGAACTTGATGTACTGCCAGTCGGTTTGCCGTACTAACTCACAGGGCAGGATCCCACATTCGGACATGCCTATGAAGTTGAGCACATGGCACTGTCGTTCGATGAGGTCGCCGGCTACTTTAGGTAAGGGACCGCCTCCGTACGCTACGCACTGTACCTGGGAGAAACTTCTGAGGAGCTCGAGATTGGAGGCCATATTTGCCAGGATCGAGGGAGAGGTAACCAGAACCTGGATGTTGGTGTGCTCGAGGATGTCGCTGATGAGTTCCGCACTTGACGGGCCTAAGGTCGTTGGTGGAAATACGACGAAGACGTTGTTCTGGATCACAGCCATGACGACGTTGAGTGCGGCAAGGTGGAATAGCGGAAGGTCCAAGAGCGCGGTCTTGCCTTCCCAATGGGTAAAGTGTACGTGCCCAAATCCATAATCGGTGACATGCTTCCAATGCTCCATTGCGGTGAAGTTGCCATGTCGGATAATCACTGGTTTCGGGATGCCGGTACTGCCTGATGTATGCAAACCAACCAGCGGCTCCGTTCGAAAGTCGACTCCTTCTGGCACCGTCCAAAAATACGGCTTCGGCGAGGCGGACAGGAAGAAATGCACGCCGGGCACCTCGCGGACGTCTATCTGCAGCCCCTCAATCACCGGACGCATCTTGTCGAGAATGGGACTCCGCTTCGGCAGCAAGAGCGTATCGCATCTGTACTCTTCGAACAGCGAACACTGTGCCTCCACATCATTCCTCGGCGAAGGAAAGAAAGCCAAGCGATTGCTCTTGACCGCACCCAGCAAGAATACCAAAAACCGAAAATCCTGCGCCGGTGCCATGAAGGCTACAACCTTTGCTCCCTCGTCCTTCCCGAACTGCTCGTCCAGCCATCGTGCTGCTTCGTCCACCGCATTTGCCAGGTGCGCTATGGTGACCATCCTGCTGGAGTATTTTGCGCCATTTGCCGTAAGAATTTCTGCGAAGACGCGGTCCGGGTCGTGGTCGGCGAGGTAATCAATATATATGGGGAAAGGGAGGTCGACGGAATTGGATATGCTCGTCATAGTCCTTGATGGCAGCTTTGACGGCGGGAGGGAGAGGAGGAAGGCGAGAGAGGAGACGCTTTGCCGACCGCTTGATGCCCTTGGTACCGCTGCGGCATCGCTCGCGCAGGGAGTGCTTCTTGCCCTCGAGGCCCAGGGCTCCGACCATGATGGTATCCATGTTGCTCTGGAGAAAGTTGGTCAGGATCACGCTGCCAGGCGGAACTCTAACGATCCCTGCTATCAAACCAACACGAAATTTGCTCCGCAGAGACTCGTGGGGACGGTGCTGATGATGGTACAGTTTCTGCAGCAATTAGCTTGGTCGTCAACGATGGCGATGGGAGTGTCCTACGAGAGTGATACTGGTAGTCGATGTAAGAGAGAAAAAGAAAGAGGCGGTAGCGGTGGAATTGATGAAGGGCGTGCAAACGCAGCTTCTGCAAGCACAAGCGGGCGGGAAAGTGAATTTAAGACTAAAAGACCCACTTCAAACGGATATTGATTGGCTAGGGGCGCTTCTCGATCAAGTAACCTCCCCTCCGCTGCGCTCTTCCGCCCCCGCGCTCAAACCGACATGGGTAACCTCAACATGGACGACCTCAACATGGACCCAGTCCTTCCTCAACGACTGGTCAGACTTCGCCAACGGCACCATTGGCAGCACATCGATCGAGGAAGACAATTCAGAAGACGGGGGCGGCAGGATAGACGAGTACGGCACAATCCTCACTCTTTCGCTGGATCCTCGCACCCTCGATCAGATCTACGTATTCAACACGACTGTCCATCTAGGCCGTGGAATGTCGTATGCGAACTTCACACGGCCCTCCATCAGCTAGCTTCAGTACCAGAAGCGTGTGGGTCTGGGTATTCGAAGACCTGTAAGCACAGACCCCCTCTACCCCTACCCCTAACCCCACCCTCTTGACCCTTTCAAAGCCTGTGCCAAACACTCGACTTCCAACTGACCACTCTTCACACACAAACACCCAATATTGATTACATTCTCATAGGCGCCGTCACCACGGCGCAGAATCAATCTGACCCTGTCGTAAGCCTAGAGCAAACACATTGTCGCGCCCTTCTCTGTCCGTTTCTTTATTCGAGTATTCGAGTATTGACTACCGCATCGATTAGGACGGTTATTTCGACATGGAGACGTACGAGAAAGATACCGAGAAGAACGAGGAGGAGGCCGCGGCCGCCGAGGCAAACCAGCACACGGAGGCAGAGGGGGATGACGAGGGCGGAGAGAATGAAGGCGCAGAAGACGAAGGAGGAGAAGATGAGGGCAGAGAAGACGAGTGTGGAAATTTTGAGGATGAAAAGCCTGGCTCGGAGCCGCGCACGCCACCAGGTAAGATCGACGACGACACGGAGCATGAGAATACCGACGACTCCAACAAGATCACCGCCAACTCCAACCAGAACACTAGCAACCAGGGTCGTCAGGAGGGCCTGGATGTGATCACGTTGTCCATCGGAACTGAGCGCAAGGTGAACGAGTGGGATTCTGGCAGCAGCGGTAGGGAGAACGGACCGCAATCCAGCTACTTCACACCACCGCCAGCCTCAAAGGTGGACACGAAGACGCCTGGACTGGGGCCCTCCCACAACGCCATGTGGGATGCCATCAACAACGGGCCGCCGAGCGCCCCGCATCCAGCAGCGCTCAACCGACGACGAGTCAAGCTATGGCAACAAGTCAACGACGATTGATAGATGAAGATACTGCAGATTGGAGCAGGGTTGTAGCGTAAGGCCCTATCATATCTCTAAAAACTCGTCTGCAGCAGCACAATAGACTACGGTATCCTCTCCTCACCTTCTCACCACCCAGATTCCCACCCCTTCAACCCTTGTCTTCAGAACCCCCTCCCTCCATACCCCTGATTGATCCTCGTCCTCTGCGTAGTCCAATTACTCATCTGCTGCGACTGCGAATCAATTGCGGGATCATAGCGTCGATAGAACTTGTTTCGTTGGGAGCGCTGGAATTTGCCCCACCATGCGTTTCCGCCGCCTCAGTTGGATCGAGGTTGGTAGTTGTTGTTCTGTATGTGTCGGATACCACCGGTACCACAACAGGGAATTGGCTTGTTCTCCACACCCCTGCAAGGAGGCTGTACTCTTCACTTCCACCTTGTCACGGAGATAGAAGAATGAATCAAAAACATCGTATCATTATGAGACTCTCACTAAAGCGACTGTATCGTATGTACGAGAGACCCAATCAACAGTAGTGCTCGGCGACTCGTCGCTGTAGCTTTGACGTTGGCGCCCTTGGATCATTTCTCCCCAATATCCCCGGCCCCAGGGGGAGTCAATTGTGTTTGGTTGTGTGTTTGTTTTCTGTGGATGTTATGATTTGCGGGCTGGAGGGTGGAACAGGAAGGGAGGGGTGTGGAGAAGACGCATGGTCACTGATGGACATGACGGCACCGATAGAAGCAGAGTCGCAGTGTATAGAAGAACTTGCAGTATTAAAGGCTCAGAGAATCTTGACTGCCGTCGTGCAATACCGGCGTAGGATAAGTCGAGGGCCCAGATTGCGACAGAACGGAGACCTGCATTTCTCAGCTTCACGTCCAAATGAGACCCTTTAAATCAAACCGCGATAGGCTACTCAAGAAGAAGACTTGGACACTGCCGTCATCAAGCCGATGATCGATCTCTCATCAGAAGTGGTGGTGAGATGGATTCACCGATGGGATGAAGTGAGGATAAGGTCAAGTCCACCGTAACCTTCCCAAGAGATCATACATTGCCAGGACATATCGCTCTTCTCATTGGTGACCCACTATTCGCGGCGATATCGGCAATACTGGATACTCTTGTCTTCAGTCGCAGCACGAGAACAACGAGAAATCGTTCCACTTTTGCGTTACCCTTGCATCCGCATGAGTCCGAGCATCAGATCAGTGAGTCTTTCTTATCTGATCTTGCCGTTTCGTCTCGCTCTTTGCCTCGTTCTTTTATATTTACCACCACTCTATCTCAACTCCAGGATCTGCTGTTCTCTATTGCACAATACCATCATCTTTTGATGCCACATATGTCCTTTTCACTCTCTACTTTGCGCTCATTGTCACCGTCTTCACCAAAACGCCCGTGCAACGAGATTGGCCGTCATCGGTTCTCCGAAGCAAGGATGGCTGAAAATCCCATCCGAGTCTCGGTCGCAGGATGCTCGTACGCTGGCATAGCGGCCGTCGTCAACCACTTCGATCTTTGCCAGGGAAAGTCGGTGAGGGCAGCTCCGGATAAGGCACCGCATGAGGCGGCGTTGAAACGTATTCCGATTGACATACGCATTGCTGATGAACGTGATGGCTTTCTCCATCTAATCGGTTGTCCTCTCGTCTTTGCATCGAAGGAATATGCTCCGAAAATATGGCAAAAGCTCGAAGACATTCCGGCTGTGCAGCATCCGAGCATAGAATGGACTCAAGGCGGCGTGACCAAGATCGAGTCGAAAAGCATGCTGGCAACCGTGAAAGACCACAAAACTGGTGTTTTTAACGATCATCCGTATGACTAACTGCTTCATTACCGCGACTGGAATGAAGAGGAGTTACCCTGTGGTTCCTGCGAGCGTCAACAAGGAGAAGATGTTGCAAGAGACTGTCAGCCATGTCGATCTCGTCAAGTTGGCCAAAGAAGGCATCGTCGTGATCGGCGGTGGTGCTGTCGGAATAGAGGTGGCAGCAGAGTTAAAGCATGTTGAGTCGGAAGCGAATGTGACTCTGGTCCAATCGAGAGACAAGCTCCTGTCGGCTGAGCCACTCCCACAAGAGTTCAAAATTATCAGCCTGGAAGCTTTGAAGGAGGTCGGCGTTGAAGTTGTCCTGGCTCGAAGGAGAGTGATGGATATATCAACCATTACTGCAGGAGACGGTAGCTCAGTGCAGAGACTGGCTTTGAAGGATGGTACGGAGATGTGCGCAAGCCACGATATCAATGCAGTCTCTCAGCCGATACCGAGTACATCGTACTTGCCATCGTCAGCGCTGGATAGCGAAGGTCTGGTGAAGATTAACAACCTGTGAGTTCATTAGAACTTCGAATCGAGACACGACCACTAACAGAATTAGTCTTCACTTCCCCACCGACGCTACTACCAACGGCCGTTACTGCGCAATCGGCAACATCATCTCCTGGTTCGGTTTCAAACGATGCGGCGCCGCAATGCATATGGGCTACGTCGCCGCAGACAACATTCTCTAGCAAATGTTGCACGAGCGAGAGGATGTCGACCCGAGCTTCTCTCCTTGGCCGGAAGTGCCTCCTGTGATTGCATTGGCCATCGGGAAGAAAGCGGCGACGTACTCTCCCGCGGGTGGAGTGCATTGCTCCGATGCCGAGACGAAGATATACTTTGGAGACGACCTCGGCCTCAGTTGTAAGTCGTGAATTTTTCTCGAAGCGAGACTATTTACTAACTATTGTGCTAGACTATTAACGTGCTTGATAAGCATATGGCACAGATAGGCATGTGGCACAACTTCATCAAGAATCTCCTACCATTAATTCAACGCGTTATTATTCCACTATAACACGCGATGGCACCCCTAAATGAAGAAATTATTCAACAGGCTATCTTTGCCTATCACACAGGTCGTTTTACAAGCGTACGACGCGCTGCAGATGCCTATAATGTCTCCTATCGTACCCTTTACCGGCGGATCAAAGGCACGCCTTCAAAGGCCACTACACCACCTACCAATCGATCCCTGACCCCAATCGAAGAAGAGGTGGTTTGTCAAAAGATTCTCGACCTAGACGCACGTGGATATTCGCCAACACAAGCTATAATAAGGTCGTGGGCATCCTCAATTCTCAAAGCACGGTCCGGAGAAGAGGTTGGACAGCGATGGGCTCATAACTTTGTAAAGCGACATCCAGAACTGGAAACAAGGCTATCACGGAGTTTGTCAAACCGAAGGGCAAAGAACGAGGACCCAGAGGTCATCTCGGAATGGTTCAGGCTTGTTCAAAACATGATAAACTACCATGGAATTACAGAGCATAACATCTACAACTTTGATGAGAGTGGTTTCCGGCTTGGTCAATATCAGAACACTATGGTTGTTACTGCGGCAGAGCGAAGACAACGCCCTAAGGCACTGGTTTCTGATTCTACGCAATGGCAGACTGTTATTGCCTGCATCAATGCACAAGGCTGGTCAGTGCTCCCATATATTATCTTCTCTGGCAAGGAAATGAACAGGGCTTGGTTCTACTGCCTACCACCATTATGAAGACTTGGAGTCAGTCCAAAGGGCTGGACATCCTTTGACTATAGTATAGCATGGATCAGCCACTTTAATGAGTATACCAAGCACAGGACTGTTGGTCAAAAGAGGCTGCTTATTCTGGATGGGCATGACAGCCATATGACTCCAGAATTTGAGTCATTCTGTGAGACAGAAGGCATTGTCACCCTCTGTATGCCTCTACACTCTTCACACCTTTTGCAACCCTTGGATGTTGGCTGTTTTAGTCCATTAAAGAAGGCATACTCGGCCAGAATCCAAAGGCTTGGCATGGCTGGCTATCACTACTTGATCAAGGAGGACTTCATTCCAACACTCTAGCCTGCATATAAGGCTGCATTTACACCAGCAACTATTCAGGCATCCTTCAGAGCCTCAGGTCTATTGCCATTGGACCCACAGGCTGTGTTGTCTAAGCTGATACTGCGGCAAAAGACACCAACTCCACCACTACCGCCTTCATCACAGGAACTACAGTATACCCCTCAGAATCCAACACAGGTCGACAAACATACTGCCAAGATCAAAGACAAGGTTATCCATCACTAGGGCAGCTTACTAACACCAATTCTGGACGCAGTAGACAGGCTATCAAAGGGCTTCCAAAAATCACAAGAAAGCCTGGCTTTGTTGCAGGCTGAACATAACAATATGAAGACTATTATAGCTGAACTGCAATCGCATAGAGCTCCAAGGAAGAAGATCAAGCTTACACTTGGCCTTGACACTGATGAATTGGCATATAGAGATACAGCTCAGTCTCAGGCACAGCAAATAATAGATTTGGTTGGTCAGATTGAGAAGCAGCCAAGGGCTAAACCGACATGTAGCAGGTGTGGTGTCCAAGGCCACAATTCAAGAGGCTGTCCATTAGATAGAGTGACTTCCTAGCTTTCAATTGATATACTGTTATGTCCATTTGAGCCAGTATTGCAGTAGAAATCAATTTACAAAGTGATCAAGCTCATAAAGTTGTGCCACATGCCTATCTGTGCCACATGCTTATCAAGCACGTTAGACTCATACGAGTCTTCAGTATTTAGATAGTACTAGCATTGACTCGTGTAGCATACTGCCGTAGACGGCTCTATAAAAGGAGTTAATCGAGAGGCAGACCGTGGCCGCTTGACTAATTGAGACTCGGGAAATCTCTTCAGGCAAAAACAAGGATCTAGTGAAAATTGATGTTATTCGGTATTGGTGATGGAGATGTTAATAGAGAATTGGTAGAAAAAGGAGAAGAGGGACCGAATGTTATCTCCGAGATCGGAAAAAAATGTCGGGCCGAATGACGCATGCAACGGTCGATCCTGCTCTTTTCCCACCACTTTGACCCGGTCATTCTCATTAAGGGGCTTCATCAAAACATCAGCCTTTCCGACCTCGCAATCGAGGCTCGCTGCGGTTACTCGCGGGCTGTCCTTCTCCGTCGCCCTCGCTCAGTCTCACAGCATTTTTTGTCATCGATACATTGGAGAAATGGCGGTTCAAAGATAAGCTCCGTGTTCTTTCTTGACTCACAAGCTTTCCTGCTCCTTGCCCCCTGCTCGACCACATCAACCTTTCACTTCAACTGAGATTCGACTTCCAATTCGCAGCATGGCAGAATCAAACGGCGAAGCACAATGGCTGATCCAAGATCCGCCCCCCTTGCCTCCAGGCTACACCACACACCACATCGTCTTCCTGGAAGCTATCCACATGCCGATTGCCCCTCCACCATTCGATTATACAATCGACATGTACCCACGCACCTTCCCTCATGAGATAGCGGAGCGGATCAAGCCAGCAACCATTGTCATATCCAACATCATCGACGTGAAACCTTCAGATATGGACCAGGCACCGCATATGAAGCTTCTCGCGATCCTGGCTACTGGAATGGGCTGGGTCGACAAAGAATACTGTGCTCGAAGGGGTATCACTGTTGTAAATGCTCCCGGGAACAATATTGACGCTGTATCCGAGCACTTTCTGGCGTTGTACTTTGCGAGCCGGAAGCGTGTTGGTGTCGTTGACCAGACTGTCAAGACGACAGACAACTGGCGACAAACGAATAGCATTACCAAGCAAGTCTGGCCACAAGGACCGCCGTTGGGTTGCAAGCAGGAGACTTTAGGGATCGTAGGATATGGTGCGCTTGGAAAGAACATCGAGCGCCTCTGCAGAGCTCTTGGATTCGCGGAGATTCTCATTGCAGATCGCAAAGGCGCGAAAGAAGTCAGACCAGGTCGAGTTCCGTTTCACGACATCTTGACGAGATGTACCACCATCTGCGTTGCATGTCCACGGGAACCCGACACCATCAACCTGATCGACGAGGCAGAATTGAAGCTTATGCAGAAAGACGCTTTAATCATCAATATTGCCCGTGGCGGTATCGTCAACGAAGCCGCACTAGCAAAAGCTCTCATGGAAGACTGGATATTCGGCGCAGCCACAGATGTCCTGGACACAGAGCCCGGCGGACCCGGTTCAACGCCTCTCCTCACAGATTTATCCAAAGGCGAGAAAGAGATCCCGAACCTGATAGTCACTAGCCATGTGGCCTGGTATTCTGGATCGACGATAGAAAAACTTCAAGCGATGAATAGAGATGCCATGGCTGCTTTCGCGAATGGCACATTGCATCATCCTGCCGTAAAGCCTTGCGTTGCGGTACACGATGGTAAGATTTGGAAATAGGCAAAACCTCTAGACTGCGGCATGCGACAGGAAAATAGGAAAACGCGCTGCTGTTTTGGGTGGCTATCGACTCGAATTCCGGTCATTCAATCAGAAGTATGTACAATCCTACTCCTCCAGCTCCAGACGCCGTCCCATGCAGATGCTAATAAGTTTCTTAAGAATGTTGCAGATCCGATATGTAATGGCAGTGGTATCAGATCCATCATATCGGCAGCCAGCGCCGATGCCAAAATGAATGCTCGACGCCTCGATGCCCTCCAATTCAAAAGTGATTTGGCGCTTCGCGTCCTCCTTGTTCTCGGCCTGAGCCCAAGAAAGACATACTCGGTAATCTGCCGTCCGATAGTGTGAGTTTTCGTTTGCTGACACGACGAGAAGCTCCAAATGGGACGAATCTCCATCGAGCAACGACGGATGATCGACAAAAAACAATAAGCCTGCCTCGTGTATCATCATGTGGTCAGGTGCAATAAGGGTCCTATGGTTGCGAGATCGAACGAGAAACATGCCGCCAACTGCCCGCTCCTGTCGCCTCCCGATCGCATCCAATTCCCATTCATGATTTTTTTCTCTCGTCCAGTACTAGATTCTGCTCAGGTCTTTCCCCATTCCACCACCCCTAGCGTTGTGGATACCTCTTAGGTCGATTATGCTTCTACCACACCGGTGCTCCGAGTGGCATCGGCGCCATCGACATTGCCTCCACCATAGCATGTTGCGTCTTCGGCAACTCTACTTGAATTAACCTCCTGATCAACGTCCGGAAAGGTCTTCTCGGCTTCGATGCATACAGATGCTCTGTGTTCGGCAGCAGAGGCCGCTCAGAGTCCTTCGGTGATGAACACTTCCGTCCTCGACGTCGAACAGTTGTCTCCGAATTATGGCCTTTCGACACCCCAGTAATCAAAAGCGGCTGGCCAAGATCCGAGTTGTAACTCGATCGTTTCCGTCCCGTCCGGTACCCAGGAGGATATTGTCGTGGTTTGTATTCGGCGAGCTGAACTTGGCTAGCATATGCGGCTCTCTTCTGTCGTTGTCTGGCTGCTCGGGCTTGTGCTTGGGCTTTCAGAGGAGGGAAAATACGCCTAAGCGCATTGCGTATCCTGGGAAACAACATAATGGAAGGAAAGGGGGCCCGAGCTAGCGTTGCACCTGACCCTCTGTTGCCTGGTCCTAAACACGGGGTGGACGAGACCTGGACGGAGGCTGCAGTGGAAGCAGAAAGAAGAAACAGAGAAACAAGCTGTCTCATGTATTGGATAGGCTCACTAAACGACGCACCGTGAAGCGATGGGCACGAGCTACAATCCTCGGTCCGGAAAGCGAACTGCACGACGATCGTTGGCTTCCATATTTGATGCGAAAGTGGGAGGAAGAGCTGCACGTATTCTTGGGGTCGATCTGCGCCTTGCAAACCATAGTCGAACGAGTAATCGAGTTGTGCAGACGGCGTATGACGGGCTGACAGAGACCTTCCCGCAACCTTGAGGTGGTTTGAATGGGCTGCGTCTTGGCGCGGGATCGGCTATTTTGCAGCCGCTACTGGAAGGTTATTCGCACACCGAAAGAACGACATCACCACCATACATATCAGATACACGCACTCGTCGGCGCTTTTCTTGTACCCTGCCGAGTTGGTGGGACGCCGTTCGGTTCTGTGCGACCGTTCACTTACTCATCGGTCACCTGTTCCGTTAGCGGAAAGAGTTCAACGGCTGGCGTGGTCGTTGTGGGGTAAAGCTTGGACTGGTGGAATATATACATGGGCAGCCTTGGTTTCGGAACAACTTCAATGTGGCTGCTGACTCAAGCTACATGAAGGGTTCAAGGTTGGGGCATGGTATAATGTTATCGTTGGGACAAGGCACAACGAGCTCCGCCTCGACGCTTGAATTTCGACAACCACAAGCTGAAGCATAGGAATCGAGATATAACAAGAGCTTGAATGGTCACTACTTTCGAGATACCACAATCTGGATGATCCAAGAATCACACGGTCAACGGGCCCATCTTTCAAGGAGCTTCTCAATAAATTTAAC
This sequence comes from Mycosphaerelloides madeirae, assembly GCA_002785995.1. Lineage (NCBI taxonomy): Eukaryota > Fungi > Ascomycota > Dothideomycetes > Mycosphaerellales > Mycosphaerellaceae > Mycosphaerelloides > Mycosphaerelloides madeirae. The sequence goes on along the minus strand of NHNV01000013.1, from coordinate 454,820 downwards.
TCGTGAGACTCGACAGCGATCTTCAATCCCTGGCAAAACTTGATGTGATACTACATAGTAACTGTTCTTCGAAATTTACTGTATGCAAACGATTTTCTTCTATCAAAAGCGGCCTCTACACCACTACATGAACGAAAACCTCATCCAGTCCCCTCATAGCGAAAGGCGTTTTCTTTGTTCTCTTCCATATATCCGAGCTGGACACCCGTCTGAATACGATCCTTATTTGTATATTTGTGTGAGGATCGGTCCGGCGTTCGGAAAGATGGCCTTGGCAGCGGCCCTGCATACGAGCGCACGTCAGACTACTTCCGATCGAGAGGGTTGCATCACACTGCTTGAGCGAGCGGGCCAAATGAGTGGCTGCGGTCTCAATTTTCTAGGACGAATATCGGGGAAGAACGCGGAGGAAACGTCTAGACGAAGAGCAAATGGGTTTTGGAGCGTATAGTGGGATAGTTTGGTTCTCGATAACGATTTTGTAATTCAGCTTCGAGGCCTATTTAGGATACCACATAGAGTCTTCGCACAGGTTTGACTTGAGCTCCCTTTACAGGATAATTTATCTTCTATTTTTCGTGAATGCCGGAAACTTGCTAATATACAGATGGAACGCTTCGATCGACGCCGACGACGCTGCTTGTCCCAGTGCCAGCAGGTCCAAAATGCATTTAATCCTCCCCAAAATTCCCGCTCTCAACCTCACATATAGTTCGCAGCGACGTATCTGTATGCTGTCGGACCAACAGCGGCCGCAGTGGCGACGCCGATGGCGCTAATGAAAGTCATGATACCAGCCCTTGCGAACTTGGCAATCTTCGACTTGCCATTGCTCTCGAATTGCTCAGTATCGTGGGCACGCGGGAACGGCTTGTCCGGGATGGGAACGTCGAGAAGCTTGCAGATGGGCTCCCAGCCGTCCTTGACATTCCATTTGAGCGTGCGGTCCTTGGGCAGCACACGCTCCATGTATGCATAGTGTTGGTTGTGGAAACGAGTCAGAATTTGCTCTGGCTGTGGTGAACTGGCGGCGACGTCCATGTTAAAGTTGTGGTGGTGATGCATTCTGTAGAAAAGGGCCCACACTTGCCGGCGGTACCAGTCGAGGTATGTAATGACGTGAGGGATAGCGGTCGACAGAGGCATGATGGTGTTCATGATCGACTTGCACCAGCCCTCCGAGTCACGGTAGTTGAGGATGATCTTGGCCTCCGGGTAGTGGCCGGCCAGAACTTCAGCGAAGTTGTGGGCTGGGTTGTCGCCAACACTCTGTCATTGATGGTCAAATGAAATATTCAAAGTACGTTTTTGGTATACTCACCCAGAAGCCATCGAGAAGTCGGTCCCAGTCAGCCTTTGTCATCGTTCCATTTCCCTCGAACTGAGCAGCCCAAGCCTTGTTCCAGAGACCTGCTGTTGCTGGCGTTGCCATGAGGGTGGCCATGTGGTGGCAAGGACCGAAACCCAGTTCGTTCAATGCCATTACGAGTGCTAATCATATCATCAGCCAAGCTTTTGCGTACATTTGCACAGCATGGATACGTACAGGAAGTTGCCGTCCGCGGCATGCCAGCGACAATGACCTTCAGCCCTGGCCTTGAGCCAGACTCGGCCGGCAAGTACATTGAAGGGTCGCTTGGGTTGTCCATGGCTGCGTGATGTTACAGACGTTTTCAAGATGAAGCAAGCATTCAACTGAAATGGGCCACAATTCCTCCAGTGGGCAGCCCGGCCGTCTTAAAGGCATCATTTTTACGAGTCGGCACTCGAGAATCCAGCACGGGAGGACGGGCAGCATCATATCCAGGAATCAGGATGCCGTGTACGGGCTGCCGGAGCCAAAAGGCTCCAGTGGACTATTTTGAGACAAGACGCTGCGCAAGCTGAGATTCACACTGCATCGAGCTACGTCGTCGGACGCACATAGAGACGGTGAACAAAGGTCGTAAAAGTCGCCAATGTGTGAGAGTGTTGGATTACCGGTCGGGAAGCGATGATGGCCGTGTGCAACGTGAAACTTGCGTGAGTCGCTAGCCGAACAGCAGACAGCGTGTGCAAGCATTGCACGTGCCCTCCACGTGCAAGCTGGAGGTGTCGACAACCGTGAGGAGATTTAGCTAAATGGACGAGGGAGGTCAGGGCCGCTCAAGCAACTTGAAAGTTGCCAACTTCTCGGTGCCCCAACACCCGATTGGCCATCGCCGACGCTAGTGCGATTAGCGCAGCGTCACTCCAGCGTGTTTTCTTCACTTCATCACGCTTTCAACACGCTTTCCATATGCATCCCAATCACGCGTCGAGCTTTACTTTAGCCCATTGAGGACTCCTCATACAACGCATAACGATCCACACGCCTCGGCGCCAACATCCAAGACTCGGCCGAATGAGCTCACTTACGCATACTTCTCCCCGACATGCAGGCTGAAACGCGTGTATCTCTCCATCACTGTGCAACTTTTTGAAGCTCAATCTACTCAGTCTAGGCGTAGAACTGGAACAGAGGTACGAAGTTCCATTTCAGGCACGCCGAGTGGCTTGGTTTCAGACCCTGAGCACGCGACACTTCCTCCATGGGCAATCTTCCAACCAGACTGTAGCTCTTGTAGGCCACTGGAGAAACAAGCCTTTCATCCTCGGAGAATGTAACTGTTGCTCTCTGGAATACCTCACCAACAGCCGCCATTGAGGCAAGGCATACTACTAATGCCAACAAGCTGCACCACCAACATCATCTCATCGCCTCTGATTTCGATCTCAACGCATTCTCTTTCTTTGCTTTGCCAGATCCTGTTGAAAACCAACGCCTCTGACGACGGACAATTCGTACACGGACTGTAGAGTACATGAAAGCCGCAAAGCCAGCTGAAGTCCTAACTTTTCCACCATTCCAAAAACTGGTCCATCAGCAAAGACCTCCTCCGAACGCACGAACGCACAGTATCAAGCATGCAACATCAACATCAACCCCGAGCAATGTCGAACGTGTGTTCTGAAACTAGCCCCCAAACCAAGCGACGGACCTCGCCATTATCATTCCTCAGGCGCAGATCCAAACCCGAAAGACGAAGCAAACAAGCCCCTCCTATGCCAGATATTCGACGAGTGTCACTCGCACTGGACTTGCGAAGAATCAGCAGGTCTCTCGAGGATGCAGACGGCGGTGTAGCGAGACCTGTTCGAACGTTTCGCGAGTTCCAGTATGCCAATGTCTGCTACATCCAACATTGACGGCCTCCTCCGAGCACATACAAGCTCGTAGGGGTATTTAGCGTGGAGTTGCTGGAACTTGGGTTGGGAATGGTTTACTCGGAGTCGGAGTCAGCTGGAGGATTTCCCCGAACGCCACTACACCTCTCTTGTTACACCTCGAGTACGACACTGAAGCTGCACGAAAACATAAAGGCCGCCTGAGCTGTTGCAAACTCGAGAACCGGACCTTTCTTGACGCAACATATGGCAGAAGAGAACATCGACTGTCCTGAGGCATGGCGCCAGCTATCACAGCCACAGTGTCACGATCAAGAAGCTTGCAGTTGATGGTACTGATCGAACTTGTCGGATATGAGGCCAACATCAAGAAAAACACGCCACTGCCGACGACTCGCACTATATTTCGTTCGTTTCGGATGGGAGAAGAAGCATGATTGATTGCAGATCTTCCGTACTGCTTCGGGAGTGCCAGAGATGTTGTAAGAAGGGGCATCGTCCGAATAGATCGAAAGAAAGTTGTAGATGTTTCACAAGTAGATTGTACATTATTGATACAGGCCCAAACTATACCAAGCGCAAAGTCATATTCAGCTGACTGACACTCGATTTTATATCAAAACCCGAAGACATGATCAGGTTTCTTCTACAGAATTAATGTACCGCTATCGAAATTGTGCCTCAGGCCGTCGGCCGCCACTTCCAACTTCCAGCTTCCAGCTTCATCTCACTTGTGCAAGAGATGCACAACCACAACACTTTACATCATATGCATCATAAGCCTCTATCAAGACGAGCGAAATGATCACACATACCTCATGGCATGAGATGAAGTCAATGCAACCAACACTACAGCCCGCAAAGACGTGAAAAATGGCCAACCTCATCCAAAGTTCAGAGCTACCACCAGCACAACCCGCATACATCTTGCGCGGCCACTCCGCACAGATCCACGCCGTACACTTCCTGCGAAGGAACACCAGACTATTAACCGGAGATGCCGTCGGATTCGTGGTGCTGTGGAGTACTGTCACAAAGCGCCCAACGGCCGTCTGGAAAGCAGCGAATAACAGCATTCTCGGCCTCAGAAGCTGGGATGACGACAAGATTATCACGTATGTCAATTTTTGAGAATGGTCGGGAGCCTGAACTGATGGGAAAAGCCACGGCCGCGACAGCAAGCTGTGCGTATGGCAGCTCCGCGAATCCGATGAAGCCGAACTTTCAAAGATACCACCACTCGACGACGCGGCACTGGGGCGAAAGCAACCTCGGTTGTTGCACAGTCTTGCCGTCCAATCGTTGAATTTCTGCTCTTTTACCATGTTACCAGCACAGGCCGATGGGAACAACGACCTCCCGTCTGAAGGCATTTTTGTTGCGACACCAGGAGTGCAGGACGGCCATGTCAATGTCACTTCTCTACCTGATGAGGAGCGTATCGCTACGATCCCAAGTCCGAAGGATGAGAATACTGGTATGACGATGGCGATTGGTCTGGACTTTGAAAGGATCAAGGATATCAAGCAGCTCACAGTTATTGCTGGCTATGAATCCGGACACGCATGTGTCTGGCAACAGGAGGGTACGAGTCGCAAGTGGCAGCTCGTGTATTTGAGCAAGCACCATTCGCAGCCTGTGATGTCGCTGAGTATTGCCCCAAATCAAGGAAGCTTTTTCACGAGCTCCGCAGACGCAATTGTGGCGAGACATCCACTAGGGAAGCACAGTCCTGTAACAAAGACAATACAGACGAAGCATGCCGGGCAGCAAGGTCTCACCGTCCGGTCCGACGAGAAGATCTTTGGGACGGCGGGCTGGGATGGACGGATGAGAGTGTATAGCGTCAAGACGATGAAAGAGTTGGCTGTGTTGAAGTGGCACAGTGAGGGATGCTATGCTCTGACGTTTGCGGATGTTGGCGGTGTGGAAGACAGTAGCAGCTCAACGAGTAACGTCGTCAAAACGTCTGAGATGGAAGAAGTCACGAAACGAGACTTGACGGTATCAGAGCAGCGGGTAGAAACGGCGAAGACGACACACTGGCTTGCGGCTGGAAGCAAAGACGGCAAAGTCTCTCTCTGGAATATTTACTGAGCATCGGGATATTCAAGCGCGACTCTTATCCATTAACCTTGCAGGCCCTCGATGCCCCAGCTGTGATCTCGATGAGCCGAATGATATCTTTGTTGTCCTCCAAACTTTTTGACAACCTCTTGCAATCGAAGGTGACTTGTGGCAATTCCACACCTACAGCTCCGAAAGCCATGCGGTACTCTTCATCAGTTCCGTCGTGCAGCTTACCTCCGTCTTCGAGCAGCCACTTTACCTCACCTGCGCGGAAGATTTTTCCACCCTTCTCAGTCTGCACATATCCCTTCAACTCCGAGAGCGATACCCACACCATCACATTCGCATCCTTGTTTTGCGCCCTGAAACCCCCGGCCCTCTCTCCCGTCTTATTCTCCTGAGTCAGCACCATGCGCAAACGTGACCCCTCGACGACTTCCTCAGGCAACGAAGTCTCACGCAGCGACTTCAGATCGCTCAAGATAGAGCGGAGGACGACGTAGGCAGTGTTGAGCGGCTCGGCGGTGTGATTGTACTTGATGCTCTGAAGTAGTCGTAAGCGCTCATCATTGAGGCTATTGTTGAAGCCGATGATGCCTGCTTCCGTGGTACAAAGAAATGTGTTCTGACCGTAGTAGATGGCGAAGGACTCGGAGCGGATTTGCTTGCTAGCGCGGAAAATGGATGCCATATGCATCTTCTCGCGGAAGACGGGTGGTAGGTGTATGTTGATGTCGCAGCGTTGGCCTGCGCCGCTCAGGCGGATGAGGACGATATCGACCACGCCTTCGACTCAGAAGTAGACTTGATGGCGCAGCTCGGGCGGCAAATCTAAGAAGCCAGTCTTCTTCCCGTTCAAGGACATGACCGCCGGTTGAGCAGACTGGGCCGCCGGGTCCATGAAAATGAGCTGGCCCAGCTTGGATGTCAGCTCGTCGGTTGTCGCGTCCATGATCGTGGCGAGTGTTTATGTGGAAGGACGAATGAGCAAAGTCTGAGGGCTCTAGGAAATTCTTTGTACTCGAAACGCGAGAGCGGCCCGTTTGTTTACATGTGACAGGGCCTCGAGGCCAAGTTGAAAAGTGAGGCTTCACTTTCTATCAGGAGGCAATTCACTACGGCACGACTTCGCTGAACCCATTAGGGACTCTCTCTTACCGGTCAATGACTATAATTTCTTGAATTGGGCCGGGAAATATTCCCTCGATTTTTACCTGAACTCGGAGTATCGAGCAGACAGTTTGCCTATCTCACGAAGTGTTGCCTGATACAATCTATCTCGAAGATCTTCGGAACTCGACAGATCCTTCTTCATAGTCTGTCAACCTGGATCCCATATATCCGCCGTTCACTCAATAATCCATCTTCCGACTCCTCCCCAACGCCCCAAGTGCCTGCTCAATTGTAATAACATCCGCCGGCAACCCAGGAATGATGCCCTCCAGAATAGCCATTTCAATCCCTGACGAATCCAGCAGCATCTCAATTGTATCATTTGCAATCACATACCTATACCATCAGTCTCAATCATCCACCAACTCATGCAGAAGGGGAGTACTCACCTCTAGAATCCGCATCAAACAACCTCAATACCGTACTAAGCACCACTACACCCGTCCTAATCCCACTAATAACAACCGTATCAATTCCCTGCGCCCTCAAAATAGCTTCAAGCCCGTTCTCCGCTCCCGTATAATATCACGTCCTATGCAACATCATGTCGCCCTTCTCCTCTGCACAAAACTCCTGAGAAATAAACGTATTGACATCCGTCTCCTCACTCAACGTCCCTCCTGTTTTGGCAAAAGGCATGTCACGATCCGACTCTGGCTTCTGGGCATTCGAGAAGTACATGTGGGTGAATATCGTCAAGGGGGAGGGCGTGGTAGCGTGCAGGGCATTCATCCATTTTACTATGTTGGAGAGAAAGGCTTGGCTGCGGGATGTTTTGGCGATGGAGTTTACGAGGGCGTTGATGAGGTCGAGGTTGAGGACGGCGTAGTGAAGGCCAAAGGTGAGGTTTTGTGGTGGAGAGCGGGATGGTGGGTTTGATGTAGTCTGGGGTTTGGGCGGTGATGTTGGAGGCGAGGAGGACTAGGAGGGCAATCGTAGAGAGGCGCTTGTTGACAGATTTGACTTTCGGAGAGATTTGTAGAGCGGTGTGTTTGAGCATCTATCATTTTCTATCCGTCCTCGGATCATTCGTTATTCACTTCAGCGCCAAGTTACGAGGACGGTCCCTGACAGTCTTCCTCAATCGTCCACCGATCTAATAACCAAAGGAATGCACAGCCATGAGACGAGATGACTCGACGGCGTATCTTGGTGTCCTGATCATCCCGTCGACCCATGGTAGCGGTGCGTATGTGTGTAAGCGAAGGCTCTTTGTTCCTGCGGAAAATACCAGCAGAGGGAAAGTGGTCCGTCGCCACCGGCGATGGACCACTTAGGCCTTGATAGGAAGGATTGTTGCGCAATAAGTGTGAAATGCATATGTACAGTGAATTGAAGATGAAAGCATTTTACAGGCGCCTCGCTATGCAACGCCTCGATGCCGTGGAAAGAAGCACATTTTACTCGTCGTCCTCTTCAACCTCCGCAGTCTGTGATCAAATAGTCAGCATAATCTCGACAAGAGCAATCATTCCTCTTCAGCACTTACGTTATCATGGAAATTCGTCCCGTCCGTCGTAGCAACAATAACCCTTGACCGAATAACGAAATCACCAAAGCGCTCGCCCTCTTTGCGCTCAAGAGCGTACCTCTTCAGCAAAGGCTTCATAATTCCCAAAATCTCCTCCTCTTTGATGGAAGATCGGAACAGCTTGTTCAGTCTGTTGCCGTGGTAACCACCCCCCAGATACATGTTGTAGGCACCAAATGCCTTACCGACAAAGGCGACCTCAGCCAACCAAGGGCGTGCACAGCCGTTGGGACACCCAGTCATACGCATGACGATACTGTCCTGTCGGAGACCGTTCTCCTCGAGCGCACCTTCAAGCTTGGTGACGAGCTCCGGCAGGTAACGTTCCGACTCTGCCATCGCGAGACCACAAGTCGGGAAAGCAACACAGGCCGAGGATGATAGCCGCAAGCCAGAGAAGTTTGTGTTGTCGAGCTTGTACTTCTTCAGCATCTCCTTCATCTGGGGGAGGTCTTTTTCGGCGACATTCGAGAGGATCAGATGTTGGTTGCCAGTCAGTCGGAACTCGCCTTTGTGAACCTTGGCGATCTCTCTCAGACCAGTCTTCATCTTGAAGTCCGCAGTGTCCTCGATACGACCGTTCTCAATGAACATAGTGAAGTGATTCATGCCGGCCTCATCCTTGATCCAGCCAAAGGTATCGATGTTGCTGTCAAACTTGAAAGGCTTCGGCTCCTGGAACTTCTCGCCCCACAACTCCTCGACCTTGCTCTTGAAGACATCGACGCCCATGTCGTCGATGGTGTACTTTAGACGAGCGTGCTTGCGGTTCTTGCGATCGCCGTGATCGCGCTGCACCAACATGACTTTCTCGCAGGCAATGTGGACTTGGGACTTGTCGACATAACCAAACATACGACCAACTTGGGGATAGGTCTTCTTCATATTATGGGTGCTGCCCATACCACCTCCAGCGAGCAAGTTGAAACCAGCAAGATCGCCCTTGTCATCACGGATAGCAATAAGACCAATGTCGTGAGCGTAGACATCAGTGTCGTTGTGCGGCGGTACTGCGATTGTGATCTTGAACTTTCGTGGCAGGTACGTGGGACCGTAGAGAGGCTCAAAGTCCTGAATTGCATCACCAGCAATCTGCTGATCCTTCTCGCCGTCCATGCCCTTCAGCCAGATCTCGTGGTATGCCGTAGTGCTCGGCAAGAGGTGGTCAGAGATCTTCTGGGCCGCAGCCTGCGCTTGGGTGTGCAGACCACTCAACTCAGGCAGAGAGCTGCACATGACGTTTCTGTTAACGTCACCACACGCAGCGATCGTGGTCATGAGCGAGCGGTTGATGGCCTGCATGGCTGGCTTGAGCTTGGCCTTGACGACGCCGTGGAACTGGAAGGTCTGTCGGGTTGTAAGCTTCATTGTTTCGTTGCCGAGGTCGTTCGCAATATCGTCCATCTGCTCCCACTGCTTGGGTGTCGCAACACCGCCAGGGAGTCTGCATCGAATCATGAAGCTATAAGCTGGCTCGAGGCCCTGCGCTTTGCGCTCGTCCCGAAGATCACGGTCGTCTTGCATGTAAGTTCCGTGGAATTTAGTGAGCTGTTGGTCAGCAGCGCTGATGGCGCCAGTGGATGAATCCTCAAGACCTTCGACGATGGTGCCGCGGAGGAAGTTGGACTGGATCTTGATGTCTTCGTTGGTCATTGGCGGTGGCTCCTCGGGCAAACCCTCGATGTTACCAACACCCAGAGCGTCCCATAGCTTGGGCTCCCACTCGTTGTACCCAGTCTGGTAGCCGTCGTCGGCCTGATCGTCTCCGAGTCCAATCTCAACTATTCCCTTGCCGCCAAGGGTCAGAAGACGTGCGAATAGATCTTTGCCGGGCTTGTTGTAGTAGTGTTTGTCTTCCTTTCGAGGCCAGTAGTGCGAGTCACCGAGTGCGAAAACCGAGAACTTGACGCCGGCCAAATCGACGTCAGTCGAGCTTTTGATGCCCTCCCAGAAATTGCGACCATTTTGTGGAAATTCTCCTTGACCTGCGGTGGAGCTGATGAACACGACATTCTCTTCAGTACTTAAATCCTCGAGAGGGTAGTCATCCATGGCCATCGCCAGAGTTTTCAGACCTCTTGCCTTGCCTCTGTTCGCAAGACGCTTGGCCAAGCTCTCAGCGTTGCCGCCGTCGGAGGCAAACAACACAGTCATGGGCGCTCCTTGGAGTCCCTCAAGCAAAGCCTCATATGCATCCTTGGCCTTTCTCTTCTGCACCTTGCGGACCTCAGAGCCATAAGACTCCGAAAGGCTTGCATGGAATTGAGGGTGTCGGCGCACAAGCTGAGAGAGCTTGTTGTCTCTTCGCAAGAATTCTTTCAGCTCTTCCTTGATTCGCTCCGAGTCGAGCTTGAAGTTCTCCTCGTTGCGATCTTCGGCTTTGGGATCCCATCGGTAGAGTGGCCAGTATCCCAGATCGACAGCCTTCTTGGTTTCCTGGAGGACCTTAATCGGGTTGTCAGTCTCGCTTTCATAGGGCAGGTATGCCAGGATAACAGAGGGACCCTGGAACTTCTCGGCTTCGATCATGGCTTCCAGGACCTGAGTGTAGCTGCTATATACGGCGGTGCTTGCAACGTAGGCGTTCCCGAAGTTCATGGCATAAAGACCGATATCCTTCTTTCGTCTCGCTGCGTCCGCGGCCACGCGCTCACTGTATGGCGTAGAATCGATAATGAGCATGTTGACGTTCTCTCCGCTCGCCAAAACGTGATGAACACCGCTGTTGCCGAGATCGTAGCTCCAGGCATCACTGCCAATCAGCCACTGCGACTCCTTGAAGAACAGCCCTTTCGAGCTGAGCAACTTGGAGGCCGCAGAGGAGCCGTCGTTGGACAGTCTACAAATAACATCTGGCGCGATTTTGTTGGCCTTGTCGCCCTCTTCAGCGACGAGCGCCCACTGTGACAACCACTTTTGTGGAGTATCCGTGGTGAAGTCTCGGGTCTTGGCGGCTGCCTCAACCTCAGAGACGAAACGCTTTCGGTGCTCCTTTCTCGCGAGAAGAGACCCAAATCCAAATTCGGGGCTCGCTCTAGTGGTATCGTTGATCCCAGCATTGCTCGATTTCAAAGCGTTTGCGATGTACAGCCTCTGACCGAAGACCTGATCCAGTATTTTCATGTACGCATTCTCCAATGCTGGCTGTCGAAGCTCAAGCTGTTTCTGGGTAGCAGCTGGTCCTTGGTGGTTGCCAATCTCCAGGTTCTGGATGGGCGACTTCGAGGTCAAGTTTTGGAAGATGCCGCTCAAAGCCTGGGTGATGGTGGTGTACTCGATGTGGTACAGCTGATATCCGACGATTGTGGGAGACAGCGCGCCAGCTGCGCTCGACTTCAAAGACGTGAGCAAATCCAACAAGATTGGACCCCATTTGGTGGTCTTGCGCTTAATTTGTTCCAGAACAGCTATCCGCTTGATTGTTCTCGGCAAGCACTCGCTCAATCTCTCCGTCAGCCATGGCCGGTACAGAACTGGGGTGATTAAGCCAACGCGCGAGAAGAAGTCTGATGGAGTTGCGGCATCGAATTCCGTGCTGAAGAGGGCTGGATCGCTACCGAAAAGGAAGAGAGCATTCTCTGCGTTGGGTGGACCAGTGTAGGTGAAAGCGGTGTACTGCCTCCCAGTAGCAGCCTTGACGACGCTCCAGATGGCATTACAGAAGGTGTCGATATTATCCGAGCTCAGCGGCTTGGGCTCTGATTCCACAGTAGTGGCGGACTCGGCCTCGGAAGCACCAGCGCTGCTACTCTTGCGGTGTGACGAAGACGAGGAAGCCGTTGAAGCGCCGTTTGGAGTTGCCGTGCCAGATGCGCCGTTTGGGAGAGGCAGCGAGGCATTGCCACTGCTGCTCAATCCCACACCAGATGCCTTCTGCCTCGGAAGCCCCTCGTTGATGTAGATATTGGTCTCCTCGCTCTGGACGGTCTGATATTGCTTGACCAACTCGGCAGGCAGCACCTTTGTCAACAGATCGCGGCTCTCATATGCAATGGGCTGGTCCTCCTGGCTGTTCGCAGCATCGTAGAAGTGGATGACACCCTTGCCGCTCCTAATAGCCAAGGCATGCGCAGTTATGGCCAGATCTTGCGCCTCTTGCAGCGTGGTGCTGTGGAGGAAGGTGAAACCGGTGTTCCTGATGCTCGTGATATCGCCATAGTCAGGGTATCCGGTGGGGTGCAGGCTGACGTGGACGACCACTGGGTATTGAGCTAGCCGGTACAGGTGTGGAATGCTCTTGACCAGCACGCCACTGCCGGTGGTGACGCTGGTGATGCTGCCATTGCGGACGCGGTGGTAGACGTCGAGCAGTGGGTCATCGTTGTGCCGTACGCTGTGGATCTCGGGAACGGCCTTGCAGACAACGCTGGAGCCGGCTCGGGCAGCGTATTGTTTGAGGAATTTGGAGAACTCGGAGTCGGTGGACAGCGAGGGCTGCACCGAGACGACGGCGTCGGAGGCGAGGTAGGCAATGCGGGCGACTGGAGGGGACGAGGGTCAGTAAGTCAATGGCACAATCCGCATCATAATATGGAGTCTCATGGGTGCTCTGCTGTCGTCGGCTGCGTCGTCGGCGCCGGGACGTCGCTGCTGCTTGCTGCAGGTTGCATGTTGCCATTGTTCCTTGGTGCGGGGCGGCGGAGGAGCGATGGAGGGAACACATACCTGCCTCGCCGGCGGTGGAGATGGTGGCCATTGCCTGTTCTTCCTCTCAATAAGTGAATGTATGCTGCATCCCTCTGTTCGCACGCAGAAGAAGGTGAGAAGCAGTGGCGGGCCGGCTAAAGAAGTGTGTCAGGGTAATCGTCTTTGACATTTCAAAGCGTGATCGGCGGAGAAAATCGCCTGGCATGTGATTGGCTTAGACTTTTCCACGAGCACGACATTCTTGATTACTAAGTGCATTTCCGCCCTCCAACGATGACACGCTTTTCCGCTCTTCCTCCGCGACTTCACCTCTTTCCTTCCGTCTCCAGCTCCGACTTGACTGTACCGAGCCGTAACCAGCATTGCTGGCACCAGCATAACGACCTCAGGATGCCTATGAGCAAACCCCACTTTCAACTCAGAATGGCCGTGTTCTCGAGTAATTACGTGGACATCGAGTCCTGGTTAGGCTCGGTAGCACGGCCTGCCTCGAAGCTATTGAGAACGGGTTCAATATTTCAGGGGAGATCTCTTAACTGTCACTTCATTTCTGGACGCAGCCCACCGAGAAAGATAAAAGAGAAAGAAAAAACATCAGATTCCAGCACGCCACTACATCTACCGAAACAGTCAAGCCATTACTAACAAACAGATCTCGACATCAGCTCTATCCGCGACCCCGTTTCCCATGGATCCAATCCGCCGTTCTCGCTCTCCCTGACCCATACGCCTGCCCAGGTGGCTGACCCTCTGCCTCATCAGGAGAGTAAATCGACCCTTCCTCATCCTCCACCCGGCTGAAGTTTCCTTGTCCCCTTACAGAGCGTCTAAGTCCCTTAATCGCCGACTCAGCCTCACCACCCTCCACACTCAACACCACATCCTCAGGCGACCCCTGTCTCCGTCTCCGCTTAACTCCTCTGCTTGGTCCTGCAGACGGACTCCCCTCCTCACCTTCTTCAACCTCCTTCCCCTTATCCATCATCATCTTCTTCTTGACATTGCAGTCATTATTCGAAGCCTTCCTGGCGTCATACTTCCTCGGATTCAACACGAACCCCTGCACACCGCGGCCCTCAATCACGTCCATGACGACCCGCTTGTTAGACTGCAGAACCTCGCAGATTATGCCGAAGCGCTCCGAGAATTTAAACTTGAGGTTCTCAGCGTATCCTGCGTTGTCGCCGCCGACTGCGTAGACGGATTCCTGGCCGCCGTTGTGGAACATGACGGTTTCCCAGAAGAGGGCGCGGAGGCGTGCCGTTACTTGGTCGTTCGTGTACCCTGGCTCCAGCTTGGCTTTCTCATTGAATGTCTTCTGCTGTCTAATCTTCCACTCGTCTGTCCCGTCGTCTCTGAACTGGATGACGTTCACGGCATTCAGGAGCTGCTGGAGGAAGAAGTTCTCCCTCTGCACAGGTCGACACTGGGGAAAGTCGTCGTCCTGAACGGAGCGCCCCTCGATCGGCGGATATATCAGCCTCTTCGCGGCAACAAGATTTGGCACGTTCGCAGCCAGCGTGTACGTGAAGGGCTCAGCTATCTTCCGCTCGTACTTGACACCGCAGCGGTTGCAGCGACCAGGGCTGCTGCTTCTACGGTATCGCTTTCCACAGTCTATACACTCCGGGTTCTCCGTGAAGCTGACAGACGGTCTTGTGGGTTGTTTGCCTCTTGCTCGTCCTGAGATTGGACGGGGAGTGTAGTGGAAAGAGAGCGTCGATGTTGGACTGGTCAACCTCTCGGCGGCAGGCTCTTGGAAGTCGGATTCAAACATCTGCGGATTGAAGTTCAAAGGTCCAGTAACGCCTTCCTGCGCCTGAGCCGCTCCATCGACAAAATATGGCCCTCCAGTCGGCTGCTGCTGTTGTTGTTGTTCAGCGTCTTGGTCGAACATGATCTCAGCCACGTAAGCATCCAGGTCGAAGTCCTGGTCATCCAAATCCATCGCTGGCGTCAGAAAATTCAAGTCAATGCCGTAGTCCTGGTCTTGGGCTTGATATTGAGTCTGAAAACCTAGATCTGGATCTGGATCTGGATCTGGATGTGGCGTTGCAGAAGTTCGATTCGCAGCACTGGTGGGGTACTCAGATCTCGGCACGATCGGATCTGGCTGTGGGTATTGCGACTGGGATTGAAGATGGCGAAAGCCGTCGTGAAGTTGCTGCTGGCCATTATTGCTGAAGCCGATCGATCCCGGAGTCTGGCGGTGTTGCAGCTGTGACTGGTGCTGGCTGTTGAATCCATCCGGGCCTCGACCGTGGTGCGGCAATGTTTGCTGCTGGTGGGCAAAATGAGGAGCTTGGCGTTGCTCTTGCGACTCGCGGTTGGTTGATGGAGGCAATTTCCAGGTACCATAACCAGCCATGGCATTCCCATCCTGCCCAGGAGCGCAATCCCCTAGATTTCGCTGCGGTGCTGTGGATGTCCCCGGGTTCTGGTCGTCACTGTCTGGGAAAGACTTGAAGATATCGTCGTTCCAGAAATCGTCTTCCGGGGCTAGTGCCTCATGGAAGAAACTCGGTTGGATTTCGATGCCTTCGGAAGATGCCGTATACAGCCCTTGCTGTTCCTCTCTCCCCGATCTCGCCTGATTCAGCGCGGCCGCTGCTTCAGCAGGACTCTGATAGGAGTTCTCAGACCCCGCGGACTCCCTCAGCGCGGGATCAATATTAGAGTCGTCAAAATTAGGGGCGGGTATCGGGTGCTCCGACATCCCTGTGTATGGCGACGAAGCGGGTATAAAGATACTCATACAAAGCGGTCAGGGTAACTGATATGCAATGATTTCTCGAACAGGTAGCGCTGCAAAATGGTGCGGGCGAAGAAAGTGTGGTAGATGGATGGTGGAGAAGAAGAGGGAGTGCGATACGAAGGTGCTTTTTGACCTGCGAGAACTGAGGCAAGAAGCGGGAGAGGCTCGCCATGGCGTAGTGTTTGCTGCAGGGTGGTGACGGTGGGGAATGATGGCGGAGTGGCGGGGTGGTGGGTAGGGAAGGGTAGAAGAGGCGGAGGGTTGATGATTGTTTGTCTACGCTCGGAAGGTCATTGGGGTATGAGCTAACATTTGGGTCGGTCTCCACATTTCACGTGAGGAGAAAGGATCGGGAGAAGGTAGGTGAATGAAACCAGGTGACCTTCACCTGCAGGGTCCGAGGATGCAAGTCGTCGATACCTTGTTTATGTCTCACTCTCGAAAGATACGACATCCCTGCCGTGCTGTCTACCTCTGTATAAGCCTCGACTCCGATATCTTCGAAGTTGGAGTGCTCTTGCCATCCCTGATTTGCGCTAGTGGAAGGCTGTTCACTTTGGGCAGCAGCGGCAGACGGGATCTGTCCTTCCTGACCGTGTTGCCTCACACACTCCCAATTTCATCAATACCTACCCACATCGCTCGATGAGGTCCTTATCCCGCAATGGTAGATAGCATGCCGCCAACTTTCCCCGGCTTCGTTTCCGACTGCTAGGATGTCGAGTCCGAGCATATCGATTCCAAGGGTATTGACTTCCAGGATGTCGGCATGAGTGAACCTCAATTCGACGGCTGGGCACGTTTGCCTAGGGAGCCAGTGACCGCTGCACAAGCCGCCTGTAATCTAGAAGCAGAATAAGTCCCTCGATTGATCTTCCGAGCGGCTTGAATCAACCTAAAGTCACGCGGCCGGCCGTAAGGTAATTTTATGACCTT
The DNA here is from genome assembly GCA_002785995.1 of Mycosphaerelloides madeirae. Classification (NCBI taxonomy): domain Eukaryota; kingdom Fungi; phylum Ascomycota; class Dothideomycetes; order Mycosphaerellales; family Mycosphaerellaceae; genus Mycosphaerelloides; species Mycosphaerelloides madeirae. The sequence continues at coordinate 438,501 of NHNV01000013.1, read as the reverse complement.
CATCAGCCGCTTACTCTCGACGGATAAGTTCAACTTCACGCAAGACGGGGTGTACTTCACGCACTTCACCTTAATGCCACATGAGCGAGCGAACCTGATGCTAAACGCACATCTACGATGGGTCTACGACCAACCCTCGGTTCTAAGCTCTTGGTCTTCATCGCTCCTCGACGTTCTTTCGCATGCGAGCCGCCGGAGAGATGAGAAGGATGAGTCTGTGCTCATATATGTCCTCGACACGACCAAACTTTAGAACCAAGGGCGCATTTTCACGTCGACAAAGTTTGACCCGGGGCCTTTGTTGGAGGAGCTGGAGGATTTGCCTGTTCCGCCGTTGGGAGAGGAACAAGATGTGGAGAGAATTGCGCAGATGAAATTGAATGAGAATGAGTATCATCCTGTATGGGAAGATCATGTTCAGATGATCAAAATGTGGCGATTGCTGGAGCAGTATAAAGAACAAGGAGGATCCGCAGATGCTCAAGGCTGTTTGAAAAGGGAGAGAGAATAAGAGACAACTTGGCGTGGGTTCCCAGCCTACCGTAGTCTGTCAAGACACTAATAGGAACGACATGCCATCCTCCTCCCTTGCTGGGCCAGAGTACTGTTAGAGGCACGGAAGAGAGACCGCTGTGCAATTGGAGAATTTATACAAAAAAGAAAAGTCAAGAGGCTGGCTGAAGTCGCAAAGAAGCGAAGTGAGGATGGATGGAAGGAGGGCGAGGCAAGGAGAAGAAAGTATTGATCAGTCATCTGCATTGAATCCATAATCACGGTCCGTGCACTCACAAAGCACTGACCCCTGCGCCATGCTCTTTACTTTTTCTACATCCCATTTCGTCAATTCGTAAGAGTCGGTTCGCTCATCTCCTCCCGGTCCTCGCGCTCCTCTGAGCGGCAGGCGGTGGCTCGAAGGCGTCGTCGTCGCTGATCTCGTCCTCACTAGGTTCGACACGCTTCGACGCAGCCGGTACTCTGCCAGTACCAGTCAATCTGCCGGTGCCAGTCGACCTGCCTGGGCCGATGATCTGGCTGCTGCCAAACGCGAGCTGAGTCTGTCTGCCAGCATTGGCTGCTAATCTGCCCCTAGTAGCCTTCAGAGCCGTCTTCCTCACAGGCGAGACTGAGCGCTGCGTAGCGGTAATCTGGCTGACGAAGAGGCCTTGGCTTTGGTTGTCATCATCGTCGTCAATCATGATAATGTCCGAATTTTCATCATCCGATAGAAGCTTTTTCTTGCCGCGTCCGATGCTCTTTGCGGGAGCCTTCTTCGCGGCGGCTGTGGTGGCAGTCTTGCGCGTCGCGCCAGCAGCCGTCTTTCCACCTCTTCCTCCGCGGCTTCCTTTACCACGAGCAGGACGGGGAGCAGCAGAAGCCACACTGGCAGCATCATCATCGTCATCATCATCATTGCCGTACTGCTGATTCTCCTCATTGACCACAATCGCCATGGCTTTGTCTGCCCAATGACCATCCACGTCACTGTCCCAATCATCCGGCTTCGGTCTGAGAGATTTCTTGTTCACCCTCTTGAGCTCGCCCCTAGCGTGAGCTTCTTCCTGGCGAACACGAAAGATCTCAATGGCTTCGAGAATGAGGTCGTCGTCGATATCGTCATCGTCGCCTCCGCCTACTTTGCTGAGATTGGCCGCTTGCGATTTCAGGCTGTCTGTGAGAAAATTATCCATAGCGTTTCGATCGTCCTTCTCCACAAATTGATTGACGGCTTCGCTGAAACGGTTTTGCGGGAGGATGGTGAGTGACTGCGCACTGAGGAACTCCTGGACGAGCTCGTCGACTTTGATGTTATCGATGGTGATCTGTGCCATGACGGCCTCTTCTGGGTCATCCGGTTGCATCTGTTTGAGTTGTCGTACTTTCGGCTTCTTGCGATGGTATTGGACCACGTCTGTGTTGTTTGCGACCGATTCGGTAAACCGCCCAGAGAAGCGCTGTGGATTTTCCAGATCCCACTTGCCACCTTCTGGAGGTGTACATTCAACGCGCAGACGAACGAGAGGTTTTGGCAGGGGTTCATCCTCGTCGATCTCGCCACCATCTTCTTGCTGCAGTTCCAGCCAGTCATCCTGGGCCTCCAAGATCATCTCCTTGACAATCTTCGCCATGTATTGACTGACCTGCACTTTGTTGTCAGGTCTGAAGGCGAGTTCTTCCATCTCCTCATCGTCTTTGAGGATGATCTCTCTCATGATGAACGGACGGACGGTCTTGAGACGGATTGTCTCGACCGTCATATCAGTGCCAGTGATGTTGAGGATTGCGACGTGTTTTGGAACAGCCTCGCCGGAGCACAGCGAAGTGGCAACCGATGATCCCGGTTGCATGATTTTGAAGCCGCTTGTCGGGTTGGTAGTTGGTTCAATCTTGCACTCGTGCTCATGACCCCAAACAACAAGATCCATGTAATGCGGAATGTAACGTTCCGGGAAGTAGTTAGTGGTGGTGTAGGCGTGGTGGTTTTGATGCACGCTCAGGATGTTGAAGAAATCGCCCGACTGAGCAGTCGGCTGAAACCACTTCACTTGGCCATCTCGAAAGGTCCGGAAGAGGCGCTCATCACGCACGTTGCTCATGCCGTACAATGCCAGCTTCGTCTTGCCCTTCTGGAGCAGGATGGGCTTGATGTCGATGTTGTCGGCCTCGGGAGTGCGGCCGTAGTAGTTGAGCAGACCAGACATGGCGAGAATATCAAGAGCTGCGAGATGGCCTTCTCCAGATGGATCGTCGTGGTTTCCGTGAATCGAGAAGACTGGAATCGCGATATTGATGTCCTGGTCCTGGTAATTGACATGGTTGAAGGGCCCGGCAAAGTGTTCACTCGCATCGCTCAACATCTGCAGCTCGCATGGCTTGTCACCAAGGCAGTTGGCACGAAGACTTCGCATGACCTGGTACATTGCCTGCCGGGAAGGCTTGTTCTCGTGGAAAAGATCGCCGGCGAGCAAGACCAAATCGACATCGCGATCTTTGGCCAGCTCCATGACCTCGTCGAAGGTCTTCCAGCTGTCGTCGCCGCGAACAGCATCGCGCTCGTTGTAGCCGACATGGTTGTCGGTGGAGACGAGGACGCGGATCGTGTCGGCGGCTGGATGCATCAGTAAAGGCGGCGACTTGTGGTTGAGAGGGCTGGTTGGGTCTGCCATACCTCCGAATTGCGGCATGATGTGGGAAAGGGCGAAGGAGAGCTATTGTTAGGCAGTCACAGCAAACATCTCGCTTTCAAGCAGAGGAAGCGGGAGAAAGGGAAGAAGAACGAAGACAAGTCAAGATGAACGATGGCAAACGATTGAGGAGAAGAGCGATTGGACGGAAGCCTGGCCCCAAAACGCGCCAAGTCGCGAAGTAACGTGACTTGAGTCGCTCCTTCCATCTCAACTTCACCTCCACGCTGCGACCGAGCATCGTCAATCTAGTCCGCCAGACCCCAAGATGAGGACGACCGCGGCGCTGCTTGCGCGATCGGTCTGGAAAGGTACGCGTCCGCTCTCATTGAATGTACTCTGGCGGTGGCAGCTAATTTGATGAGAAAAGGCCCACACATTGTGCCGTACGTGCCATCCAGCTCGGTCTCGAATGACCTCCACTGACACCATCTCAAGACTACCCATGCTAAAGCCAAAAGCCGGCCAAAAAGTCCCCCCAATCAGGACGCAAGCTCGAAGCGCAACCATCTTGCCCAACTTCGTGGGCCTCATTTTTCAGGTCTACAATGGCAAAATCTACAACGATGTCGTGATAACGGAGGACATGGTCGGACACAAGCTGGGAGAGTTCTCGCCGTAAGTGTAAAAGTCGGCGCGATGGAGATTAGAGGAGCTGATGGTATTGCAGGACACGGAAACGCTTCACGTACAAGCAGACGAAGAACAGGTAGAAGGGAGTTGGCAGGGAATGGAATTTGGCCGAGAGCATGTGTGCTGCCGTGTGGCTCGTGAGGTATGATTGGGGAGGATGTATGACTTTTGTAAGAGCCGAAAGACCCGGGAAGGATCCGGAGCAGTGTTGAGATGCTGCTCAGAGGCGTGTGCAGGGCAGACCGGCACCGCGAGAGAGAGGAATGGCGAGTGCGAGGACAGAGTCACAAGCGCTCATATCATACCCCCTTGGATCCCCGCAGCAACGCTGATGCAGGCTGTGACAAAGCGCCCCAGATTTCCGTGGAAGACGCTACTCCTGACGAAGTCGACTACACCCACATGTAAATATATCTACATGACTGGATGTGAAATATCACGGTCGGACGTTGCTACCTTCCGTAGCAAGTATCTCTTTCCCTTTTTTGGCAGCTAGCGGCACTGACCTCCAACCTCCTCCTCCACCTTCCCGGAAACTGAACATTCCTTCTTCACGACGAGCTGCTCTTGCAAGCCTGGACGACAGCAACGGGGCAGTGAAAAGAGGCAGTGCTCCAGTCTGCGATGCCTTTATCCTTCCTCCCACCCGCCGACCAATTCTCCCATCAACAACAACACACTCATTCACTCACACCCAAACCCATTGCAATCCCGCCATTCCCAGCTTCTTCATAATCGCTTTCGCTCGCTTTCCACTCCCACTCACTTCGAACCCTCTTGGACACAATCGACTGCCTGAACACGCTGCAAGCGTCTGGTATGTATACATCGATGCTCCAGTCGTCAATTACACCTTTGGCTGATATGCTCCGACACAGCCTTTCTCTTCTCGTACTTCCATCACCTCTGTCCAACGCTCATCCCAACACACTCGATGCTTTGCGCAAGCCTCAACTACAACTCGCACACTTGCAGCTCGGGCGAAGGAACAGCGGCCATGACTACTACCTGGGTCGCCAGAAAGGTCTACTCGGCCGAACAACTCCATCGCCTGCGAGGCGCCCAGTCCCAGCCCAAGCTCCAGGAAGCAATCGAGAAACATGACGGAGAGGATGCTGAGATTGTCAAAGGTATGTCTAAGAGACTTGCCCCTTCCGTCACACAAGGCTTCCCGTTCCCCGCCGGCAAAATGCTGCATTTTCGCTTCTACAAAAGACCCCGCCATGGACAACTCAGCGCCGCCAGCAACGCAGTTCTACTCCTCCTCCCTTTCACCGCTCCCGCTCTCATATTCATTGCCTTCACTCTGCATTCATTAGTCACTGCATCCCCGAACCCAGCCTCAGCATGGGTTCGCCCTCGCCTTGGACCCTCCAGATGAGGTTCCTCGAGCAGCTAGTGGCCACGCCCGAGCACGACCCGTTCAGTCGCCGTTTCCAGGATCGTTCGCTGACTCTGGACAAATCGCCCACAGAGCACGTCCTCCGCGGCACCAAGTCCTTCGCTGCACGCTCATACCGCTCGAGACCATCTGCCGCCAGTCTGCGCGTCCCCTCAAGCCGCTCCAACAACGAGAACATCGCCGCTCCCCGCGAGCTCAATCGGTTGTCCACCAGCAACGACTCTCACACCTCCAGTAACGTCCTCGGCGACATCGCTCCCAATGGCCAGGTGATGCGCTCACTGACTCGGCCAGGCCCGCACTCGCTGAGACCGTCACCGACGCCATCAATCAAGAAGAAGGCGGCACAAGATCTGGTCAAGGCCCACGGCTCGCCAACCCACGTCCGGGTCACTGCTGGAGGCCGTATTGTCCCGTCTGAGCAGTCTCCGCTCTGCCATCCGCGTTATGGCTATAGCGCTGTCAAGACCAACGGCGGTCTCATCAAGTTCGCGCCCAACCAGCAAGCCGGCAAGCCGCAGTGGACACAAGCCACCGAGAACGGCTTTGTTGCCCAGGATGTTCACGGCAATCTGTGCCAGATCGTGGATGGCGTCATTATGCCTCTCGACGAGGTTGATGGTGCTCTGCGTCTTCACATGCACGCGCCAAATCTCAACATCACACAAGACGCAGTGCGGGGCGCTATCCACCCATCTCTCGCTCGCAATGGCCCCCAGCAGCACGAGCTTGCTCCCAACCCTCGCGTTGTTCCTCAGGAGCCTTCCCTGGAGTCTCAGATCATTGCCCTTGAGCTGGAATACTCCAAGCTTGAGCAGGAGGAGAAGGACCTTGACAAGACGGAGGTCATCCATGGCCGCTCGATGGGCAAGGTCGCCAAGGATGCGCTGTGGACGAAGCGCCGTGAGCTCGTCACCAACAAGGATCGACTTCGCAAGGCCATCAAAGCCCTCAAGGCTCAGCCTCCGCCCAATGCCCCGACCTCGCCTCGTGCCATGCACAATCGGCACTCGATGTCTCCTCCTCGCCGTCAAGGTCTTCCCCCGTTTCTGCGCATGCAGCCGGTGAGCAGCAACCTTCCTAGTGTGTCTGCTGCTGGAGCGTACCCACCATACGTCGCAGGACCTGCACCGTTCACCGGTCCGATTGGCATGCAACCTACGCCATCCCCGGACGATCTGTATCCCGGTCACCCATGGGCTGTCCCACCGCCAGGCATGTTTGCACCTCCGCCATCGTTCGACGGTTCTATGGCGCAACCTATCCCACCATACGTCCCGCCTGGTGCATCACTTGGTCAGAGTCAAAGCGTCCGGCCCAGTATCGAGTCCAGCATCCCACAAAGCGATGGCGCTCGTTCCTCTTCGGACAATCTTGCAGGCTCTCCCGGTCGATCTCATGCTGTGTCTATCAAGGCACCGGAGCCAAAGCCCACCGCACACCTCAAGTCGGTTTTGAACCCAATGAGTCCCGCGTACAAGCCGTCGGCATCGAGCAAAGCAGTTCCTGATGAGAGCAAGAATGCTAAGCAAGCTGCCAGCAGTCGGGTTCCCACACCCATGTCACCATCACACCAGGATCAGCCTCAGTCCCAAGACTCGAAGCCGTCGGATGTTAGCGGCGATACTGTTAGCCCGACGAAGAAGGGTGCCCATCTGGCCAGCTCCAGCATCGCCAGCTTCGACACAGCGGATTTCTTCCCTCGCAACACGCGCGAATACTCTACTCGCCAGCACGCATACCCGTACAATGTCGATCGTTCCGACGATAAAGAGAACACCGACCCAGAGCAGCCAACATCTCAACGCAACACTGTGCCTTTGACTCCCGGCAAAGTTCAGGCGGGCGTCGGTGCTGGCAATGGAAGTCCACAGACTGGTGGCTTCCGCGCTCCTGCCGCACCACCGGGAACTCCAGTCCTTCGCGATGAGACTCCTGGCAAGGTGTCACGTTCTGCTGACGACCAGACTTCGCAGAATGACATGCCAAACAGGGGCACACACAATCTGAGTCCGAAGAACAAGCGCGAGTGGCTTTTCGTACAGGAGCGACCAGATCAGCCATCCTCATCACCGCTCAAGTCGCACACCTGCCAAGACGATATCTGTGGCAACGGAAGCCCTTACGACTCTATCGACTTCAGCCAGAAGCCGCGCGAGTGGATCGAGGGCTACCAAGCTGGTCTTCATCGCAAGCCCGTAGGCGCAGATCGCGTGGGAGACTTCCTGGACGGCTATTGCTCTGGTTTGCTGAAGTCCAAGCCAGCCAGCACTACATCGTCATCTACTGCACCATCAACAGGCAGTCCGGTCAAGGGTATCTCTCGGCGTCCAAGCCCGGCGCTTCCTACACGAACGTCTAGCCGTACGCAGCCTCTTGAGAAGCTCCCTCCTCCTCGTCCGCCTTTCGAGACGGTTAGCCAGAGCATGGACACTCTGAAGCAAGCCATGTGGGCTCCGCAGAATAAGAACGCGATCCTCACGCCTGCTGCGGACGGCCCCCATGTCAGCGACGCTCCTCTGAATCTTGGTGCCTGGGCGAAGAACCATCAATCCGGCCCCATCGACATTGCGTCTCTTTCTGGCTTCCACTATCCAATGCGCGTCGTTTCTACGGCTCAGCGCCATGAAGCTATGTCGGAAGCTCGGGCAGAAAGGAAACAGACGTTCCGTCCTGCTGCTCCAGATGCTCGCAACTTCTCGGCTTCCAAAGTCCAATATCTTCAGCCTGCAGAACTTCCTGGTCTTGCAGGGCTTCAACCAGTTTCGCCATCGTTGAGTACAAGAAGCATTGCGTCGAGCAGTATGCTTTCGGGCAGTGCACCAGACACTGGTCGCCGCATCAGCAGTTTGATGAGCATGGAGTCGGGCATGTCACGTCATTGGCCCGCAAGCCATGTGATGACACCGACCGAGTGGAAGTCTGGAAGTTCTGTCGCTCATGCTACCAGCTTGGCGACCGGTTACTTTGCCAACGCCCAATTTGATGGTACGAGCGATCCAATTCCCACTCTTCGTATGCCAGGCCAGCTGACCGACGCTGTGTCATGCACAGGCGCCAATCAACAGCTTCAACGAAACAATGCGGCCGCTGGCAACAGTCAACCCTACTCCTCGCATTACGGACGCTTTCGAGAAGGCTCTCTGGACGGTCTCAGTAACCCGCCCACCTCTCCATCCGCTCCAATGTCGCCGACCATGTCTACCCAGGGTACTCCGGTCCGCAGCGGCAGCAAAAAGGACAACAGCCCAGGCAAAGGCCCGTCTCCCGCCAAGGCCAAGTTCGAACGCATTGCAGACAAAGTCGGCATCAAGGTCGCGGCCATCAGCAAGTGCAACGAGAGCGGCGTCGTCAACTCATTTGAGCCAAGCAGTCCTCCTGACAAGCGCCGCGGCGGCTGGAGAGACATCTGGCGCAAGGGCGGGCGTGACGGCACCGACTAGCTACATCCATGCCTCCACCAACACTACGACATCAATCAACGCAGACTGCTTCGTCCTTCCCAGGATACACCACAGAGTCTTTGGACACCATTGTCTTCGATGGCTATCATACATTGATCGACACAGTTGCGTGTTGAATGTCATCCCTCAACATCCACTATTGCAACAATAATGATTATGCAGGCAACATCCTGGCCCTTGTTGAATGCGCCTCTGGTTTGCGTTTTGCTTCTTTTCTGGAAAGGTCCATGAAGTTACTGATGATAGATATTGGAGGTTGTTTTGATTGCATTCACCAACTTCTGTTGCTTTCTTCCCTATTGGGATTAGTATGTACGTATATTGATAGTCGCGCATAATTGGATGGATATCTGTATTCTGAGCGATCTTACATTCTTTTTCTTGATTTCCAGCTCCACTGTAGATGCCCTGGTTCTTTAAAGTGGTAGGATGCGCTCCCATCCGCCCTTTGCGACACGAACTGGGACCGGGGGAATTGCGCCTATCGTTGGCACTATCTCTTACCTGCTCGGCACTTAATCAATAGGACGAACTCTTATCAGCACTTTCAAGTGGCACAAACCCAACTCGAAGGATTCTGACTTCGGCACCATTCCTGAAAGGCGAACTTTTGTATCGCCATGTGTTTTCTTCCTCTCTCTCTCTCTCCCGTCATGTAAAGCATATCAAGATTTCCCAACGATCTTAGTATTCTTTGGATACTTAAGATATCCAAAGCATCCTCTTTTGATTGGTCTCGTCGTTACGGTAGTGTTTGAGATAATGACAAATACAGGCAGTTCAGCACGCTGACGGAGGACCAAAACTGTGCGATTTTTACCCTTTCAAGACAGTGCTCGGTCCCGACTTTTTTCGGCGCGGCGATCAATGAAAGTATCGGAGTGCCGGATGGGACGAAAGTGAAAACATCGGGAAACAAGAGGGAATGCGAGGTCGTATATATTTTTTGGGGTTGTCCGATCCTTTCTGGAAACTGCTGTTAGTCCTGTCAGCTCTTACACGAAACCCCCAACACGCGTCCCGTCCTTACAATGCCCTCCTCCTCCACGCCCACAACACCATTCCTAGCAATACTTCGCTACCACGCCCATACAATCAGGCTCTTTACCTAAAGCCACCTCAAAAATATCCTTTTCCCGAGCTCCCTCTTGGCCGTCATTCTCGCCCTGGCTGAGAAAAGAAGCCTCGAGCGGTTCCCTCATACGATCTTCTGGGTCTGGATTAATCTTTTGCCTGTTGATATTCGGAGTCAGCGGCTGTGGGGCGGTGTGCAGGAAGATCGGAATAATAAACCTTGGAGGCCGATCCCGAGTGGGAGGATTTCGGCGGAGGAGGCAGGGAGGGTGATGTGGTGGGCTTATCGGGTGGCTATGCTGGTTACTTGGAGATTTGGAGATTTGGAGGGTTGAGGGAGTGTATTTCGCTGATTGACATGGGCTGGTTATATAATGATGCTGGAGGCGCGGATGAGAATTTTCTCGTGAGGAATGTGATTAATGGCGCGGGAATTCGTGCTTTTCTGTCTTGGCCTCCGGACGTTATGCTAGCGGATATTTCGGCAAAGGCGTGAATTGGGATTATTGGGGCCGTGATTGTGACTTCGATCCGTGCGCAGGATTCTCAGGATCATTTTGGAGATCGGGTCAAAAGAGGAGGACTTTAATTTCGGTGTACGGAGATGGAGTTGCGAGGTGGGCGTTGGCTGGGGCTCGTAATGGCGTGGTGCTTTGTTTGTCCGGTGTTTGTGGGGCTTGAGTGGAGAGGATTTGTGATGCCGGTGATGGTGAACGGTATTGTGAGTGAGAGGTTCTTAGGGTTGAGGACGGTGGAGACAGATGAGGTGTCGTATTTGGTGTATAATGTGGCTTGTTGTCCTGTTTTTCCTGCCTTTGATGAAGAGAATTCTTGCTGATCGTGCAGGAGTCGAGGCGAGATGACATAGACCACAAATACGCCCTCATTGCAATTTCTTCAGAATCTCCACGCCCAATCCCAGAACCTCCTGATTCCTCGTCTTCCTCAGCGCATCCTTGAGTACCTCACCACCGCCCGCTTCTCTAACCGCTTTCACACCCTTCTCGCCAACCTCTCCGGGAGCACTGACAAGATTGACTAAACTCGCGAATCCTCGATGTCTCATCTCATCACTCTCGTTCTCACACATTCCCAGCAGAATCTCCAAGCTCCTCTCTTTCTCCAACACCGCAGTGACAGCTGCATCCCACTCTGTCAGCATAGCCAACGCACCTCCAGCTGCTCGTCTCGTGGCAAAATCCTCTACATCAGCGAGCGCAAGTAGTATTTGCATTCTACGTTTGGCGTCAGGAGAGCCGTCGGCAAACTTGGCGATGCCGGGTGGAGAAGCCATGAGGTTACATACCAGTTCGACGCTAGCGCGCTGAACGAGAGTGTTGGAAGAGAAGAGCAGTTCTTCGAGTTTGTCCCAACCATTGCGGATCTGGATATCGCGGATCGAGTTATCTTCCATGGAAGCGAGGTTTGTAAGGGCCAAAAGGGCTTCGAATGTAGGCAGTAGGTCTCTTTGTTCGCTGTCTTGATCGATTGAGAGCAGAGGGAGGAGTGCCGTTACTGCTGAGGTGGCCGATAGTGAAGTGGAGAAGACGTGTGCTGGGTTGACCGAGATTAGTAGCCGAGCAAGAGCGTGCGATGCGTTTCGCTCGATGATTGAGGCTACTGCGGTTGACTTGTCGGTCTTTGCGATGCGCTCGCGGATCTGAAGGAGGAGCCTGACGGCGCCTTGCTGGACCATTTTGGTGCGATGTTTCTGTTCTCGCGAGATGGAGAGTAGAGTGTGCACTACGAGTGCGATTGTTGTTGGTGAAGTTGTCTGCTTACAACTTCCTACGACCGCCTCTACGACGTCTACATCGAGGAGCTTCTTCGCTCGTGCAGTGACGTGAGTATCGTCATCCAATGGATCTTCGGGATCCGGCTTCGACTGATTGGCGTACGCCTTGAGCTGCGCCATCTTCTTCTGTTCAACAGTCTGCGTGGGTCTGTAGGTTGTGAGGTTTGAGAACACGGTGAGACTCCCAAATGCAGCGCTGGGTCGCTCATTCAAGGCTGCAACCAATCGCTTGAGCAGGCGCTCATTCGAGACGATGTCTTCTTTGATCTTTGGCTGCAGCGACGTGTACGCTAGCCCTTCGATTGCCTGTTCTCTTTCATCATCACCAACAATCACAAGATCTGCTAGCTTGGCAGTGATTTCTTCCTGAGAAGCAGAGTTTATCTTTGCGAGAATGAGAGCGGCGAGCGACTGGTGTTTGCTATCACGTTCGTCTGAAAGGCCTTTTAGCCAATGTAGACAGTATCTGTTGATGGCTGCTCTGCATGACTTGTCCACGCATGCCGCGCTAAGCAATTCCAAGGCTGCCTGCTCAAGTGTTCGACTCTTCCTGTTCCTGGTTAGCAAAATCTGTTTCTTGATAATGTACAGTCGTGAGGACCGCGGCTTGAGCCTGCTACCTTTGTCCTTGGCTCGCAGCTTCAGAGTTCTTCTCGAGACTAGGGACCAGCTGCTGTACGAAACCATCTGTCATGAATAGCTTGCCGGCATAGGCAGGTATCATGGGAAATATAGCTGCGGCTGCAGAGAAGGCAGTAATGAGGTCGTCATTCGTCGGTTTGGCGACCTTTTCTGCCAAATATTGGCCAAAGAGCTGCTCCCCGTTCTCCTGAGTCGCCTCGAGCGCCTTGGCTGTCGCGAGCATGGCTTGGCTACGAAGACCGCTCTTTAGGCGGATATCGAGACTGGAAAGAATGACTTCCATGACATCTCTGTCGATCTTGTGCTTCACATTCTCCGGTGCAACCCCAAGCTGCCGAGAAACAACTTGCATAAGTCGCTCCGGACGCTCAACAGCTGCGTCCATCAACTTGGCAATGCAGAGCTGAAACAGATCGACTTGAGCAGCTGTTTGATCATGCTTCGATGACCAAGCCGATGCATCGAGAGGAACACTGCTGAACGCCTTGAAGCTGTCCTCTCCGCGTACGAAGAAAGTAGTGAAGAGCTCTGCGATTGGGTGGCTAAACCTCGAAGCAATAGCCTTCCGCACATGGGTGCTTCTGTATATCAGAGAACCAGTGATAGAGTCCAGAAGCGCGAATCTCTCCTCCCGTCTCTCCTCTAGCAAGTCGAAAATGCGAATTGCCTCCGCCTGAGGAATCTGCTTTTGCTTTAATTCTTGCAGGGCTTTCTGGCCATCCTTCTCGTCGCCATCTTGAATGTAGGCTTGAACAAGAGAGAGAACATCTCCGGAATGCTCGCGAGTCTGCAGTGCGACCAAGGTCCCCTTGACGCGGGCGTTGTTGACGTCCAGATGAGAGGCTTCCTGGACAGCCTCAAAGGCCTGCTGCAGATCGCCATGCTTAGCGGCGGCATCGGACTTCTCAAGCAGCTGGGAGATGCGATCGTGGACTCCGTTCGACGGCATACTGATCCATTGTTCCAGGAGTCCAGGAGGATGATGTTTGGCAGAAGATGAGGTCGAACTAAGAAGGATATTCCGGGAAGAAGGATGCTCACGTGGCAAGGGCCGCACGGGCCCACTCTGACGACATGATAGGCAGACACGGCAGGCACGCACGAACGCACGCGACGTCGTTGCCAAGTCAGCGACTCCACACAACACGCTCGTGACACTCTCTCATTCACTTACACCTACCTTCTTCCCTTACTGCTGTGTCCTCCTTCTAAGCCTCTTGGTGGTGTATTCATCCAGGATCAATATGCCGCGATAGCGAAGTCGCCCAAGCCCCATTTTTGCAGTGCGACTTGCACAATGCCATCATCCTCGAGCCGGCCAACGAGCCGTCGAGGCCCACAGAACGATGGCTCAGGCATCGACAAGCTCGAGTACCACCCAGGCGGACGACCGCTGCTGCAGGACGATAGCAATGGGGAGAGCAGCGGGCGACAGAGCGAGGACCGCAGCTATGCCGGAAGCTTTTTTGAGGACGTCGCCGAAGGGATAGCGGACAACGACAGGCAGAAGCTTAAAAGGGAGGTCTTGCGATATACGAGCTTCCTGTGGGCGCTAATAAACACGCTCGGGGCTGGCTCCATCACTGCATACTCCCTCTATGCGCCGCTCTTCCAGAAGAGACTGCACTATAGCCAACTGCAGGTCAATGGCGTTTCCATAACAGCAGAATTGGCTATGTATCTCCCAGTACCAATTTGGGGCATGCTATGCGACCGGTACGGGCCCGGTATCACATCTCTACTGTCTGGTGGCTTCTTCGGCCTGGGCTATCTTGTCGCGGCTTTCGCCTACAAGGCTGGCCCACCACCTGCTCTCGGGGGTGACGGATGGCCGTACTGGGTGATGATCATAGCCTACATCTTTATTGGCCTGGGCACATCCTGCATGTATCTGTCTGCTGTCACAACCTGCGCCAAGAACTTTGGGCGTGGGAAGTACAAGGGTCTTGCACTGGCACTTCCCATCGCATGCTTTGGCCTCAGTGGTATGTGGCAGTCGCAAGTCGGCACGAATTTGCTATATGAACCCCGCCCGGACGGACGCAAAGGAGAAGTCGATGTGCATCGCTTCTTCTTGTTTCTTGGCATTCTGTTGCTCGCATCTGGGACCATTGGCTTCTTTGCACTACAGGTGGTGGGTGAAGAAGAACTGATCGAGGAAGCGGTGGATGAGCTTGAGCAAAGTGGTTTCCTTGAAGACAGCGAATTCTTCCAACGGGCAGTCCACGCACGGGAAGCTGAGCGTGGCTATGGTACTTCGTCACATGAAGAAATCGGAGGCATTCGGCGAAAGGCAGACGACGATGAACAACGAGCGCGCCAAGAAGAAGAGCAACGCATGAAGACCTGGCTACTCAACGCAGAGACTCGTCGATTTCTCACAGATAAGACCATGTGGTGGCTTGCAGCAGGCTTCTTCCTCGTTACTGGACCTGGTGAGGCTTTCATCAATAATCTTGGGACGATCATCGACACTCTGTATCCTCCCGTGACTGTACCTGAAGATAAATTCCGCACGTCAGCCGCTACGCACGTCTCGATTGTCGCCATTACCAGCACAGTGGCCCGTATCATCACTGGAACCATCACCGATCTCTTAGCACCTACAGCTCCACTTCACCAACACCGCCGCGGGCCCAACTCCCTCGCCAATAGCATGGCCTCCCTCCCACCTGTCGAAACTAAGGGCCGACTCGAGATCTCTCGTGTCGTATTCTTGATCGCCTTCTCCATCATCATGTCCATCGGCCAAGTCATCCTCGCGTCGGGAGCCATTCAAAACCACGGCGACCGCTTCTGGCTTGTTTCCGCTTTCGTCGGAGCTGGTTACGGCGCTGCATTCAGTCTCACGCCCATCGTAATAAGCGTGATCTGGGGAGTCGAAAACTTTGGAACGAATTGGGGCATTTGTGCTATGGTGCCGGCCATTGGCGCAACAGTCTGGGGTCTCATTTACAGTGGAGTGTATCAGTGGGCTGCCGACAGCGATACCGTACAGGGAAGAGAAGACAGTCCAGACAGGCTTTGCTACGGAGCCATGTGCTATGCGCCTACCTTTTGGGGTATGGCTGTTTGTGTTTGGATCGCATGTGGATTATGGCTTTACGCATGGCGAGGACCGGGCGGGTGGGCAAGGAGAGGGATCGCTGTCTGAATGCGGTCCATGCTGCGTTCCGCTGACGTCTCCTGCAGACAAGCAAGTTGAACAGGACCTGTGCCCTCTGATTTCCACTTACGCATTGCAATTCCTGTACGGACGACGATGAGGTGTCTGTGGCATCCGTGGACAGTCTACATTGATCACCAAACCCCGGCTTATAAAAGTCTTGTCCTTCTGAGTTTGCGACTGCTACCGTGACCCGGGATTTAAAGTCATCGGACTTCGGCACTCACTCGGCTACCTGCTCGGTACATCTCCTGATGCGTCGTATTGCGAGAGCGGTTCTCCCGAACACGTACACAGCTTGCCAAAGGGGCCGTGGCGAAGTGATGGCATATCTTCGAACCAGTGAGCGCGTACAGCAGGCCATCAATCGCAGCGCCAACCACTCAGGGTTCTGTCTGTGTGATCAACAAAGACGTCGCTAAACGATCGATATGGAAGAGAATGATTGAAGATGGAGACGAAAGACATCTTCAAAAGCTTTCTCCTCGCTTGGAAACTACTCAGCCATAACGAACAGTCATGTCATCTTTGAGCTTCTCCGCGAACGATCGGGCACTGCTTCTTCACTACAGCGATACGAAGCTGACCTTACCCCTGCAAACATAGAAAACTTAACACAGGCATTAGAACTGCGTTCTACCTCTGACATCGAGGGAAACCTTTCGGGAGACCAACAGGACTGTGGTGAGTGATCCTGATGACTCCATTTATCAAACCCGCTGACGCGGAATCATAGAAGTGTCCCGAGGGGTAAGGTTAGCGTCATGCGAGCCCTGATGCCTGTACATCCGCCCTGGTTTCCTTTTAGTAGATATCCTATAAAGCATATCTGCTAGATGACACGCGATGTGATCTTTTCAAGTCAAAAGCTTTACTTCATCTCAGCACTGTCATCAAGTAAAACGACGACGATGCTCTTCATCATCATCCTCGCTGTTGCCTTCGCGGCGACAGCCATCTCCACTCCTCTCGGATTCGGCATCAATTCAGAAGAGTCACTCAACATCCGCACCACCACCGCCTCACAGACTCAACAACCCTTCAAGTTCCCTCTCCAGAATGGCTTCCCCAACATCCAGATCCCCTCGACCGCCCTCGACCAAATCTCAAAAACCGCCCACGGAGTCCTCCCAAATGCCCCTCTCCCCACCACGATCACCGGAAACTCTACCACAACCTGGCAACTCATCGCTTTTAACGAGATAGCTTCAGTCGCTCTCTACAACTCCCTCATCCAAAATATCACTTCTGGGATCTATCCCGTCGACTCCTACGTGGACTACCCTAACATCCTAGAAACCCTAACTGCAATACAAGCCCAAGAACAACTCCAAGCCATAGGGGCCAACGCCGTCCTCCGAACCGCAAGTCATGAGACGATTGAGGCTTGCGAATACACTTTCACCTCTTCTGGTTTCACGGACGCCATAAAGCTCGCTTCTACGTTTACGGACTTAATACTCAGCTGCCTCCAAGACGCCCTCCGCGAATTCGGCAACGACAACGACGCAGGCTTTCTCCCCCTCGTCGGCAGCGCCATAGGCCAAAAAGGCGAACAGAACGGGTTCTTCCGCGCTCTCGGGCAGAAAATCCCCTCTGCTCTTCCCTTCCTTACTCGATCCAATGGGATCTTCCTCTTCAACGCCATCTTGCAACTCTTCGTCGTGCCGGGCTCGTGTGGGAATCTGGAGGCGATTCATTTGCCTGTCTATGGAAAGCTGAGAGTGGTGGGGAAGGAGTTTTGGATTAAAGGGAATGTGACGGGGTTAAGTTTGGTTCTTATGAATCAGCAGCAGATTCCTGTTGTGATGGAGAGTTTGGAAGATGTGCGGGTACATGAGGATGGGACGACGAGGTTTAGTGCGGATTATGCGTTTGGGAATGGGCTGACGATTGCTGTGCTGACGAGTAGTAAGGGACCTTTTGCTGCGGTGGATGACGTGGCGCTGGTAACGGTTTTTGGGCCTGCGTTGATTGAGACGAATTGAACGTCGTGGCTTTTCCTTCCTCGGAAAGATTTTGAGTAAACTATTTTTCCTCTTCCTTACAGGTAATCTCAGATTCTCTTCTACGCCAACTTCCCAGGAATAAAAGGATGCCCCGCCGTCAACCCTCCACAAACCGCCCAAGCCTGTCCATTCACATAACTACTCTCATCACTCCCCAAAAACAACGCCACTCTCGCAATCTCATCCGCAACCCCACCCCTCTTCAGCGGATTCAACTGCCCAATCTTCCTTTCCGTTCCCTTCGCCCGCGCCATCTCGTACATCGGACTCGTCATCCCGGTCTCGATGATCCCCGGGCAGATGGCATTACAGCGGATCCCGGTTCCAGCGAGCTGGTAGGAGGTCGTTTGCATTATGGAGATGACGGCGGCTTTGCTGGCGGAATAGTCTGTGGGACCGGCGTTGGAGCGGAGGCCGGCGGAGGAGGCTACGCCGACAATGGAGCCGCCTGGGTAGGGTTTTGAGCGGTTGGTTTTGAGCATGCCCCGGGCGCCATGTTTGACGGCGAGGAAGACGCTGCTCAATCAGAATAGTTTCAAATAGAAGGAATTTGGGAGAGATGGATCTTACCTCAAAGCATTAATCCTCATCGTCTCCATAAAATCCTCCGCCTCGCTCTCCAGCACACTCTTCGGAAAAATTGAGACCCCCGCATTCGCGAAAAAGACGTCTAGACGGCCATACTTCTCGATCGCCTCGTCGACGACGGCCGAGACTTCCTCCTCAGATCCGGCATCGACTTTGCGAGGGTGGATTTCTACGTTCGGGTACTTGGAGTTGAGCTCGCGTTTGTGGGTTTCTAGGTGGTCGTCGTAGAGGTCGCAGAGGAAGATGGCGAGGGCTTCGTTGTTGGCGAAGTGGTGGGCGGAGGCGCGGCCGATTCCGAGGGGGGAGTTGGCGCCGGTTATGATTATGACTTTACCTTTGACGCGGCTGGGTGGGGTGGGTGTTAGTGATTTGAGATTTGGGTGAGACGTATGGAGAGTCTCACGGCCCTTTGGAGTCGCCGGCGACTGTAGGGATGTTGGGGAGGTCTTCGAAGAAACCTTGGCTTGTAGGAGGGTTGACGAGCTGCTCGCTGATGGCTTGGAGGCGTTGTTTGGGTGCGGACGTCATATCTGTGGTAGTTTAGGTTGATAGGAATAGATTTTGGGCCTTTTAGAATGCTAGATAGTGAGTTTGTTGTTGTTCCAAATAACGAGGTTGCTCGGTTGTCGTGAGGAAGTGAGGTTCAATGTCAGCCACCAGAACCACAGCCGAGGCTAATCGGCGCGGCGCATATTGATGTGAAGAGCGACTGGGTGGTCATGGAATTTTGATGAGCACAGTCAACCTCACCTCTGTTTCGTCTCATTTCTCTTGTTTCCATCATAACATCCACCATATTCAATTCATCAGATCCCTTGATTTCGACATGAAGCTTTCCACAGGTTTGTCAAAGCGCCGCGCTTCATTCGGGAGAGTCTGAATCCGAGCTTTCGATGTCTCTTCTGAAGGGCGATCTGGGTCTTCTCCTGGGTTGTGGAGATAAGCAAAGATGCGGCTATGCAAATGCACGGGAGCTTGACCAGGCCTGGCGTTTTGTGGTATATGAGCTGCTCTCGCTAATATGCCTTACCGGTCAGCAGTGAAGGTCAAAGATCATCCGTGATGGCGAGTTTGTTGCTGTGGATAGATGGACGGCGCATATGTTGCATTGGATACGGTGGTCAACTGATCGGCGAGTATGCAGTTCTCAAATTTCGGTGCCTATGTCGATGTTAATGTCGATGTCGATGTTCTGTTGATGTCGTGCCGAAGGGAATTGAGTTGCTGAATTCTGGTGGCCTGAGGTTGAGCTGTCCCGCTCGCGTGTCAAGCGCGACTGACGAGAAATTTGGAGCTGCCTTCAACCCGAATACATCTCTCCCAAGACACCGCCATACCCCCCACTCACACCACCACCCACACCGCGTATTTTCCGATCCCGCGTACACCATCTTCTTACCAGACATATACTCCCCCTTGATCAACAACCTCACACTCCTCGCCCGCCATGGCAGGCATCTTCGACCAACCTCGCAACCAGGGCACCTTGTTTCTGGGAGGCCAGAAGATCAGCGGCGCCGACATCAGAGACCAGAATGTCCTTGCAACCCAAGCCATCGCCAATATCGTCAAGTCCTCGTTCGGCCCCAGTGGCCTGGACAAGATGATGGTCGACGATATTGGCGATGTCACCGTCACAAACGACGGCGCAACCATTCTCGCCCTCCTCAACGTCGAGCACCCTGCCGGCAAGATTCTCGTCGATCTCGCGCAACAACAGGACAAGGAAGTCGGAGATGGCACGACGAGTGTTGTTCTGATCGCTGCTGAGCTGCTGAGGAGAGCGAACGAGCTGGTCAAGATGCGCATACACCCCACCACCATCATCACAGGCTACCGATTAGCGCTGCGAGAGGCTGTACGATACATGAACGAGAACATCAGCACCAAGGTCGAGACGCTGGGACGGGAGAGCTTGCTCAGCATTGCCAGGACGAGTATGAGCAGCAAGATCATTGGCGGAGACTCGGATTTCTTCTCAAACATGGTTGTGGATGCCATCACCAGTGTCAAGACCACGAATGCGAGGAACGAGGTCAAGTACCCGGTCAAGGCTGTCAACGTACTCAAGGCCCACGGCAAGAGCGCACTGGAGTCTGTCCTTGTCAAGGGATACGCTCTCAACTGCACAGTCGCCTCACAAGCCATGAAGACGCGAATCACCGACGCGAAGATTGCCGTCCTGGACATGAACCTGCAGAAGGAGCGCATGAAGATGGGTGTGAATGTGGTCATCGACGATCCTGCACAGCTCGAGAAGATCCGTGAGCGAGAGTCATCTCTGGTCACAGAACGTATCGAGTTGATTCTCAAAGCTGGCGCAAATGTCATCTTCACCACCAAGGGCATCGACGATATGTGCTTGAAGCATTTCATTGAGAAGGGCGCAATGGCGGTGCGGAGATGCAAGAAGGAGGACTTGAGGCGGATAGAGAAGGCCACAGGCGCGACCATGATCAGCACGCTGGCAGACATCAACACTGGTGACGACGTGTTCGACCCAAAGGCACTCGGCGAGGCGAAGGAGGTCGTACAAGAGCGGATATCAGACGACGAGTTGATTCTCGTCAAGGGACCAAAAGTTCACACTGCGGCTTCTATCATTCTGCGCGGAGCAAATGAGTACTCGCTCGATGAGATGGAACGTTCGGTGCACGACTCGCTTTCTGCTGTGAAGCGTACCCTGGAATCCGGTCGTATCGTACCCGGTGGCGGAGCTGTCGAGACTGCCCTGCACATCTACCTCGAGGAATGGGCAACCAGTGTCGGCTCGAGAGAACAGCTTGCAATCGGCGCCTTCGCAGCATCACTTCTGGTCATACCAACCACCCTCGCCGTCAACGCTGCGAAGGACAGCTCAGAGCTCGTTGCCCAGCTCCGCTCACGGCACGCACTCTCACAGCGAACATCAGAGCCAGCATCTGCCCACGCGCACTCTCCCGCACCTGCGAACGCAGCACCCACGTCGCCTTCGAAAGCGTCCGCTCAGCAAGCTCTGGACGCGGACGCGAAAGCTCTTGGCAAAGCAAAGGGCTACAAGAACTACGGTCTCGATCTCTCGAAGGGTAAGGTGCACGACTGTGTCAAGGCAGGTGTGTTGGAGCCGAGTATGAGCAAGGTCAAGCAGCTCAAGTCCGCGGTGGAGGCATGTGTGGCGATTATGAGGATTGATACCCTGATCAAGCTTGACCCAGAACAGAGGGGTGGGGAGGATGATGGTCATGGTCACTAGATGTACTGCGTAGCGAGATAGTATTCTCAGGCTGCTGTCGGTAGTAGTGAAGACCACCAAAATGTCATGAATGACCCAATTGCTCAAAGGAGTCTTTCTTGGCGTGCATGTGATCTTCGCGCTGATATGCGCCTGTTTGTTTACGCGACTTCAACCTCTTATCTCAGCTCCAGCTTTCTTCTCCCAACTTTTCACAGCCAACCCACAGACCACCACACGGCCTGTACGGAATGCCCGAGCTCCTCGAATTCTTGCGAACGCACGAGGAAGCCTTCCGTAGGTAAACTTCCGCCCGTTTCTCACCACGCTTCAAAGCTCTCTTCCTCGCACCATTCCACCTACTGACACCAACCACATCTAGCCACTCGCGCCTCGCCTCACTTTACTCCGACTTCCGCCTCCAGCGCTCCACGAATCCAGATGGCTACACTGCGAACTCCTCCGCATGGCTGCGCGCCTTGTCCTCCGCTGCGAAAGCCGGCCTGATCCCTTCGCCTACGAATAACGCTACAGACCAATACACGATCAACTGCGGGGAAGAACTGCTTCGGGAACTGCAATCGCAAGAGTTTGGACGTCCGCTTGCATTGGGTGCGGTACTTGAGGATGCGGTGAAAGGGAAACAACTTATCCCGCTGAGGGAGTTTCTGGAGAGGACGGAGAGTGTGTATCATAAGAGATGGATTGAAATCCCGACGCTGGGACAAGTTGTGAGTTGGGGGTTGAGGCAGTTGGGTGCCGGAGGTGGAAGGGAGGATGAATTGGTGAGGGGGAGTTTTGTCGTTGTTGGGAATGTGGAGGCTGCCGCGGAAGTGGTCATGCAGCAGGTGGAGAAGATTGCGTCGTCGAATACGTCGAGGATCTTTTCACGGGAGTTGTTCAAGAGCACGTTCTCTGAGACGCTGGGTGTGGAGGCGCTGAGTAAGAATGATCTGGATGTGCTGCTGCGACATCTTCAGCGGGATCGAGCAGCGATTGCGTATGAGGCTGCGTCTGGAGTTGTCAAGTTCAAGGCTGCTTCGGAGACTCAGCCTGCGCATATTACCGAGGAGGATATCTCGATGGTTTCTCTGCGAAGTCTCATCTCCTCCCTCGAATCCCAAATTGATCAGCTCACCGCCCGCATCTCCCACCTAAACCTCATAGCCCGCACAGCCGTCTCCAACAAACAACTCCTCGCCGCCAAAACCGCCCTCCGCCAGAAGAAAGCCGCCGACACGAAACTCCTGCAACGTAATGCAACGCTCGCTCAGCTCGAAGACATCTATGCGAAAGTCGAGCAGGCGGCTGATCAAGTCGAGATTGTGAAGGTTATGGAAGCATCGGGACAGGCGCTGAAGAATTTGAATAAGCAGACTGGTGGAGTGGAGAAGGTGCAGGATGTTATGGAGGGGTTGAGGGCAGAGATGATGAGTGTGGATGAGATTGGGCAGGCTATCAATGAGGTTGCTGCTGGGGAGGTTGATGAGGGTGAGGTTGAGGATGAGTTGCAGGCGTTGGAGGAGGTGGAGAGGGAGAAGGAGAGGGTCGAGCGGGAGAAGAAGGAGGCTGTGGAGAATGCGGAACGAGAGAATAGGGAGGCTGTGGAGAAGACTGAGAGGACAAAGAGGGAGGCGGAGGAGGCGGAGAAGACAAGGGAGAGATTGCCCGTTCTGGACAGCGTTGGGACGGCTGAGCGTGAGAAGATTGGTGAGGCGGAAGAGCAGAAGGAAGGTGAGAAGGAGGTTGCGTGAGAGCTGTCATATGCATCAATGACCCCATTACACTTTGCATCAGCCGAAACGTGCATGGCAATCACAAGCTTGTGAGCGAATTCGAAGCACATGCCGTGTGTACGGCTCTGTTTAAAGGTTCCGCTGCGCACTTCAATCTTGTCTTTTACACCCAACATCAACCAACGTCAACATTATAGAGTCCGAATTCATCATCGTCACCGTGCAAGACGAAGCATACTTCAAGAACTCTTTCAAACTCCCTGTGCACACTGGCATCGGACATTTCGTTAGGCACTGCCTCGAGCACGTCCACACAAAATGCGGTAACATCGGCATGCTTCAGTTCTGGTACAACACCACGAAGGTGAATGGAGACTTTTGAAAGTGACATGCGATGGGACTGACATTGGGCAGCTAAGCATCGCCGATCGAAGCACTACCAGATCCCTCGAGATGGGAGACGGCGATATCCTCGACATGATCGTCAAGGAGACGTGCGCTCGCGGCGCCTTCCCGCTTCCACGAGATCATCCTGCCAACAGGAGCAGACACGTACTACCTCGATGAGAAGAAGACTCACATCCCAGACGCGCCCCGCCGCATTCGCCTCGTATTCATAGACTAGGATGACGATCACGAGAGCTACGAGTAGTCCTCGTCCTCCGGTTCAACATTCATGACAAGTTGTTGCCTGCTTTCAAAGCCTTTGCTACTTTTGCGAAGAGAGAGTTCAAGACGTGCAATTCCAGCAAGCCTTGTGAGACCTTCACAATATCGGCTAATAATTGTGCATACGATATGAGTTGTTCTTTCCTGGATTTTTGCTATGAACTGTTTGTTGACTCGAGGTAGGTCGATCTCGACGACGACAATGAGGGGTGGATGTACTCCAGCGAGTAGCTCGTGCATTTTTGGGCTCTGAGGCTGATGTATCTTCACGCACGAAGGCTTGGGTATTTTCCGGCAGTAGACCGAGGTCTGGTGAGTGGCACTCGATCATAACTGCCATTTGACGGTATCGCTAGAGTTCGATTGCTCATCAGAGCAATGCTCTTTACAGGACTTCATGGGTGACGCAAGGTTCTGGTTTTCTTTACAGGTTTGGGCGATCGTTAGCTTCTTTGATTCACACCCAGGAAATGTCTCTTGCGTTTTTATCATGGATTCATTTCATTCGCTACGCACTGGAGACGGAGTGCGGCACGTGCAGGTGAGGTTCGCACAACACATGTGATAATTTCACTCGCCACATGCCAGCGCGGCGACTTCTACCTCACACGCATCAACAACCTTTCTAGCACACATCACAAATTACCCCTGACTGCTGACCGCCTGTTGCAACTTGCAACATGGTGCGGACCAAGCAGAGAGCAAGAAAGAGCAGCGGAGGCAAAGCACCACGCCAGGATCCGGCATCGGCAGCAGCACATGCACAAGTTTCACGGAAGAAATCCTCCGCCCTTTCAAAGGTAGCGAAGCGGCCTGCAATCAAGAAGCAGCCTAACAACAAGATCACCATAACCGTTGAGGACGAGGGATACTTCAAGAAATCATTCCGCCTCACACTCGAAATCCAAGCCGATCTCCTCCTCATCCACATCCTCGGCTACGTCTGCACGGGATGCAGCAGCACGGACATGCTTGAGTTCAACTTCAATGGCATCAAGGTGAGCTCATCCGGTCTGGAGAATACAACATAGCTGACTTGACATAGTTATACGGGCCGAAGACGTTTGCCGGTTTCGGCATGCAAAATGGCGATATGATCGACATCAGCCTCAAGCAGGCCTGCACCCTCGAAGATTGTCCCGATAACGCGGGTCCCAATTTACATCACCTCAGCGGCCCCATTTTACACACCTGCTGGCATCCTGATGGCCCGTCAACCTCAATCACGCGCTCGCGTCCTCGTCAAACTCCGATTTGCCAAGACCGGTTCTAGCAAGGTTATCCGAATGAGCAAAGATACATTCTTCAGGCCAGTCATGGCACAATGGGATACTATCATAAGTAGGAAGCAAGACTTCTGGAAGTTTCAGGGACTAGTTGTCCCTTCTGAAACTACACCGAACCAGGTATGTAATTATTTGATGATATGAGCGCTACAGGCGTGCTAACAGCGGAGCAGATGAAGATGTCGAACACCGATGACATGGACATCGACATCGCCCCCTTTGAGATGCCGTAATGGCACCTAGTCTTGGGGGTCTCACATACGTGCGTGTAGAGAAAGTGAACTTTTGCATCAGCGATAGTCGTACAACTCTCCCTCCTTTCCCCACTGTAGGACGGGTATTGGAGTGCTCTGAAAGAGCCACGGAAATCTGCGAGGGATGACAAACGGCGATGGAGTTCCAAACGAGACTTGCTCTGATTCATCCGATGCTCATTAGGTCCAATCTCAAAAGTCCTTTCACAAGTCCATAGGGCTACACACCAATATCAAACACCATCAAGCTCATCCCTCAAACTTCCTCATCCTCCTCATACTCCTCATCCTTCTCCTCATCCTCATCCTCAAGCAACAAATGTTCGCTTCTGCTTCCGCTCAGCCGCCGACAGATACTCCGGCTCCAAATAAACATCCGCACAGCTACTCGGCGCCGGCGTGTCATAGTAACTTAGACGAAAGAATAGCTGCGGCGCTCCATGCCACCAATCACACACCAGCCATCCACCAAAAGCATCAGCAATCGTGCCCGGCGCGGTAGTGCTGCTAGTCCATTGCAGACCCGTGGAGTTGATGAAGAAACCTGCAACAACTCGTCAGTATATCGTCTCTCTCATCGTTGAAGGAAGGGTGATCTCACCAGACACCTCAAAGTCCGACCCTCCCACACCCGCATTCAACCTCACCGGCTCCCACGCCGCATAAAAAGCCACATTCTCTGCCATCTCCAGACCCCAGGGGAAATCCGTGCCGAGGTCGAAGAGCTGATTGTAGTACTTCGTACCATTTCCGGTGACGTTAGTGATGCCTAGGTAGCCTGCTTCGCCGCTCTCCTGGGAAGAGGTGAAGACTGCATCGTTGAGGCCGGCGCCGGTGTGGTAGGATGTGCTGGGATAATTGTTAGTTAAGGTGGATGTGAGGGAGGGTTTGGGGACGTGTTACAGGTATAGACATTCGTATTCTTCTTTGCCCTCTTGGCCGGGCTTGAGGACGGTTTTGAGGCGGTATTCGGCTGAAGTGTTGAGGGCAGCGGTGGCGAGGGATGTGGATGCTGTGAAGAGGAGGGCGGTGATGAGATGCATGTTGTCTGTGGTCTGTGGTCTGTGGTCTATTGATGAGGTGAATGTCGGTGGTGTCCCTTTGAGAGTGATGATGGGCGTTGGGTCAGTGATATATCACAGACCTGGCTCTGAGTGATGTAAGGCGTCGTTTCAGACCTGCTCTCGTATACAAAGAAAAGAAAATTGGTAAATGTCGCACAGGACCGCGGGCTAGTGAAAAGTTCCGCAACCGTGCTTTCCGTGTTGGCAATACAAACGACGTTTCCGTTTACAGTTGCGGCAAGTACGAGGGCGTGGTAGGAGTTGCGAAGCTCCAATCTGTTTTGCGGGAGGTGACGTTCGGCCTGTGTAAAAGGCGGGACGATATGATGCTGTTGTCCAGGTGACTTGCAATGAGGTAGCTGCTACCAGGGTTAGAGAGCTTCAGTTTATATTGGCCCGGGATAACCGAAATTCGTATTCGATGCAGTTATGCGCCTTGCTTTTAGCTCAGCGGGTGATACGTACATTCGCATAAGCAGACTATCGAAATCCTCGCGGTGGTGTTACTGCAAGGTACAGAGCTGTAATGAGGCCAGCTGTGGGTGAAAATTCAGGGATGCGGACGACCCCAGTTTATCGATTGGAGGTTTTACAACATCTTCTGGCTTTGTTCGGAGATGGCACATCTGTCATGATGCCTTGGAATAGTCTGGGAACCACGAACTTCTCGGGATATGAAACTTGGACGTGTACTGTCATCAACCAGGTAAAACTGGGAATGATTTTCATTTCGTCGTGGCAGCCTCACTCTCCACCCTCGGATGCGCCGCTTCAACAAACGTCTCATTCAAGCTCAAGCTGGCCAAAAACGTCAAATCCGCATCTTTCGGCGCTTGTTGGATATGTCTCTTGTTTCGAATTTCTTCCACCAGCCTCGTGAACTCCTGCGGACTGACGAAATTGGCCTGCATTCCCAGCAAGAGCATCCCACGGAAGATATCCACGAGGCCTGGGAACGAGACGACCAAGTCCGCGTACATGGATACGCACAGTCGAAAGATGATCCGGGACTCGTCGGTGATGTTGATGGTTGTGATTGCTTTAGCGACGAAGAAGATACAGCCGTGCCAGAGAGGTGTTGTGAGCGACATGGGGTTGCGGAAGCGGTAGAGGAGTACGAGGTGCTGTAGTTGACGCAGCGACGCCATGAAGATTGCTGCTGGGGTTCGATCTGATGCGCAAAACCCGGCTAGGGTTTCGTTGCGGCGGAGGAAGGGCTGGAAGATGTCCATGACTGCCATGTGGAACCACATCCTGTTGCCGAGCATCAACATTGGTCGAGAGTTAATCCAACATGTGAACTTACCTCAGGACTGTAACGTGGTCTGGTGCATCTGGTCTGGTGACCAAGCCATCGCTGTCGTTGCAAGTGAGCAGTCTCCGGTAAGTCGACTCAGCAAAAGACAGAGAGAACAGTCTTTCCGCGGATCCCACGTTCTGAGAGAAGGTAACAACGGCGTCACGTACAACCAACAGAGCAGCGCAAGACGCATTGAAGCTCTGTTGCGAACGCCGTGCCTCGGAAACCGGAATGCCGAAGAACTCGGAAACCGTGGAGTGGTGGAAGGTCTCCTCAGTGGGTATCGGTAAATGTGGAGGCTCTGGAGGCACTCGATCCCACCAGCGAAACGCCCAGAATCTGCAAGTTGTTCAGTTAGTGTCCGATCTTCATATTCCAAATTCTGAACATACACCGAGTGCGAGAACATTGTCCAAGCTGCATGTGACAGCATTCTTCGATCATCGTATGACCATGCAATGAAGGCTTCTATGTCCCCCCATACTTGGAGTTGCTGCCCCATCTCGATCCCGCGCGTAAGGTACATGTTGGCATCCTTCGGCCGTCCACTATGTGCAGACGCTGCGTAGAGGAGTCCAAGAGCGGCCAGCGAAAGCATGTGAGGTGTTTGCTCGGCATGATATATACACTCGCTTTCAATTTGGAAGGGTTCAGTCAATGCTGCAGCCTCCTTATCAAACGAGGTAAGTTTCATCTGCTAACAGTCAGCAATGTCCAGATCTGAAATAAGCCGCCGTTACCTACGCAGCAGTACAATAGGAGTGAGTTGACCAGAAAGGAAGAACAGTAACGTGACCGGCACGAAAGCATGTCCCCAAGAAAGAGCTCTGCATCAAAGTGACAGAGCAGCGGATGGTCGGTTTGTAGGTAGGTGGAGATTGCTCGAACCGTGAGCTCCGGGCTGATGGGCACATTCGTCCAGTATGCCATATTCAGATTCTCAAGTTGAGGTCCTTCACCAGCTGTGGTCTGAGCTCTGAGGGGCGTTCCGTCGTGCTGGGTTGGGGTACGCTCGCTCGCGGCGCTGGGGACGGGACTCGGACTGATGGGCACTTCTGCTCCAGAATTCCCCATGAATGAAAGCTCCGAGGCCGTGAACGCGGGATATGCAAGCGGATGTCTAATGTTCAATTCGAATTCCAGGCTCGACGCTGTGTTTGGGAACACCGCCTTGGCTGTCTCCAGAGCCGAAATGCGAGTTTCCAGTTGCTTGCGTTGAACTTGTATCCTTCGTCCGGTGTCTACGAGGGCCGCAATAGGGTTGGGACTCTGCGCGACATCCCCGATCAGTCGAGCGACTGCATCGGGAGGAAGCTCTTTGAGAGAAGTCAAAGACTCGGCTACCGTGTCCAGCGTAGCCCGTAGTCGATCGAGTTCTCGCTTGAGGGCCTCTCCGCGAGTCTCCTGGGTGCTGACTGTGTCGTATAGGCATGCTGTAACTCCTTGCTGCTCGCAACGCGTGCAAACTGGTCTTCTAGCATCACACTGTCCATTTCGTCCCAGATTAGCAGAAGATCAAGGAGATTCGCGTCTATGTCACTTACTGCTAGCTTCCGTGACCTGCACACATTGCACGCTGCCCGCACGACGGTGCGCCTTTGCTTCCTGCTTTTTTTTCTCGCAGGCTCCTCGGTGTCGCTGTCAGCTTGCATCAGAGATGGTTTGCGGAAGTGTTGAGGAGTGAAGATGCCGCGGAAGGGATGTTTCCCCCCAAGCCGCCTCGCCGCCAGTGTCTGGGATCCAATGCTGTCTTCCGTGCATATGGAGTCAGCCCAGAGTTCGCCGATCAGAGCGGCTTTGTTCGGTGGGGCGGAGGCGCACGCCACGTATGTGTAGCTGTAAGGACACGGTAACAGGCGGATTGGCTTGGTGGATGAGACCGGGAGCTGGCGGATATGTTGAGTCGTGAGTGAATGAAGTTATTGGTATTGCATTCGGATATGCGGGTCGGCGGCGAAGAGACCGAATTTCCAAACAAACGGGACCACATCTCGACAGAGTAGATCATGCGGGATGGCTGGCCTAAAGACTAGACGCCGTGCGGTACCACGATTCGGGAGATTTTGCGATGATGTGAACGGTTGAGTTTGCTTTTAGAGTGGAGTTATGGCTCGGCCCATCGAAAGCGACCCGCTAATCACATGTTTTTGCCTTAGCCGTTCGTGCCTTAAAATATACGACCTCGGATGTCGACCGCGATCCATTTCATCAATACCTCATTGCACTTCCATCCCTCCATCTGCTCATTTGCAGAGAAAGCATTCCTTGTCAGTGCCAGTCGTGCTTGGGTGGTGACCGGATGCCGCCCGCGTGTTCAGCTCAGCCGCCGCCGCACACTGTACGACATCGTACAAGCATTTCCAGCGGTCATGGGGCTCACCCACCTCACCCAGTGGACAGCAGGACACCACCAAATGCGATTAGTTTGAGAGGCAACAGTCTTTACTATGCTGCTTAATAGTCTTGCCACCATGACGATACTCGCTGTGTCCGCATCAGCTTCGTCCTTGGTCGGCAATGCCCCCTTTCCCTTGCTGTGGGGAGCTTTCAGGCCCAGTGTCTATTTCGGCATACGCCCCCAGTTACCCAATTCCGTCTTTATGGGACTCATGTGGTCAAGAGCCGATAGCTGGGATCACCTTTTTGAGCATCTACGACACACTTGCGAGCAACAATCGACCGTCGAATCTTACGGCTGGAGTTCATACGATGTTCGTACGGGAGGTGCGGAGGTCATACGTGACTCGGGAAACAACCTTGACCTGTATATCGCCTTCGTCAAGGGCGACGAAGACAACGTTGCGGACATTTCTATTGTAATACGGCCTCGATCAGAAAACGCAGAAATGCAACTCACTACGGTTGTATTCTACGTCGCAATGGAGGCATTAGACGGGTCTCTTGGATGTTCACACGTGGAAACTTACGAAGCTAGATTTGCGGCTGGCTGCTCCATCGAAGATTCTGCGACTGGATATCATTCGCTTGACATCACGCTGAACAATACCGAGGACACGAGACCACTCTCTAAATTGGCTATACGAAGTCTGGATGTCCCACCGGAGCAAATATGGAAAGCTCAAGACATCTTTGCCAACTCGGTTGCAACGGGATCCACTCTCATCACCAACGATCCAGGCCGAGGCAATTTCCAGCTCATACAGATGACGATGCCTGGAAATTTCAGCGCAGACATCTCACTCTCCTTCCTCCATAGACATCCTCTTCCTGGTTACACGGTCAAGAGTCGCCTAGAAAATTCTAGGCGTGGGTTCGATACGTTATTTCGTGCGGTATACGAGCCTGAGCCTCCATATGACAATGACGAACATCGTGGTTTCTCCAAGTCGCTCCTCTCGAACCTCATGGGTGGTATAGGCTTCTTTCATGGCACAATGGAAGTGATACCCAAAGCGCAGAACTTCGCTGGCTTCGACTCGGTGACGTCGGTTGCATCACGAGGCCCATACAGTCTTCTCACTGCGGTTCCTTCGAGATCGGCATTTCCCCGCGGCTTTTTATGCGACGAAGGCTTTCATCTTATGGTAATTTTGGACTGGGACTTGGATCTCGCGATTGAAATAGTGGATAGCTGGCTAAACCTCATGGACGAAAATGGCTGGATTGCAAGAGAACAAATTCTCGGTGGCGAGACAAGGGATAGGGTTCCACCTGAGTTCCAAACGCAGGATGAGAGTCAAGCGGATCCGCCGACATTGTTCATCGCTATCGATATGATTTTCAAGCGTATGATGGGCTTCGTGCGATATAGTGGACATCCAAGCATCTACATTTCAGGAAGCTTAAGTCCTGGTCGGCTTGCAGGAGAGGCAAGAGATTGGCTGGCACGCACATATCCTCTGCTAGAACGATATTATCTCTGGTTTCGTCGCACACAGTCAGGGCATTTAGACAAATACCAATATCTGTCTACTGATGGACCGCCCCTCACGGAAGGCTACAGGTGGCGAGATCGAACGCCTACGCATATCTTTTCAAGTGGCATGGATGATCATCCTCGTGCAGAGACTCCTTCCGACGATGAACTCCATCTCGATGCTCTATGCTGGGTGACTCTCATGGCTCGGACCATGAGCAGATTCCAAGCAACGCTGCAGATGGACGGGGCAATCTCACCTGCGACATTCGATGACCACCACAACTCGGCTGTGGAGACCGCCGAAAGAATCCACTGGTCCGAAGACGACAAGGCGTTTTGTGATGTGACCATTGCCTCGGCCACCAATCTTCGTCAGCACGTCTGCCGTAAAGGATATCTCTCTCTTCTGCCATTCCTTTTCATGGATCGCGAGAACCACATCCCCTCCGCGCTAGATCTGATAGACGACCCTTCATACCTGTGGACTCCACATGGCATACAAAGTCTCAGCGTCCAGGATCATTACTATGGCAAGGACGAGAATCATTGGCGCTCGCTAGTCTGGATCAACATGAACTATCTTATTCTGCTTCGCTTATACCAAGTTGCACAAATGGACAATGAACACAGCAGGCGCGCGGGCGACGATTATGAGACTCTTCGGGGAGTCATTGTTGACACGGCGTATCAGTCTTGGGTGGAGACTGGGTTTGCTTGGGAGCATTACAACCCGAGTACTGGTAAAGGCGAAGGAGTTTCTGCGTTTACTGGATGGACTAGCCTGGTTGTGAGGATCTTAGCTATGCCCGAGAAAGCGAGACATGAGGAGGCTCAAATACCGACTCAGACTCCCTTACCCTTACCTGACGAAGGACACGACGCTATGCTTCTTGTGTGGATATGGAGAATCAGCTTCGGTGTCTTGTCGTTGTTCGTCATCTGTTTCAAGGCTTCGCAACGACCAAGGCCACCCTTGAGGAACCGAACATAACCTGAAATACATCTGCTATATAAGCCATTTCCTCCACCACGACAACTCCTCCACAATTCCCAGCCCGGCCCTCTCCTCCTCCCTCTCCCGTTCAATCACTTCCATCTCCAAGAAATCCATCTCAGCGCAAGGAATGAACCCCGAGCGGAAACACGTCCAGGCTGCGAACCACAGTCCAGTGAAAATGGCAATGTCGATGTAGTGGGTCAGGAATGAGGAGACGCTCCAGTGCCCATGGAAGAAGACGCTAAACCCGCTGAAGAGGATGACGATGATGAGGACGAAAAGGGTCGCCCAGGCCATGTAGGGCTGGTAGGGAGATTTATAAGGAAGTCCTGGTGGAGGCGTCAATGTGTGGATGTAATATGATACGTCAGAAGACTTACGATTTCGATCGATGCCCTGGCACTTCAACCCGTAAAAGAATCTCAGGTACGTCATAGCAATGACCACCCAACAAATCAACGCCGCAATCGTCGTGATGTTAACAAACCAACCAAACACAGTACTACTACTGCTCCCCAAACTCAAGTACACCAGCGGCAAGAAAATCGAACTGAGACTAACAGCCAGGTACGGTGTTCCGAAACGATTTGTTCGGAGCAGGATTTTGGGCGCTTGTCCTTCTTCAGCGAGGCCGTAGATTGTGCGGGAGGCGAGGAAGATGCAAGAGGAGCCACAGGAGAAGGCAGAGGTGCAGACGATGGCGTTTATGATGGAGGGCAGGACTTTGATACCGGCGCGTTCGAAAGCTATGACGAAGGGGGATTGTTGGGCTGTACCGGTTGAGATGACGAGATTGGGGTCGGTGTAGGGGACGAGGAGGCCTGGGAAGAGGTTTTAGGATGTACGGAGAAGAAGGGAGGGAAGAGGGCAATGCTTACCGACCACAAAGATCGAGACGACGTAAAACTGCGATCGCTCTTGTCAGCCCATTCGGCCATCACCACCAACCCAAGAGTACATTCACTCACAACCAAAACCCTCCAAAACGTCATCCTCACAGCATTAGGAATCACCCTCCTCGGATCCGTCGTCTCTGCGCCCGCCATAGCAATAACCTGCACATTGCCATAACTATACGCAGCCGAAATAAGTGTCGACCAGAAACTCAAGAACTTGCCCGTATTCCCCTCCACAAGATACGCATTGAAAGGTCCCGGATCCTTCCAATACCTGAACCCAATTCGATTCTGCTCCGGCGCACCGCCTACATCAACCACGATCCCCGCGATGATCATCCCGATTATGCAGGAGATTTTGAGGGAGGCGAAGAAGACTTCACTCTCGCCGTATGCTTTTATCGGAGCGAGGTTTAGAGCCATGATGATGACGATGAAGGCGGAATACCATATTGCGGGAATGATACTGTCGTTCCAGAAATTGATAACGGTTGCTGCGGCGGCGAGTTCGGCGGGAGCGGTGATCGACATCAGATACCAGAAGTTCCAACCTGTTGCTGTTCCTAGGGCAGGTTGGACAAATTTCGTTGCGTGCCGGACGAAACCACCTGTGACAGGCATGAAGGCGCTTATTTCGCCGGTGATAAGGGAGATGGAGAAGGTGATGAGGCCCATGAGGATGTACCCGAGGAGAGCGCCGACAGGGCCTGCGGTTGCTATTGCTTGGCCTGAGGCGAGGAAGAGGCCTGTTCCCTATGTGTTTGGTGTTAGGATGTGTTGGAGCGTGTTTAGGGTTGGGTTGAGGACTTACGATCATTCCTGCGATGGCTATCATGTTGATGTGTCTGCGCTTGAGGTCTCGTTTGATTGTTGGGCCATTTGGGAGGTCTTCGATGGCACCTCGTTCTGTGTCTTGAAGACTGTCTGAGATGCCCATGATTGGGAGCTTGTCGCCTGCCATTGTTGGCAACTCGAGAGAGGTTTGTTGTTCAATATTGTGAAGGCTTGGCGAATTTGCTATGCCAGTTTGAACGAAGTCAGTCGATGCCGTTTGTTTCCAGTTTCCAAAGTGTCACTGGCGATGTTGTCGTATCTCGATACGATACGGTCGACATCAATGACTTCGGCATCTTTGTGACAAATGCAACGGACCGACGTTGAGGCTATTTATGAAGAACCCTAGCGACGATCATGCGGCGATTTTCATTTGAAAGCCGGTCATGCAGGTAAGACGGCCGGCCGGCGGCGTCCATTGATAGGCCGAATCATCGAGCGTCAAGCGAATGAAGTGCGGATAGCAAGCGAATTCGAGTTCCAGAAAAGCCTAGAGTCAGCCAGAGAAACATTTCGATCGTATCAAGACTTCAATTGAAATGGACGACTCTTTCTCCCTCCACGACCTCAAAGTCGAAGTCATATGCCTACCTGGCGAGAAGATCTACTGCGGAGCCAAAGAGGGCGACCAATTTATCTTGCGAGGCGAAATGCTGCATCTTCCAGAAGGCCAAGGCTTTAGTATTTACAGTCTGTGTAAGTCTTTCGCATCCCTCTGAAGATTCAAAATGCTGATTGCAATCATAGCCGCGGTCTTGCCTCTGTTGGCTGCGAAGCAGAGATCAACGCATCCGAATGACTGGATGTCGACGGATGCGGTTGTCGCGTGTCCGGATCCGAACTGTAAATCTCAGCTGAAGATTACAAGGGTTGGGAGGAGGGAGTTCAGTCATGCGGAGACGACGGCTGTTCCTTTGGAGGGAAAGACTGCGTGAAGAAATTCGGAAAACGGCAAAGTCTTCAAGGGGCACAAGGAATTGTATCAGCTATTCGGAGCATTGACAACACTATACCCTTGCAAAGATTCGCAAGGCACATAATTGTTCTCAATAAAAGCCTGATCGAGCTTGATACCCTTCACACACTCCCAGCTCATCGTCTCGTTGAAGAAATATGGAGCCAAGAGTTTGACGTCGCCTTCTACCGATAGAGGGCTGTACGGCGGTTGCGAGACGCTTGTATTAAGCAGCCGAATGTAGTTATCGCAGAAAGCAGGGTTACGGCTGAAGGTGGGCTGGTTGGTGATGTTCTGCCAGAAGTCTAGACTGAGAGAGGAGTCCTCGGCGGGTGAAAAGAAAACTTCAACAGCGGGTTCGGTTGAGTTGGCCGACAGGGAGGCGTCGTAGACTTTAACGTAGACCTCATCTCCAATGCCGGTGTAAGCGTACCCATCGCAAGGGGGATCAAATTTTCCGGGTGTAATCGTGTATCCGTACAGAGCAGTGCCAGTGAAGACTAGCGCAGAAGCATTCGTAACGATGAAAATTTCGGCGCTGAAGGCCATCGCTGTGTGTCCGTCGTTCAAGCGGTCTACATATGGGAAGTAGACACCGGCTCGCTGGAGCAGACAGACTGTTAGCAGAACACCAGGAGTTCAGAAAGGGAAGAGTACCAGGAAATCGATGTTTGAGGGAATGTTATAGGAGTAAATGTCGTGATCGAGCTCCGTCTGCAGCATGGCCTATCCGGAGATGAGGAATTAGCTCTTGTCATCGATGAGTATAAGTGCGAGGACCTCGACTTACTGGATACATGTCTTCTGGCAGCCATGGCAGCCATTGCAGGTATTGCTTTGTCAAGATCGGATATCTCGCCGGAACGATGCTGCGAGCGAGGTCATATTTGATAGGCAGTATCGACACCGTTCCGTTGATCTGAAGCCAGATATGAGCCGGTTTCTTGTACCTTGGGCAAGATTCGACTCACCGTCCCTGAGACAGCGTTACCGTCTTTAGTAATGGGGTTAGGTTGGGACTGAGTGAGACAACCCAGAGCAGCACCATGGAGTGCGAAGCCTAGGAATGCCGCAGCGAGCAACATAGTCTCTGGCGGACGAAGGGTGTAACTACAACACAGAGCAGAAAGGGCTAGTTGCATGTATTTGAAGGAGTACGACAATCCATCTGCCTGACGTCGTGCAGAGTCGAACATCGGCACCGAAATGCATGCTGAATATTTACTGGACGAAATGTCCGAAGAGGCCGCCGAACCGATCTCATCAGCCACCTACGATGGTTTCTGCAGCTGATGCATATGTCAGATGCCTTGCGTCGGAGGATTCCTAAAGGCTGCACAGCTTGTCCCTTTCAGGTAGGTCGAGCGACGTGGACGACAAGTGATGCTTCCGTCCCTGGGAGTATTACAACAGCACACAACCGTAAGAATATCCAAGGATCGGGTGTGACAAGCCTGTCGAAGCAATTGAAGTGTCTCGCTTCTCCAGCAATCGTGTCACGAGTGCCGTATCCTGGTATTCGGGACCGCGAAATGTGACCAGCCCTGCCTGACGAGAGGCGCACTGCTGATGCTTCTACTACCAGTGACCGGATGTCTGTGGATGATTTTCCGGCTAACACGGATCGCATTCGTCTCTATGTCTGTCGTCGTATGGCTTCCTGAGGCGTCTCTCTTCTCGCTCTTGGATTGTTCGTTGTTCAGGTAAGCGATCCGGGCGGTCTGAGGCCGAGCATCCATGTTCGGTGGAAACGAAGTAGTAGATAGGATCAGTGATGGAATGTCATCAGTGGGCGAACAGTAGAAGATGTTGGAGTTAGTTTCGTGGTGATGGAAAGGGGCAGCAGACAGGGAATTCTCAGGCATCCTTTTCACTTCAGCTTCGACTAGCAGCTCTCCCCGGAGCCAGGCATCCAGGCGCCAAAGCATCAAATTCCACTTCGCTCCCGTTATCTTCTCCTTTACATGAATCCTCGATTTTCGGTATTCTCATCGCAGCACACACCCCTACCTTCAGGATGGTCGACTAGGTGCATCTAAGCCTCCTGAGGAGTGATTTCATTCCCCCCGGCGGCTATCTTCTAGGACTACACACACCGCACGTCATGCCGTCATCCCAAAGTCTCAAGAATCGAGACGCAGCCATACGGCACTGCGTTCAGCTCGACACGATCGTCGAGATCTCACGCTTTCCAAGTCTTTCGGAGCATGTGCATACATCATTATCGGCTTCGCCACTTGAGCCTGAGTCTGAGACGCTGCAAGAGAATATTTGCGGCGTCACGGCATCCGGGACTGACTTCGACAGTGGCGTGGGGTGTATTGCTGCTCTGAAATGTCGTACTGATGAGGAATAGAGGCTTCGCTTCTAGCGCTTCGACTTCGAATTCCATACTGCGTTACTCCGCTGAAATGCCAGTTCTTTTGAAGAAATCGAACTCGATCATAGGAGGCATAGCGGACCGACCTTCCAGGACAACGATGCGTGCTGCATGACTACTATGCGGATTGGACTGTCCCGTCAGATTTCATTACGGTCCAGTTTTAGTGCTTCGTCTTCTCTATTTCGGTCCCGACTTCCTTGCGCCGCATAACGATCTTCAGCAATGCATGCGGCACGATTATCGGCTGACGATGAAGGAGAAATCCAGGCTGAGCAACGTCATTCTGCTCCGGGCAACAATTGGATATAAAGGACGACTGAAGCTCCGTCTGGAAGTCTGGCTCCTAACCTCGACCTGTTCACTTTAGGAAAACTACACCTTCTGCCAGAATATACCCAAGATCCACAGCTATCCTTCAACCATGAGTCTGTCCCTGCTCGCATTGGCCATGTGCAGCCTTCCTTTGGCCACAATACTGGCACAGTGCAACGATGGCACCTACAATGACAACGTCACTCTTTCCAGTGACTGCACGGTCTCCTTCTCTGGACTCATGGCCAACAAACCAAACCAGACCTTCACATGCCCAAGTGGTGGATCAATTGTGGGTTGTTCTCGGACGTCCACCTGGCCGTTGCCCTGCTTTCACCGAAATTGGAGCTGACCTCCTCCTTTTTGAGCAGTGCACCTTCATCGTGGGCGACCTTCCCGTCAATCAGACCATGGATCCATCCGTCATGATTTCGATTGACAACATCGGCGACTCTCCTTGTACTGTACACTCGGAAGACGGATGCTATGCGGACGAGACTTGTGGAGCACCCGCT
Source organism: Mycosphaerelloides madeirae (assembly GCA_002785995.1). Taxonomy (NCBI): domain Eukaryota; kingdom Fungi; phylum Ascomycota; class Dothideomycetes; order Mycosphaerellales; family Mycosphaerellaceae; genus Mycosphaerelloides; species Mycosphaerelloides madeirae. The sequence continues at coordinate 400,254 of NHNV01000013.1, read as the reverse complement.
GGCAGCGGCTGCACCTTTGATCAGGAACTCGGGACTTTGACAGCGTCGACATCATCGGCGGTGGCAACAGCGACTGCGTCTTAGATGAGGGACTGAGAGTCTTTGAATTGGAGTGTTGATCATGATCATAGAGTAGAATGGGAAACTCAAGCTTTTGACTAGCGCACGGCGATCAAGGAGGACAAAAGTTCGACCTCACACCCTGTCTTTCTCGAATCCATCACCTTCCATCGTTTCTTCATGGCAATTCAGACCCAACTTCGGCAACTTCTTCACAGCTCAAGACGACGCGCCGCATTTCGATCTTGGCGCGCTCGAGCAGATCTTCCTCCCGGCGGCTATCGTCAGGCCCACGCCAATCCGACGCCACCAACATGCATAGACGCCGCCTCATCGTTCTGCAGCTTCGAAAAACTATCGGCCTCGAAAGACTATCTCCGTAGCGGACGATCAAAGATGCAGCCATGCGGCACAGTCTCTGTTCCGCGGGACACGATCATCGATTTATGCCCTTTCGATGAGTATGCGAACAGTTTTTGGCCTCGCCAGCCTGACTTCAGATGTTCCAAAACAACGTAAGCCACATCGATGAGCCGGAGTGCCGACTTCCAATGTATAACAGCGTCCAAGTTATATTATTGCTTCTACTCTTCATCTGGGCGAAGGGACGCTCCCACGCTACCACGCCAATATTCGGGCTAGATTGATCAAGTGAAACGAAGCTCTTTTCCCCAAGAGATGGAGTTTGTGCACGAGAGGTACAGCAGTCCGATACTCGAGTATAGAATGGGCAGTTGATCATTGCAATGACTTACCGCAGCAATCGCTTCTTGATACGGCTCGTCTTCGTGTGAGTCGTTTTGGTTTCCAAAATTCCTTTTTACCACCAGATCTCCTCGATCGCTCCAGCAACAATGATCGGGTCTCTGCGGCCGGAGTATTGTTTTGCAGTTGGCCATCACCTATTCCATTCGAGTTTGGACGAATCAACAGCAGCATCCTGGAACATCAATATAGCTGGCTTTGGTGTGACCCAACAGCAGGTCAATACATTGGGAGGCACTGCCCTTGCTTTCATTGCGAAAGTCTGTTTCGTGCTGGCCATTTCGATCGCGTATACTCAAGCGTTCTGGCGGGCGGTCGGCACGCAGGCGACCAAGATCTGGACTCTAGACACTATTGCGTCTTTGTTGGACATCATTCTAGCGTTTTCCGGGCGAAGACCTGGATGAAGCACCTCTGGCGTGCATGTTCCTGCATGGAGCTGCTTTCTCGACGACTTCTCGACGATCCTCAGAGCGATCCGCAATGCTGATGTTAGGGTGGATATTAGGGAGCAGGATTCTGATGGGAAGCATCCGATGCGGAAGTATATTGCTGACGCGACGATTACTTTCATGGGAGGGGGTTTTCTTTCGGGGAGAGATGGGTCTACGGATGCGGACGTGCAGAAGACGAGCGGCCAGCCTAAATCTCAGCTGTCGTTCTTCAGCACAGACAATCGTGAAGCGGACGAATTGAAATTATACTGAACAGAGGAAAATAGGAAGGAAAGATTGGTATCAAAATTTTCGCTGAAAACGCACACTTCTCATCATCATGCATGTGTATATTTTATATATACAAAACCATATATCCCAACCGGACAAGAAAAGATCACGCCGACAACCAGATGGCAACACAAGACGTCAAGTGATCAATGAATCCAACCCATCAGACGATTTGCAATATCCGCCGGGTACGACACAGTAGCCGCCAAAGTCGTAGTCAACAAATTGGTCGATCCAGCCGGATACGACGACTCTCCAGAGTTGTACAGACGAGCCGCGGTGTAGTAACTCGAAACACCGCTGCATCCGTTCTCAGAGTCGGCTTGCTGGATCATCTGAACGAGCCCCGGACCGCCGTTGGCGCCGACGTATGCAGTTCCCTCGACACCATCAGACACCATCTCGGTGATCATGGAGTCAGGGCACGGAGTGATGGGGTTGTTGTTGGTGTTGCAAGAGCCTTGGCCGCTGTGGCTCTGCATCAAGCCTGGGTTTCCGACGAAGCTTGGTGCTGGGCTTACGGTGCCTGGTACGCGGACGCAGGCGTGGGACTCTTGCATGATGATGGCGAAGATGAAGCTTGCTGGGACGCCGGAGGAGGCCGAAATGGAAGTGATGGCCGAGTTGAGTTCGGCGTTCTCTTCGTCGGAGTTGTCGCAGTTCAGGGCGATGTTGGCGAGGTTCGCGTTCCAGAGGTCGTCGAAGGACATCCAGTCTTCCTCGGACGGCCAGCCTTCTTCGGGCGTGCCATTGCCTACGTAAGAGACGTAGGATCCGCCGTTGCCTGTGCCAGTGCTTGCGGGCTGGCTGTAGGCAGGCGCTGCTGGAGCGGAGGAGGAGGTCCATGCTGGAGCAGCGGCAGAAGTAGTCTCAACTGGTGCCACAGAAGAGGGCTCAGGAGTCCAAGCCGGAATCGAGCTGCTAGTGTACGGCGCAGGAGTCGACTCCACAGGTGCCGCGGAAGTTGACGTTGCGAACGTCGTTGGTACAGGCGCATCCGTTGAAGCAGGTTGGCCCCAACCTCCAGAAATAGGTTCCCACGATTGAGACCAAGCAGGAGGACCAAGGTCCTTCGTAGCAATGCCTGCCGCGCTAATCGACTCGCCCTCGCTGGTGCTGGTGCTGGTAACGGTAACAACAGGCGCAGGACCGATAGCAGTAACAGTCATCTGCACCGTAACAACAGGACCACCTGCAGGCGATCCAATGCTCGAATACTCCGCCGGTTGCGGACTCGTTCCATTCGATACAGGCGAGGTAGTAGGACCCGTAGCCGTACCGTAGCAATTTCCAAATTGACATCCTGCACCGCAGTAATCTTCTGCCACACCGCAGTATCCCCACTTCGAGCAGCAGAAGCCCTCGCCACAACCAAAACCGGTAGAACCACCGCACTGTCCGGTAGTGAGATCGAGAGGGAGATCCGAGCGACCAGCGATCGGAGCAATGCTCTCGCCAACGTGTTGGACATGGTGGGTAATCAGGTTTCGTGGAGAGCGGGCCGGGTGGAGGTGGATGTGGTTGTGGCCATGAGGTATGGCAGAGGCCGCAATGGCCGAGAGGAGGGTGAGAGCGATGATGGAAGGCATCGTGTTCGACGAAAAAGGGATTCAAGGAAGTTGGTCCTGTGGTTGGTTGTTTGGGTTCTAGACGCGTTGAAAATGTCTGGCTGGCAGCGGAATGCTCTCAAAGCACCTTCGTGTCTCGTTTGTGCAAGGGTAAAATGAGTGTGACGACAAGAACCAGTCTTGTCTGTTGTAATGAATGACAGTGTCGACTAGCGACGAGGAAACGAGAGACGAGTGCTGCGGTAGCTGGACTTCCTGTGCGGTGCAAGAGAAGGAGGGAAAGGGAGAGGTGAGGAGATTGTCACAGAGCTTTAAAGATGCGCATCCCTGGTCGTCACATCGCACCAGAGATTCAGCACGACGCAGTCTCCCGCAGCTGCTCCTCTGCCACGAACGGAGCAGCATCCACATTCGCCTAGGACCGACTGCGTGCCGTCCAGACACAGACCACAGCTCGAGATCCGCGGCTTCGCTAGCTGAGTGGGAAAAGGGTGAGAACGAGAGGAGCGCTTCCAAGTTCGCGTGAAGTCGTTGGTCCAACAAGGAGCTGAACTCTGTACAGCAAGGGGTGAAGCGGCGTCGCGCATCCGACCAATAATTTCGCCCACACTCCTGTTGCTCATCCTGCATGTGCGCGGGACAAGCTTTTCGGTCTCGGCCTAGCCTTTCTCTTTGCGGGCTAGTACCAGATGCTCTGCGTGCGATGGTGGGGAATGCTTGGGATCGCTAACGTTTCAGAACCTCTTGTCAGCTTGCTTGTGTAGTCTCGTTTCACCGCAGGGAGTGGTGGAGCGAATCAGCCGTCTCAGCTGCCCTTTTCCTGCGCACATGAGGCGACGGCCGACTTCTTCGCGGCTTCGGAAGGAATCAACGATCGTGTCGCTTCCCCTTCGCGTGTGCTGCGGCGTGGCGGACTTTCAGGAGCAGGGAGGAGAAACAAGGAAGAGGGCAGACGAGATCACGCACCTTGGGCCTCCCGCGCTTTCGCCAGGTCGTATAGGAAGAAGTCAATAAGGACCGCGTTCACGTTTGTCGTATCAGGGTGCATCCTGACGATTTCTCGCCGGATGAGCTCGACGGCCCAGATGCTGCAGCCACTGTGAGGCCTAACGTTAGCGGTGGTGTGCTCCTGCGGTTCGCGTTACGGGAGTTCCAAAAGTTTACCGTAACTGCACTTCCCACGAATGCCCAGTTTCTAGGCGCTTGAGACTACGGATGTGGTAGTCCAGCGGCGGACTGTAGACCAGCACGCCCAATGAGTGCAAGCATTGAGGTACGCGATAATCTGCAGGAACGCCAACATGCAGTCAGTCTTCTGGGCTGGCGGCATATGCATGCATGCATGTAACCGCCGCATGACAATATAACTCCTACTCACCTGCAAACATGGTCAAGTGATCGATGTCGTGAAATTCGCCCAACCCGATACCGTCCAGAGCCGCCCAGAGATCTGCCACAAAGATTTGGGCCCGCTTGAGGATACGCACTTTTCGGCGGTCAAACCGAGTCTCATCGCGGAAGCATTCGAAATGTTTCACGAGAAGATTGGCGAGCTTTCCCGCGGAGTGGTTAGCTTCCTGGACGAGGCGCACAACAGAGTGGTCCGGTTTCATGGTCATTTGTAGGATCCCCGCTTGTTGCTCTGTGAGACCAAGTGTTCCAGGCGCTGTGTCGGTATGATGATTGTTAATTTCATCACCCTCAATATTTTGATTGGCCAGCGATTCGTCTGTCTGTTGTACTGCGGAATTACCTGCGATCCCGGATCCGGCCTCAATTTCCGGTAGATCATCAGCATTTGAAGCCATCGCATCTTCGACTTTAGCGTCGAGAGGCTCTACCGTGAGCGACAGGTCGTCCAATGGAATATCGGGTGGGTCTGAGCCTATTTCTGATATCTGCATTGTTGACTTGTTGGCAGCATCGTAAGCGGCCTTGACAATGGGTCCACTGTCAGTCGAAGCACCAGCCGAGGCGTCATTGATGGTGTCCGCAGAGATTCGTTTTCTCTCATCGTCCAGGTTATTTGCTTTAGTCGTGGTGTTATCAGATGCTGGCACGATGTCTTGCTCCACTTGCTGGGCAGCGCTGATCCGGAAACCAACCCTTTCGGCCTCTCGTATATTTACTGTATCGATGACGTTGTCATCGTCCTCGTCTTCGTCTTCGTCCTCGTCATCCAGAAAGCTCTGTCTGGTTAGTCCATGTATGCAGAATGGCACGTTGCGCACTCACTTCACGAAGAGAGTCGCCAGCCTGTCTAAGAATGGTTATGCGATCCTGTAGAAGAGGTATCTCTTCGGCCGTAGCGCTGCGAAAGACGTGCCCCAGTATTTGATCGGTGCATTGGCGACTTCTCCAGAAGCGAGGCGTGGTAATTGGTATGCCTTCGTCAAGCGCTCGTCGTAATGCGGCGACAAGGCTGTTATAACCAGTCCATCGTTTGCCCAGATATTCCACCTGGAAGCGCCGATCCTGAGGCAGATCTGACCAAAACCTGGACCCAATCAATCTCCGTCGCATAAGCGAGAGTATGAGTGATGCCATACATGAAGTTGAGAAGATCCATCGTGAAGACGAAGTTCAATATGTCGGCTTCCGCAAATCCTTCGCTGGTCTTCGGGTGTAACTCGTGCTCGCTCCAAGTAGCAGTCGAGTAGCTTTTCTCCTGCATTTGTTGATAGATCTCGGCCGCAGCGCCTTTCGTGCCATACATATCGATCGAGACATCGATGGCATTGCTGTAGATGTACTCGGCGTCTTCCAGGACGCCTAGGAGGAAGTGGTCAGTGAAAACGGAGAGAATGAGGCGAGGGCTTATAGATAGAGGGGAAAAGAACATGCCGTGCTGGCCTCTTCCTCTTCTTCAACTCCCAAGCGCCGAGAAGGGCAATTGTGCCACCCACCAGTATCACTTGAAACCTCGCCGGGCGTCTGTTTCTTAATGCCAAGGTGCTGTCGCAGGAGCTCTAGCAGCTCAGGATCCGCTTCATCGTCGCTCATGGTGATTGTATTTTCGGTGTGGGGGAAGACCAAATTCGCACTAGTCTCGAGAATTGGAAGTGAGGGAAGAGTTGATGGAGAGCATGCGACATGTGACAGCGAAATGGCGTCGCCGTCGAAAACAAGGTTGCGTTAGTGGCGGATGTGGCGCGGTAGCCGGCGCCAGCACGGAAGTGGCGACCTCGCTCGCGTTTGAATGTGTGTAAGTGAGCGCGAAGCGACGGACGGAGGACCAAGCTCGTTGTCGTCGTCTTCTCCTTTCCCGCCCTTCATCTTTACTTCACTACCCCCGTCGCCGACTCCGCCCCGACACGACTACCCCCTCCATCATCAGCCTCCGCTCTCACCGCCGCAAATCCTGAATGCGCGCGCCTGGCGACTTCACAGCGGCCGCCGCATAGCCGCAGCTCGACAAACGTCGCTGAGAAACGCCGAAATACGATCATCGCACACTCAATCGGTACACATCACCAAACATGCAGCGGCGAGAGCGCTTCATCGCGCAGTCGCTCGGTGGTCTGACCAGAAGCGTTAAAGCCAGCAGAGTGTTGCTTGTTGGCGCCGGCGGCATTGGCTGTGAGCTGCTGAAGAACCTCGTCTGCTGCGGGTTCGGCACTGGAATGCCCAACACGGCCGCACAGAATGGTCAACAGGAATCAGGAGAAGGGGAGACGACTCCCACGAAGAGGGCGGAGATCGTGGTCATCGACCTGGACACCATCGACCTCAGCAACCTGAATCGCCAATTTCTCTTTCGCAAGCAGCACATCAAGAAGCCAAAGGCCCACGTCGCAAAGGATACCGCCACTCAGTTCAACCCATCGGCCAACATTGACGCGCACCATGCTTCGATATTCGATACTCAATACGACGTGGAATTCTTCGAGAGCTTCGATATCGTGTTCAATGCGCTGGACAATCTGGCAGCGCGCCGGCACGTGAATCGCATGTGCTTGGCCGCAGACGTGCCTCTCATAGAGAGCGGAACGACGGGTTTCAATGGCCAGGTGCAAGCGATACGAAAGGGCGTGACCGAATGTTATGATTGCAACCCTAAGCCGGTTCAGAAGTCGTTTCCGATCTGCACCATCCGATCTACGCCCTCGCAACCCATTCACTGCATCGTCTGGGCTAAGTCATATCTGTTGCCAGAAGTATTCGGTACCAGCGAAGAGGAGTCATCCGACATGGCCGAGACGGCAGAAGACAGCGCTGAAGAGGTCGCGAAGCTGAAAGAAGAGGCGGCTGCGTTGAAGAAAGTGAGGAGCCTCTTGGGAAAGAGCGAATTTGCCCAAGAAATCTTCAACAAAGTGTTCTACGACGATATCGAGCGGTTACGTTCTATGGAGGAGATGTGGCAGAGTCGGAAGAAACCCGATCCACTTCGCTTCGAAAAAATACTGATCGACAACAACCCCCTTAAGCAGGGCGTGCATCTGGCGTCGCAAGATCAGCTTGTCTGGACTTTGCAGGACAACCTGAAGGTATTCTGCTACGCAGTGGATAATCTGAGCAAGCGCGTCCAGGCTGGAGAGACCGCTATTGAATTCGACAAGGACGACAAGGACACTCTTGATTTCGTCTCAGCAACGGCAAATCTCAGGGCACATATCTTTGGCATTCCATCAAATAGCGAGTGGGATATCAAGCAGATGGCTGGCAACATCATCCCGGCTATCGCGACTTCAAACGCACTCACGGCGAGTCTGTGTGTGATGCAGGCGTTCAAGATTTTCCGAAGCATGACTCCAAATCCGAACACTTCCGCCAAGGCCACAGCAAGCAACCACGCAGACAATTCAACATCCAATGGCAAAGCAGAGCCTCCGCTGGGTGGCGCGAAGATGGTGTTCCTGACCTCCAAAAACACCGATCGCTTGCTCTCTAGTGAGAACTTGTCGGCACCTCGCCCAGACTGCCCAATCTGCTCACCATTTTACGCCAAGCTGTTCATCAAGCAAGGAAGCTCTCCGACATTACAGCAGCTTGTAGATGTGCTAGTAACACGACTACATCACACAGAATTCTCCATCACAACCTCCGGCGACCAGATGATCTACGACCCCGACTTTGATGACAATTTGTCAAAGCCGCTGAAAGAATGCGGAATCGACGGCGCTGACATCGGATTTCTCGTCGTCATGGACAACAGCGACGAGCCGAAGGCGGACCTCCTACTCAGCACCACGATCAAGGAGCTTGAAGGTGATGAGGACTTGGCGATATCACCTGCCGAGTTCGTCTTGCCGCCCAAGCCAGCCAAGAATCCGGAGGTCAACTGCGATACCATCGCACCGGAGCCCACTGATGAGCCATCAGGGAGCGCCAAGCGGAAGCGTGAGGCTGAAGATGACCCAGAAGGCTCGAAGAAGAAGGCAAAGTCAAAAGCAGACGATGAGCCTGTCTACGTTGTCGACGACGACAGTGCCATCACTCTTGACTGATAATGTTTCAGCGATACCCGACTTTTCCATGGATCCAGCGATTGGCGTTTTACGGGCATACGGGATGAGATACATATGGCGATGTGAGAGCGAGATTTACTCTTGCCGCCAGATGGGGATTGGATGTATTAACGTACAGACGAAGATAGGAGAAGACGGAGTGGCCTCTCGCAGTAATGATGTCAAGTCTAACCCACGCAATTATGCATTCAAGAGACCTGTGTAAATTAGCTTCATTGGAGGCTCTTCTCCCGTTTGGGTGGAAGAGCTTGAACAATTACGATTCCAAACACTGCCGATGTCTCTGTTTTCTCGTTTCTAGGTCGTTGACTTCTTCATCACAGATGAAGAAATGGTGTCTTCTAGATTGACAACTCCCGAAAGCCTGATACCACGCAAAATCGTCCATCATTATTTCGCTCAATGCTCCAGTCGGTCATCACCGCTACCCTCCAAATCCTTGCCAACTAATCACCCTCCAACCACCCCTCAAACCAACCTCGCCGTCTCATCATCCGTGCTCGGCCTCGGCTGGTTAACATCATGATCATTATACGACGAAGGTCCAGCCGCATCATCCTCGTCGATCATGTTTACACGCTGATAAGACTCCTTACTGCTGGCCTCCGACATGGCGCGATTTGGGCTCACATTAATATCACCGTTGCAATGTGGGCACTTCTTGTCTTGGAACATCTTGGCGAAGAGGCCATTGCGGATGCCGCGGAGGGTGAAGTAGAGGTGGATGCAGCTGCGACATATTAGTTCGGTGTTTGCAGGGGAGGGGAGGGAGCGGGAGGGGAGAGCTGAACAAATTAAGCATCATAGGCACCGTAGCATACGCCACAAGAAAGGCATATGTCGTATAGTGGCAGTACGACCTCCATCCATAACATCCCGCCTCGCTGTTCAAAATCCAGGTTGGGATCAAGAAGCTAGCGACGAACGTCCCGCAGAAGAGATCGAAAAAGAAGGTGGTAGATTCGTTGAGCCAGTTGCGGATTTCAGCTGCGCCAAAGAGGGAGGAGAAGGTCATCTTTCGTACGTGGTTAGCATGGTTACTCGAAGATCTGAGACACTAGAAACACTCCTAGTTACGGACGAACTCACGGGGATGATTGCCAGGGCCGGGAAGAGGCTGGCAGAGGCGATGCCGTGGGCGAGACAGAAGGGAAAGGCGAAGATCCAGGAGCCTAGAGTTGCGATTCGGAGCAAGCGGTGGTAGGCTTCCCAGTTGAAGTCGGAGGGCATGGTGAGTGCGAATGGCTGCATGTTGGAGGTTGTGGTGGTAGTGATCGAGGGTGTGTTAAATGTGCTGTGATTGTTGAGGACGTAAAGGTGGTTGAGGCGGCAGACAGTGCAGTTTTTGCAGTCTTGGTTCATGCCCAAAGAACAACAAACAAAAAAGAAAACGTTGTAATCTTGTGCAAGGGCTGTTTCGAGAACTTTGGAGAAAAGAGGTTGAAGTAGAGCGTTCAAATGTCACTGCCTACCGTACAACGCTAGACAATGCTGCGGTTGAAGGAGGGAAGTGCATCCTTCAGGCGCCAGAATTCAACGAGGTCACCCAATTGTGTCTGAATCCTTCCGCTTCGTGTGTCAAGCTTTACACTTGGGACTATCGTGACTACCAAGCTTCCGTATATGCGTTGAGGAGTTGGGTATGGGTTTCTCATCTTGCCAGTGGCGATATTGTTGATACTGGCATGGCAACATGGCCGTGTGAGGTATTCCGACAAGTTGTTTTTCCTTCGATTCCGCTATCGTTATCTTGCATGGGCGGAAGGTTCTCGAGAACAGGCGGCTCATTGTTTGAGATTACGTCCGAAGAACAATGAGTCGTGTAGAAACCTCATTGCATCGATCGAGAGCCTTGCGAAGCAACCATCTCTAAGGCGTCACTGTTGTTGTTTTTCTCCCCCGCAATCCCCGGTGTCTGTATTTGCACAACAGCTCTCAGCATGACCTCGCGAGATCTCGGGATACGTAAGGCTGTGTGCAGACTTCCGAGCTGCGGTGGTTCGTTTCTTGCCACCGCTATGATTCTGAGCCGGTCGTGAACAGAGTCTGGCGACGGAAGGTAGATCTCGTGGCTGTGTTGATGTGTGGAGCTGAGCGACGTCAGGGGTTTTGTCTAGGGTCCCAGAATAGAATCCTAGTTAGAGTATTGCCTGAGGCAGCTTTTTGAGAAGCGTCAAGAGTGCAGCAACTCTCGATCATCTATACTCGCCTCCACAGTCACCCAATAGACCTATTAGTCGATCTCTCCCACTCTTCGCAAGCACAATCTCGATATTTTCTTGATCTCGCTCGTCAAGTCTCCACCCATACGCCTTCAAATTCTCCTCTGCATGCCCGCTCACACCCATCCTCGTACCAACAATCACAGCGCCCACATAAGGGAATTCCAAGACCCATCTTGTGGCCACGTTGGAGATAGAGACCCCATACTTGGTAGCAATCACTTCCAGCGCCCCGAGAAGCTCTTGGAAGAGATTCCATCCACCCCAGTTGACGATCATCTCGTAGTATTTTCGCTGACTTGGAGTAATGCTGTCGAGAAAAAGCTCGGGCTCGTCTTGTCCTAGCCATTTCTCGGCGATGAAGCCACCACAAAGGGTACCGTATGTCAGGAGTTTGATGTCGTGTTTTACGCAGACTTGGGACATTTCGAAGATTGGTCGGCAATCTATGAGCGAGAATTGAACCTGGTTGCTATGGATCTTTACGCCAGCCTCGACGATCTCCTCCATTCTCAGTGAATCGAAGTTGCAGAGTCCAAGCACATGTACGCGCTCGTCCTGTCGGAGGTAACGGAGCGCCTGAAGGTACTGAGGGTCGTTGTAGTCCTGCCAATGAAATTGTAGGAGATCGACGTGATCGCTTGCCATTCGCTGGCATCTCTCTGTGACATTCTGCCGGACAACGTCTTCTGTAATCGTAGTTGGTGTGAAAATACAGTACTTTGTCGCCCCAAAAATGGTACTCGAGTTAGTGCACGATGCTCGAAATTTGCCAAATACAATCTCAGCATCTCCATAGTGATCGGCCATGTCGTATGCAGTGAATCCTTGGCTTGCGTAGTCCTTGAACTGTTGTTGAATTTTCTCTGTAGATGCTATGCCCCATGAAGGACTAGACAGCTGCCAAAGTCCCGAGAATAGTCTTGGTAGTGTTGTTCCGGCTAGTTGAAAGGTCTCGATGTTTGATGCCGGAGCTCGGATAGTTGATCGGTGGACGACACCCTCAAAGGTAGGCTGTTGGGCACGTTTTGCTCCCGGGATGTTTTCCAAAGCCGCCAAACTCCTCTCGAAGGGAAACGACATTGATTTTGTTTGCCACGTCGTCTGACAAGCTAGCAGAGAATCTCCTAAATTGGCCACAGCGACTTTCTCTTTGGGTCCAAGAGGCCGATATCCCGAGCTTGTGAGCAGTGACTTCGAGATAGCAGTGAGTGCCTGAATGATGTCGCCATCGAATGAAGATAGTATATGAACAAGACTGTCATCCAGAAGCTCGGTCAGTAGCCCACCAGTCTGCTTGACAACATCAGCGAGAAGTGGGAGACTGTCGAAGCACATCCCGCATCCAATCATGGTACGTATCCTCTGCTGAATATTTCTTCGACTGTCGGCAGATCGCGATCCGTTGCTCAATAGATCAACCTGCGACCTCGAGGAAGATTTCGAAAGATAGTCCCTTGTTCTTGCCTCGAGGACAGATGTTATGGACGGGTCCGTGGCCAGCATGGAGCGAAGCACAGAGCGAAGAGCCTCCTCTGGTAAATTGGCGACGATCGTGTCTGTCATGAGGTTGACGTGGGCCATTTTCGTGTTGGCGCGGGAGTCCATGTTACTTCCGAACTGGGGGCCACGATAAGAGAGAGGCGTGTGTTCAAGGAGAGTGGTTTCTGGGAGGAAAGACTTAGCTTGGCCGCTCAAACCGAGTATAGGCGATGTCTTTGATGATGACCCAATGTCTTCGTGGATATCTCCGCTATGGTGGGGTTGGTGTCGAGCATTCGGAAAGGGAACGACGAAAGGTCGCCGGCCGGTATTACGAGAAAGAACGCTAACACGCTTTAGGTTAGTCTAGATCAAGATATGTAGGGGAGCGACTTCCGCCGACCACCGAACATTCACTTCCTCAACACATGATTGAAATCACGACTGAGCTATACCGGCGCCCACGGCGGGCTAGTGTGATAACGGCATGTGGAAGAAGAGTATCAGGCTCAGAGAACCGGTCTGAGAGAGGTATGGGCTCATTGAAAACGCATTGCTGATCAGATCGGTAGTACGGAGTACAACTAAACAGGTTGCTTCTCCTCGCGAACTCCTCACGTTCTCACGCAGCACATCCAAACAGCCGACTCGGGGTATGCTCCAACAGATCCAACAACCCGCCTCCTCCCAATTCACCCCGCCTTGCACATCCGCTTGTGCAGCTTCTTGTCCTCTCTCTGGCACGTCTTACCACAATACGATACCTTCTTGCAGTCCGCGCACTCGATCATCTCCTTGCCGCCCTTGGCTTCCTTGAAGCAGCTATGACACAGGGGATTTGGGGGCTACAACCAGTCAGCATGTGAACTCGTTCTCCAACGTCCCGACCCACCTCGCCAGGAAACGGCAATGCCCAAGCTTGACTGGTGTGCTGGTTCACTTCATGGTTCTGGTTTCTCTTGAAGCTCTTAAAGAAAGATGCGGGCGAGATGGTGAATGGGTTGGCAGCGTCTTCTTCTGCCGAAAATGAAGTTGCCTGGAACAGGATTCTCTGGCAGTCCTTGACATATCTGAAGAGTGCTTCGACATGCTCCGTTGCCAGATCTTTGCCGTCTTGGCGAACGTAATCTACATCACAATTTGCGCTCTCGGTTGGCTTGCCGCAGTTTGACGATTTTGGGTTAACATTGACGGAAAATTGCGCGAAAGCTTCGTTGATGTCGCCTCGATGTCTTCCCTTCGGTCCTCGGGAAAGCTTCGCGTCCATGATGACCCCTGTGGCATTATTGCTCGGATCCTTGCGGTACCGGTTCAGCATGCCAATGGCTGCCGATGTTGAAATCAGTTTCGTGGCGGGGTCTTCGAAGATCTCGTGTTCGGCTCTGATGATGGCATACGTTATTCTTTCTTTGAACTTCGTTCTCGCCTGGATCGCATTGCTGTATATGATCGTCACGCTCAGGAATTGTACGGGTATTCTCTGGCTCTTGGGAATTGCCTGTCTCTCCAAGAATGCCGGGTTGCTGGGAGATCGGTTCAGTAGCCCGGCCGCTGAAGTTTAAGATTACTGGCATGATGGTCGAAATGACTTCTCACTCGTCAGATGGAACGTCAGAGCAAAGTGCGATGCTGGTCTGTGGTTCTGGGTTGCAGGTAAGAGTCGTGAAAGGGAGTGGGAGTTCGGGAGAAGGGAACTCTTGCTTGATGCTCTTTAGACTGCGGACGAGGAGACTGCCTAAGTATGCGTGCTCAACGCTTGCTGAACGTCTGCTACATTCTTTCTCTCATTGATGCAAAACCTGTAGTCTCCCGTCAACGCGTCGAGACGTGGACAGAATATCAATGGAGCAGTCGTGACTTGTGCCAGTGAAATGCCACAAAATGTAATCAATGCTCGGTAGGAAGTTCAGGCGCTGGATCAACGGCGACCTTGATACGACTTCCCTTTCTTTTTCTGGTTCTATCGTCCACACGGCCGCGCCATCAATCGATATCATCGGCATCATTGGCAATGTAGGCTGCAGTAAGCTTATCTCGCCTCGCATCTTGGCTTGATAGCGCCTGACTGCTGACTTACAAGCTCCGGCCCGACGTGAAGAAGAGATGCCCGGCCATCATGGCGAAACATCATCGCCTGCTCCACTCTCACGCTTCGGAGAAGACGAGTATCATCAGAGCCCGTCATGGATACCGTGAGCCGGGAGCGCCCGGACAGGGCAATAACCAAGGCTCCAATGCATGTTTGTCATGTCGAAAAGCCAAGATGAAATGCCGCCTACCACCGGACTCGGTCAAGTGCGAGCGATGCACAAGAAAGAACTTCGACTGTGTATTCCAGCAACACCGTAGAGGCCGCAAGCATGGCATGAGATTCGTCCGTTCGCATCATAATGAGCTTTTGACTCCAGCTTCTGACCGATTTTCAGATTGTCTTCGTACCGGGCGAGTAATTCTATGACAATGACCGAAACCCAAGACAACCTGCAGCACGACATTAGCCAGAGCGAACAAGTTGCTGGATATCCGAGACCTCTGAGGGATGGAGCCACCGAAATTTTGGTCTGATGCCGAAGGCTTTCAGCCGCCCAGCTTGGTCGATCAGCGCGCTGTGAGAAGGAAATTCTCTCTTCAGAACGTTCTAAGCACGAGGATTGAGGCACCAAGCCGTCCAATCTCATCTCCAGCGCAGCTGTCTGGATGCCCCATATCGAAAGGTCTTCTCAATTATGCAATTGCCGCTCAGCTATTCGAAGGGTAGTGTTATATCTCCAAACTAATTTTCGCCACCGTACGCTAACTTGACACCAAATTCATGAAGAACGTGAACCCATCCCTCGGCCAATTCGACCCCGCCTTGCACACACTTCACTTCGTGCGGGAAGGGTCAGCGTTTTACTAACATCAATTCTTGCCGCAGCAGCGAAGGCTTTCAATCCAGCCATTCACCCACAGCTTCAGACGCATGCCGATTCACTCTTCTCAGAAGCATTTCGCGGAGGCACCAAATCCGCAGAGGTCGTGCAGGCAATTTTCCTCCGCACCTACTGGAAGGATTCCGAAGACAAAAGAGCCTTCGTGAATATTGGTCTGGCCATCAGGATTTGCGTTTAGCTGGGGTGGCACAAACTCAAGTTCTGTACTGCTGACGGGGAAGCCTTGGTCGAGATTTCTAGACGAAGCCTGAGAAAGGAACAACGAACTTGGCTTGTGCTGTTCGTGTATGATCGGAGGTAATTTTGATGCCTCTGTTCTCGGAAGCTCCGACCACGCTATGTAGCTGGCAATAGTGCTTTCATCGGAGTACTGCCGTATGAATAGCATGCCATATAGTGACCAACGCTGACCTCCTCGACAGCATCAGCCTGCAGACCGGCAAGCCTTATACGATCGTAAGGAGCGACTTCATCGGATCGATTGAAGAGTGGTATACATCACCCCTTGCCACTACAAGCGACGCTCTGCTTCATGTATTTGTCAAACTACGACTCCTCACTTCAGACGTCTCTCAACTGCTCACTGGATTCGAAGAACATTCTTCACAGCAGATACACACTCTCCGTCCGCTTCTGAGACTCCCACGAACCAAAATCGAGCATTGGGAAACAGAATGCACCGCTTCGCAAGACACCCGTAAGCTTTGCAATCGGCCTTGTCGTTGAACATTTTCACTGACCAGGCTGAAGAAACGTGCCACAGATTCCTGATCAAATTCTACGGTCAGCACATCTTGTTCATTCTATTCTCAGTCCCACTTCAACACAGCCTCTGCAACAAGACAATGCGACTTGATTTAGAGGCTTTCTGGATCAGCTACAATGCCGCAATAAACATGCTGCGTCTCGCTACAGAGCAGTCAAACACATCGGTCCTGTATTTTGCTCAAGACTCCGTCCACATCATGACTGCACATGCTGCAGCATTTCTTATCAAGGTGAACGTCCTGGAAATACTTACAAGGCCTAGCTAACGCAACACTCAGCTACTATTCTCGATCCTTAGCTCTACACGTGCGAACGTCACAAACGATGTCCTCGAGACCCTTCGAAGCGCTACTCGAGCTTTTGATCAACAGTCTGCTCCGCCGAATAGTGCTTGCGCTTTGCAAGCAGCTTTCTTGAGCAATGCAGTACTTCTCCTACAAGATTTCAACGAAAGTCAACTCGCTCGAAAGAACATTGCTTCCATGAACGCACAACTACCAGGTGCCGGAATGGTCACCAGACAACCCTTGGGCCAAACAGAGAACACCGTCCCTGCAACATCTTATCATTACCCAAGAAATGGTATTCCAAACGGAATACCGCATGGCCACATGAGGCCTGACCCTTTCGCTCTGGACGCAGATCCAATGACACTCTTCCAGGAGTACAGCTTCTTCGATGAACAACTCTGGAGCTCCATGTTCGCTTCAGCTGGATTCAATGTCAACGATGGAATATTTCCTCTGGACATGGCCGGTTAAGAGAGTATCAATTGAAGGCCATCGAGCACTTTATCTCCGGTTCCTCAACAGCTATCAGGCCGGCGAATGGGTTCGAGATAAGCGAGCGATTTGAACGCCGATTGCCCGGCGCCGAGATTTTGCCACAACAAACATGGAGAGCAACCTGGACTGAACGTTTGGGAAGGGCCCTGGAGTCCGATGCGTTCATCGACACACCACCGACCGTGTTGCTCTAGAGTGCTTTGCTTTGACGATTTGATACACGATTGCGTTGTTTTCTGGCAAAGAATACTAGACTGAACTATTGGACCGGGACAATGGCTTTCATCGAAATACTCGTCAGCATGTTCTCTGGAAGCTTAGCTAATGTCCTCTGGCTTGTCTTGGGTACCAATGCAATCATTGTGGAAGCAGCTCTCGACCGGCCATGGCTCGATCCAAGCCTGCCAACAGAGCAACGTCTACAATTACTACTCAGGCAGCTCAACGCCACCCAGAAGTTTGCTATGGTCCAGGGAGATACCGAAGTCAGCAGCGTCACGCACAAATTCAGAGTCATCACTGACATATCGCAGCTTGACGATAATGGAACCGGTGTGAACCCATGCATTGGTCACATTTCTGGCAACGAAACACTTGGAATCCCATCAATATGCATGGGCGACGGACCAGCGGGAGTAGGAAACTCTCTCAACGATGTCACAACATTTTCGGCACCTGTCGTGGCGTCTAGTTCGTGGAATACATCCCTTGAGTACGCCTACGGCCAGGCTTTAGCTCGAGAGCATATGGCGAAGGGACGAAATGTAGTGCTTTCGCCTACTATCAATATTCTTCGGTGGGTGACACGATGTCTAGATTACTGCTCTCATCTTTCTGATATCTCCTCCTACAGCTCACCCCTCTGGGCCCGAGCAGCTGAAACATTCTCAGAAGACCCCTGGCTCACAACTCGCATGGCTGTCGCCGGCACCCTAGGCATCCAAAGCCAAGGCGCTCTCGCTTGTCCCAAACACTTTGCCGCCTACAACCAAGACACCAACCGCTTCGGCCTCGATCCCGAATGGAAAACAGTCGATGTGCACGTCGATGAACGTGTTCTTCACGAGCTCTATCTCCCTGCTTTCAAAGCAACAGTGCAAGAAGCCGATGCCGCTTCAGTGATGTGTTCCTACAACTTGCTCAATGGCTATTTCACTTGCGAGAATGACTGGTTGCTAAATAAGACTCTAAAACAGGACTGGGAGTTTCAGGGGTTTGTGGTTGCGGACTGGTATTTTTCGACTCGAAGCACGGTTGCAGCTGTTATGGGCGGGCTCGATATTTCTATGCCCGGAGGCCCGCTGGTGGTCCCCTATGGATTTCCGGCATATTACGGCGACCTGCTCTTTGAAGCTGTTAGCAATGGCTCAGTTCCAATGTCCCGCATCAACGATGTGGTGACCAGACTGTGGCGGTATATGTTCAAGCTTGGTGCTGTCGATAATCCTGTCACTGGAGATGCAGATGCCGTTGCGAGGACGCAAGCGCATCTTGATCTGGCGCAGCAAATGGCTGAAGAGGGTTCAGTGTTGTTAAAAAATGACGAGCAGACTCTGCCCATAACTTCGGAAAAGTACAAGAAGATTGCGGCATTCGGGGCGGATGCCACAAATCAGAGTCAAGTGTCGGAGAATCATGGCGGGTTTGTTATTGTAAGTCTCTCTTACCCGAGGATTTGCATCTAGCTCGACCAACTAACAAGCAATGCCCACAGGACTCCACAGTGGTCATACAATCACCACTCGACGCTCTAAAACGACGCGGAGCAGCCGAGAACATTTCCGTTGAATACTCTGAGGCCTACCCAGGAACAGCCCAATTCCCAACTATTCCCTCCAACATGTTCCTCAACGGCGGCCTGAATGTCACATACTGGACGACGACTAACTACTCCGGTCCCATCAACCAGACTACTTTTGTAAGCAACATCACCGCAGCGACTTACCCCTCAGAACTCTGGCAAGCCTGGCCGCAGGTCTTCTCTTGCGTCTACGAGGGAACATTCCTGCCGAACATATCTGGAATATACCATTTTTCAATGACGGGACAGGGGGTTGCGCAGCTATACATCGAAGACGAGCTGGTTGGCGAGATGGCAATGGCTAATTTCGGGAATACCGTACAAGGTATTGCGAATCTCACGGCTGGAACCCCAGTTTTTTTGAGGCTCAAGTACTCCATGGGGTACTCCCTCTCGACGGGGGCATACGGTATCACTCTTGGTGTAGACGTCGGTAATTCTGCACGAGACGAAGAGGCCGAGCTCCTTGCTACGGAAGCCGATCTCAGCATCATCTTCGTCTCTGATCGACTGTCTGAAGGCGCGGATAGTACTCTTGGTCTCTCGTTGCCTGGCGACCAAGACTCAATGGTTTCCCGTCTCGCTAGTGTCTCGAAGAGGACGCTCATGGTATTGAATACCAACTCCGCTGTACTGATGCCGTGGATCGAAGAAGTCGATGCCATTATGGAGTCATGGTATGGAGGGCAACAAATCGGTCTCGCACTCGAACGACTGCTGTTTGGAGATATCAGTCCGAGCGGGAAACTCCCTCTTACATTCCCGAAGACGCTGAATGACACGATCCAGATCTCGAGTGCGCTGCAAGTGGACTATAATGAGGGTCTTTACGTCGGTTACAAAGGGTACGACGAGCATGGCATCGAGCCTCTTTACCCCTTCGGCCATGGACTTACATACTCAACCTTCGAGCTAGGTCATCTTTCCATTGAGCTCGTCGGAGAGACAGTCATGTGTAGGGTCGCCCTCACCAACACTGGGTCGATGACTGCACAGCAGGTCGTGCAAGTGTATGTCGCATATCCAGAGGAAGCCAAGGAGCCTCCGAAGCTGCTCAGAGCTTTTGCGAAGGTGTTGTTGGAGCCCGGTGAGACGACAGAGGTGGCGATACCCATTCAGTTGAATGATTTGAGGGTTTGGGAAGATAGATGGAAGTTGGTTCGTGGGGAGTATCGCTTCCTTGCAGCTTTCTCTGCGGGGGATGTGAGGGTTACGGCAAAGATGATATTGTGAGTATGATTGTCGAACTGGAAGGTCAGTATCCGCTGGCATGTCTGTTTCTCCTTTCTCATTTGTTGACGCAAAATGCCTCAATCGAGTGGCGATTTCGCTCGCGAACAGGTCAACCCGATTCTGATCGTAGATACGTCAACCCGATGTATGTCCCTCAGCTTGGCGGTAGCCATGGAGAAAATACTCGATACGCCCTCTGTCCATTGTGAAGCTAATGAACGACATATCAGAAACTTTGACGCGCGTCAAATGTAGCCATGTAGATCCAAGATACCAAGCATCGGCGGGAGGATGAATTGGGTATGAGGCCATTGTCGATCAGAATTAACTGTGGGCATGGAGGAGAGGAAAGTAGGAGGTAGTGGAGACACTAGTGGGTCGACGAGAAGGTTTTCGTGAGGTCGGAGCGGAGCTTGGCAGACGCCGACAGTGGATCTCTTTTTCTGCAACTTGACTTCACCCTTTTTCCTCAACATTCACTCAACTCACGATTCTTGATTCCCTGGCATCATCATGCGGCACGACAGAATATTGAAGTCCACAATGGCTTCGCATTGAGACGCGATTCGTTCCACGGCAGAGGCGAGATACCCGTTCCCGATGGCCCGTTCGTCTGCCGTGCGGAATGGCCATTCTCCACGGATGCTCGCGATAGTGCGATGTGGACAACGCTGTGATGGGAGGCCCTTCACATATGAGATCCTGTTGACAATGAGAGAGGGCTATGCTCTGTGCAGGACTTCATTGCCGGGCCTCTTCGCCCCTTCTTTCAGACGAGTCAGGTTGCTTGCTCGAGCGACTACGAAGAAATGCACTTTGCGAGATTAGTCAAAATTGCCATCCTTTGTCTTGCCAGCAGACGGAATAAGAAGGAGTATGTCTAGAGAAGAGGTGTTCGAACGGAAGAGAGAGCCCTACTCGAGAGGTGCGTCACGAAGGATTCGCTACGGGAGCTGCCATTTCTTCCGCGGAAAATCTTCATGCACGTTGTCTCTCGGCACCTGCCTCAAACGGGATTACCGGAACTGCAGACCTCCCTTTCCTGGTATCCTGTTCGTCGTTCCCTCCTCGACCTCAGCAAAAAGCCGTCGAAACACTCCATTTGGTTGCTGGACGTCATATGCATGTCTTCTTCTGCTGCAGAAGATCACCGCCCACCAACGCCGCACATGCCGTTCCAGCCCTTCTAGAACGGGTTGTCAAGACTGGCCGCCATCCCGACCATCCGGTCTGACGGTTTCGCCGCCGCACTGCTCGCTCCGCATTTTATTGCACAGCATCTAAAGGAGGCTTAAGGCTCACTCTGACAAACTTTGACAATGAGGGCGGGTATGTGGCGGCTGAGAGGCTACTTCCACTAGGGATGTTGCTGGCTTCTATCAGCAGCCATTGCCCTATATGGGCCCAATATGGCTCGACCAAGTAGATGAAGCCCTATTTCAGCCGGAACATGCGGGCGGTATAGTAAGACCCACCTTATCCCCTTCATCGCGCAGGGATCAGCAACTCGTCTCGACCACAATTCCTTTGACTCGCCCGCCCGGGAGGTACTTCGCACCCCCTAGCTCTTTATCAGCTCTCTATCAAACTTAATCTGGCAAAAGCTGCGAGGCGGCATCTGACTCCTCTTTACGTCTACGTCTCGCCGTCCCGGTCTCACAAGTCTCCGTCCTGTCCGCTATCTGCCAAAGCTCCGCGTCACGCCATACGCATCGAGATTTTGCCAGCTTGAGATCTACTTGGAGCAGGGAGAGCCACTGTTCGAGGCCCAATCAACGCTGCTCGATTCCTCCTGAACCCCTACGAGCATCTCGTCGAGTAGGTGTCGGCACATAGCCGAGATCTGACCCCACTTGCCGCAAGACATCACTTCGACACTTGGAGAGGTAAGCGCCACTACATATAAAGAGCTGTCATTCTTCGGGGAGCGAAAAAGCCAAGCCGCAACTATCGCGACTCTCTGCTCGTTGGCTCAACCCGCAACCATGAAGGCTACCATAGCAACCGCCTTTTCCTTCCTGTCATTGGCCCTGGACCACCATGCCAAGGCAGCCCCTGCTTTATCCTCAAGGCAATCGGCAACGAATATCCCCAGCCATTCCAATGTCGACGTACACACCACACTACTTGGAACCACCTGGCCATGGAGGGAATACAAGAGCTCCACCTTACAACCACCAAACATGACCATCACTGGCAATGGAGGCGAGCTCGCAGACGGTTATATCTTCATGACGCCCTCCGGTATCTTCGATGCAAACGCCACAAAACAAGGCGGCGGCTTCATCATGACCGATGAGGGCGACCTTGTTTACGGCCGTCCCAACAACGGGATGACCGATCTTCGCACGCAGACTTATCAAGGAGTGGAGTACCTCACCTACTGGGATGGCTACAACACTGAGGGTCTAAATGTCGGCCACGGCTACGGTTATGTCAATATCGTCGACTCCGAGTACAATATCAAGACTGTCATAGACCCGGCCATTGCACTCAACACAATGGGTGCATCCAACGGCACGGTCGACATTCATGAGCATCAGATTACGCCGTACGGTACCATCATGGTAACGGCCTACAACAACACTCCCGCTGATCTGAGCTCCATTGGCGGTCCATCAGATGGCTGGATCGTGGACTCATACGCCGTTGAAATCGACATCGCCACAAACGAAGTTGTCTTTCTCTGGCGAGCTTCTGACCACGTCCCCTTCAACGCTTCTCAGAGCACTGCCACCTCTCCACCCTTCCCTGGAGCCGGCACTGAGTCCTCGCCCTACGACTGGTTCCACATGAACTCCATCGAGCGAGTTGGCGACAACTACCTCATCAACTCCCGCCGCTGCTGGGCTTCATACATGGTCGCCAAGAACGGCACCGTCCTCTGGAGTTTCCAAGGTACCGACGGCGGCAGCTTCGGCGCACTACCCAGCAACGGCACCTTCAGCTGGGAACACTATGTCCGCGCACACAACGTGACAGAAACCAGCCTCGACATCTCTATTTTCGACAACCACAATGCCGTGGCGCAGAGTCTGCCCACCACCCCTACCCGACTTCTCGTCTACCACCTCAAACTCCCACCCAGCAAAAGCTACACACCACTCCTCACCCATCGCGTCGTGACGGTCAACGATCCCATCTACGCTGGCAGCCAGGGCTCGTACGTCCCTAATCTCCCCAACGGCAATCAATTCGTCGGCTACGGCCAGATTTCCATCTGCCGCGAGTACGGCCCCGCTCCGGACGGCAGCGATCTCCGCTGGCAAGCACAGTTTGGCGCGCAGAACCAAGTACAAAATTACCGCTGTCAGAAGCAGACTTGGAGCGCTACGCCCGCAGCTTGGGATCCGAGTCTCATTGTTGATGCGGGCAATGCGTATGTGAGCTGGAACGGGGCGACGGATGTGGAGAGTTGGAATGTGTACACAGGCACCACGAACTCGAGCTCAAGTCTAACGCAAGTCGGCGTTGCATCGAGAGCGGGTTTTGAGACTGTTTTTGCGGTGCCGAGTGGAGCGAACTTTGTACAGGTTGGAGCGGTGCAAGGGGGTCAGGAGGTCAGGAGATCGAACATTGCTTCGGTGTGATGATACCCAGAAGAAAGACAAGAGTATAGCATGGTCGGTGCAGCATGTTTGTATTTATGTTAATGAAGCATATGAAAAACCTACGGGAGAGTTTGATACTAACGGAGAGCCAAGAAGTCCGAATGCCTGTATGTGATAGGTAATCCTGCAGGATTCGGAGTATTTGACCCAAGGCTCTGGGAGGAGGATGGTGGTTCGCATGGATGCACAGATGGGGAGAGTAGTTCGTGCGGCTGAAATGTTTGTTCCTCCGGTCGGTCGGTCAGATCCGAGGAGGGGGAGGGTCTAGGCGTGCCGTGGATGGAGGTGTGCAGATGGGTATCTGGCGATACTATTCCGTATCTGCTGGGTAGTATTGAGAGGTTTTCCGATCTAGTTTTGGATATCTAGGCGATGTATTCTCCTCTGTAGATCATTGGTTATAGGCTGATGTTCTAGATAGTAAACCCGAAGTGAATCCTCTCGTTCAGATACGCCTGGAGTTGTTGTGAAACGGTTCTATCATCTCTCTGATGTTTCCAGTAGGGTGTTTCCAGTATTCACATCGGGCCCGAATTTATTGAAGAAAGGCCTCGCTCGGTAAGTGGCTAAAAGGTACGGCTGCTGTGGAGCTCTACGACTCTGCTGCATTTCAAGGCATTGCGTCAGACTTGCTTAAGAGTAGATGCGGGATGTTCTGTGAGAAAGGCCTTTTCTACGAATGCTAATACCGCACAATAACAACCTCAGTACTTCACCATGGCCTCAGTATCCCACGGCGCCCTCCTAGTCTTCGGCTCGGGTCCAGGAATCGGACGCAACGTAGCAGCTTTCTTCGCAGAGCGTGGCTTCTCCACAATTATTCTCTTATCTCGAAATACCGATCGTCTGCAGGAAGACGCAAAGTTCGTACAGGATGCCCGAGCAGGAGCCAAGGTCGAAATCGTTCAGATCGACCTCTCCAACACCGAGGGTGTTCGTACAACCCTCAAAGAGATCGATGGAATACTGAGGAATACACCAATCGATGTGGTCTTATACAACGCGGCGAGACTGGGACCGAGCAAGATGTTCGAATTCTCGCCGGAGGATTTCGAGACCGACTTGCGGGTAAGGCGCTCGTGTCATCATGAGGATGTCGTACCTAGACCCTAACGCCCGTCTAGATCTCCATGGTCAGCCTCTACACCGTAGCCCAATGGTCCCTACCCAAAATGGCATCAAGCTCAACCTCCTGCAACCCAGCCTTCCTCGTCACAAGCGGGCTCCTGTACAAAAACCCTGCCCCGGCGATGTTCTCGCTCGCAGCTGCGAAGGGCGGCCAGTACAATCTCGTCCATTCGCTGCATAAGCAGTATGAGCCGGAAGGGGTGCACGTCGCGCTGATTGTCGTTGGGGGACGAGTGGCGGACGAGTCCGAGGTGACGAATGCGAGTAATGTTGCAGAGGAGGCGTGGAAGTTGTTTGGTCAAGGGAAGGGTGAGGGAGTGTTGGACGTCGTGATGTTGGATCCGGCGTACGAGGAGCATGTGAGGACGAGGGAGGCGGAGAGGAAGTAGGTAGGAGGAATATCGGGAGGGGCGATGTCGGGAAAATTCGTTTACCACACCCTATGGGTTTGCATTCGTCTATGTTCCAGATCTCATTGTTGACATCGTCGTGTGATATGTTTATGTTTATGGAGATGGAAGAGGAAACGCAGGAAGAAAGGAGAGAGAAATTGCTGCCGTCCTCAGGCCTCAATGATGACTGTGCTCGCCGTCAGCAAATTTCGGCGACGTCGTGCATCCCCCTCAGGGCAACGACATCCGTCTGACAGGATTCATCGCACATCGCCATCATATTGCCATCTGCCCCAGGCCTGGACGTACAGGCGGAGGATTGCATTTCGGGCCCATTACCGGACACGTATGTCGCACCCGCCGCCACAACCATGACAAGTTTGAGACGATTGTGGACGGTGGTCGGCCTGGATTACTACGTGCATCGGCTGCACAAGCGAAGAAAGTCTGAGCGATGGAGCTATATCGCCCGGATTGGCCACTGCTCACCCGCCAGAAGATGCACTCTGGAGGCCTCGTAAGAAATGTGTGAATGCTCTCTTGTTTCTCAAGGCCCTGCGGCGGCGGCGGCGGCGTCTTGGCTTTGGTCGGGTGGAAGCACGCATGAGGGCTCGCAATCCTTCGACGGAAGCTCTGCTCTGGCCGTCTAGGGCACAGCACTCGAGCATTGTACTCTGTGCCACTAGCTCGCGCAACACTGGACGTTTGGACGTCTGCCCTCTGCCCTTGATGCGCCTTTGTACTACAGAAACTTCGCTGCTGTGCTGGCCTGACGCCGCCGATCACGCCTCTGCCTCGATTGGATGCGAAGCGCTTGCCGTCCTCGCCGTCCGCTCGCATGGGTTGCTCCATTCCATGCGCCCCAGGACACCATTGCCGCCGCATTCTGCACTCTTGCTGTGTCTTCATGGCGCGCATGCGCTTTCGGCGCCGTGCCGATTGATGCCATTCGCTGTGGCACAGCTTCTCATCGATTGTGCAGCAGCTATTGCAGCAGGCCACCCCTTCGTACCCAATCCCCTGGGAAATTTCAATGGAGCCCTCTTTATGTAATCTGTCTAAGGATTCCTTCGGCCTTCCACTGCTCTCCTGTGATAGGGTTGGGGCTGGATGCCGCATACCTACAACGGGATCATGAGATATCGTCGGCACAAACGATCCGCCCGAAGACAAACCTTGTGAGTCTGGCTATCCTTTTCCTCTGACTCTCCATCCCTTTGCTGCCATGCAAGACAACACGATACACTCCACCGACAGTCTCTCCACGATGTCATTGCGAATCTTGATGGCAGACTCACGGCCGAGCAGAAGAAAGGCTACCAAGGATGAATCAGCAGTATCTGACGGCGAGGATAGTCGTTCGAGGTAACTACCTTCTCACGATTGAAGTGTCCACGCTAATGCTCATACTTGCCCAGCAAATATAGATATCCCAATGCATCTGGGACGGCCACGAGCGATGACTACCGCCAGAATCAGCAAGCTCTCGAGAACTACCACATGCAGCTCGTCATACTCGAGGAACAGAACAGACAACGTTCTGAGGCTGTCCCAGGAGGCGGTTGTGCTCAATCTCAACCCGTTCGATCACCAACCGACAGCACTTCAGATCATTCATCAGATGCCATTAAGCAGTACTACCGGATGCTTCTCGAAGAACAGGCAAGGCGAAACCGCGATCTGGGAAGGGAACAGTGAAAGCCACATCTTGACGACGTTACGATTCACGGCCGACGATGGAGGAGTTCGCATTCTGGTGGTACCATTTCATACATTCTGATTCCGGTTGAGCGAGCGCGCATGCGTTATTACTTTATTGGGTGGTACAATTGACCTTTTCGAAATGCAGATCACCAATGATCAGGTTCTTGTACGAATATCTTTCATACTCGACTTAGCCGGCATTTCCGACTAGCTCGTCTCTCAGTGCCCCTTTGCGAGTCAATCCAGACAAGAGCGACGACGCAATCTTTAACTTTCTAGGCCAATGCAGTCCGAAATAAATGCTGCAGTGCACGAGAACGGGGCACGGCTGTTCGTCTTGCACGAGATCAAGATCCCAACGGACACAAGCACAATCCAGAATAAGATTTCAACGAACACGAGTGCAGCCTGGCGCAATCAATGCCCTGATGTTCGAACAACCCCTTCAACAGCTCTGCGGGCTTCAATCCCCAGGGCTCAGAACCCGAACATACAGTATGCAAATCCATTCCGAATGCCCTAATACATACCCTAATCCCTCCAAAATTCTCACCCTGCTTGCCCTCATGATTCCAAATTCTCTTTCTACCATCGCACGGAGGAGGTCGTCTTAACCCTTGGAGGAGGAGGCCATCTCTGACATCAGCTGCATAGCCTGTTCCTTGATTCACAACCCCTGAAGAAGGACAACGCTGACATCACACCTACTCTAATTCGTGAATTTGCGAAGAAAATAAGTCCTTGCGTTGACGGGACGTCCGCTCCGCCGCGCGCGCTTCATCCTTCGCGGGATCGACTACTCTTTTCGGGTCCGATGGGTTTTCAAGGAACTAGTAGTAGGGAGGGAGGGATTGAACGCAGAACGCTACGGATCTTTGCCCATTTTGGACGCTAGGGCAGAGCAAGACTTACTTTCGCCATTCAAGGTTCTGCTTTTGACGGAGGATTGACTCGATTGAGCGGTCTGATGATGTTATGGGATTCGATGATTTGTGAGCCCTCGAATATTCGGTTCCTTCAGGTTTTAGTACCGGGTGATGTTAGGGCATTGCTCTCCTTGCATGGAACTGGAGCCCATTGGTTCGTCGTTGGGGGAGCCCTTGAATAGGACCCATTCGGACGTTGACGACTGGTATCCGATTCGGCTCCTTCAGGCTTTTAGTACCGGCTCCTGGATCGATGGAGTAATTCTGTTCCTTCAGGGTTTGAGAACCGGATTATGGGGTACGTCGGCGACTCTTCATCTCCGCAGAATGCTTCATCTGCTTCGGGGTCGAAGTGAGATCTGGAGGTGGACAGCAACAATTCCGAAAGACACTGTAGGCCTCCATCAAGGAAGACAGTCAGGGCTTATGGAAAGTCCTTTTTCACAATGGAGGGACCTCTCTAGGACCCTGGGTAACGAAGCACTAGTGTCACCACCGAGTTGTTGTAGACTACTTCCTCCCCTTAGCTCGCTCCATCTCCGCAAGTGCAGCCAGGACCTCATCACAGTCCCGACGACCAACAATCTGCAGTCCAATCGGAGCTTTCACCCGATCTTCTCGATCCTTCTCATTCTGTGGATTGTGAAAAGGCGGGAAAGAGGGCAACCGAGTAGCTAAGGAAAATTCAAAATGCGTGTATTGATCCTAAAATCGTGGAGGGTAGAGTCGCGGACGAAGGATTACATCGATTCCACAGCAGCCCTATGCCCGTTTACATGATCAGCAACGACAGCCACCATGGACAGAACGACAAGGAACACACGGCTTCTCATTACGTCGATCGGGATCGTTCCAACTCTTCAATTCGTCAATCTTCTTGTGTGCTTTTTTCTACAGTACCGCGAAAAACCTCATCTATAACAGACAAGAAAAAAACACAATCAAAAACGCCAACGCTAATGCACTTTTTTGGTTCGTCTCAAGTCTCTCATCCACTTTCTCCACCTTTCTCACTTTTCTATACTCTCTCCCCCTACGGCGCCATAACTAACGCTAGCAGCGCCATCCTCACAAACATCCCATACTTCATCTGCCGAAAGTACGCCGCCCTCGGATCATCATCCACCTCCTTATGCAGCTCCGCATTCCTTGGAAGCGGATGCATGACAATCATGTTCGTCTTCGCATCCCTCAGCGTCTTGCTGCTCACGACCAACTCATCCTTCACCTTCTCATACAGCTCCGGATTTTCGAACCGCTCCTTCTGCACGCGCGTGCAGTACAGTACATCCGTGTTCGCGATGATTTCAGGCGTAAGACGATCTGATTCTGCACCGAGTTGGCCGCGGGATAGGATCGCCGCGCGGACTTTGGAGGGCAGGGCGAGAGTCGGGTGGGCGGCGAGTTGGATTTTGACGTTGTAATGGCGGAGGACTTCGCAGAGGGAGTGGACTGTGCGACCGTACTTGAGGTCGCCAGTGAAAGTGATGGTGAGGCCGTTGACAGTGCCCAGTTCCTCGCGCATGGTGAAGAGGTCGAGGAGGGCTTGCGTAGGGTGTTCGCGGGAGCCGTTGCCGGCGTTGATGACGGGGTGGTCGGAGTACTTGGCTGCGAGGTCTGCGCTGTCGTTGTCTGGGTGGCGGAGGACGATGGCGTCGCCGTATTGGTCCAGGGTGCGGATGGTGTCTTCTAAGGACTCGCCCTTTTGGGTGCTGGAGTGGGATTCGTTGATCATGACTGTTTGGCCACCGAGACGTTTCATCGCGGCATCGAAGGAGGAGGATGTGCGTGTGGATGGCTCAAAGAACATGAGGCAAAGGACGCGGCCTTTGAGGATGTCGAGCATCCCGTCGCGCTCGACACGGAGACGCATTTCTGCAGCCACAGTGAACAGAGCATGCAGATCTTCCTTAGAAAATTGCTTGACAGAGACGATATCCTTGCCCTTGAGCGACGACTGCTTGAGCAGCACAGGCAAAGGCTCATCGATCTGTGGCGTGGGCAGAGCGGCAGGAATCGTGGGCACTTCCGCGAAAGTCTGGTAATCGACCTTGCTGATGTTGAAGTCGTAGTTCCGGGCAATAGCCTCGATGAGGATCTTTGCGTTCTTCACGTTCGTAACGAGCGGAGTCTGGAAATCAACAGCCATGCGGCGAGTTCGGTAACCTTTCGAGATGTAGTTAGCAGGTCGACGATACTTGTTCTTGGACGGCAGGTTGATGTAAAGGTCGATGAGGTTGTTCGCCAAGGCGTGGGTGAGTGAGTACTGCTCTCGTTGGTCGTTGGCTCCCAAAGCCTCGAGGAATTGGCAGGGAATGTCGTGCTCCTCTAGGAAATCTGCAGTACCGGCAGTTGCAAATAGCTTGAAGCCCATCTTATGCAGCTTCTCCACAGGCTTCACCATCTCCATCTTGTCGCTGAACGTACCGATGGAGAGCAGGATGTTCTTCTTTGGCAGCTTGAAGCCGGTCGCGATGAGACCTTTAAGGTAGGCCTCATACTTGGTTCGACCGAAACAGGCGACTTCTCCAGTGGACGCCATCTCGACACCCATCACTGGATCAGCGCCAGCGAGACGTGAGAAAGAGAACTGGGGCACCTTGACAGCCACGTAGTCTGGAGGGGTGATCATCGCTGGGTATGAGGGTACCTCCATGCCGGACATGGCTTTAGTAGCCAACTCGATCATGTCCAGACCCATGACTTTCGAGACGAACGGGAAAGAGCGCGAGGCACGTACGTTGCACTCGATGACCTTGATATCGTTGTCTTTGGCGATGAATTGGATGTTATAAGGTCCAGTAATGTTGAGCGCCTCGCCGATCTTACGCGTTGCGTCTTCGATCTTGCGAACGGTCTCCGGGTCCAGATCTTGAGGTGGTAGAATGAGAGTAGCATCCCCAGAGTGGACACCGGCGTTTTCGACGTGCTCAGAGATGAAGTGGCCAATCATGACACCCTTTCTCGCAACCGCATCCATCTCAATCTCCTTGGCGTTCTCGATGTATTTGGTGATCACGACAGGGTGCTCCTTAGACACCTCTGAGGCCTGACCCAGGAACAGCTCAATATCGTGCTCGTTGTAGACAGTGTTCATCGCAGCGCCTGAAAGCACATACGAAGGTCGCACAAGCACAGGATACTTGACACGGTTGCAGAAAGCCTTTGCTTCTTCGAGGCTGGTCAACTCTTTCCATTTTGGCTGATCGACGCCCAGTCTGTCGAGCATGCGAGAAAACTTATATCGGTTCTCGGCGATATCGATCATCTCCGGGGAAGTTCCAAGGATCTTAACATTGGATCTGTACAGAGGCAGGGCGATGTTGTTCGGGGTCTGGCCACCCATGGAGATGATGACACCGCTGGAGTGCTCGAGCTGGTAGATGTCGAGGACGTTCTCGATGGTAATATTCTCAAAGTAGAGACGGTCGGCTTCGTCGTAATCAGTGGAAACGGTCTATAAAGCAAGGTCAGCGTGTGTTCAAAGAGTTGGCTTTTCTCAGTTGATTCTTACCTCCGGATTGTAGTTCACCATGACCTGCAGAAGGATATATGGTTAGCAAACTCGTCCATTCCTACAAGCCTCCACCTGACTTACCGTCTTGTGACCGTTGTTTCTCAAGGTACGCACTGCCCGAACAGAGCACCAATCGAATTCCACGGAGGATCCAATGCGGTAGACACCAGAGCCCAGCACCATGACACCCCGATCTTCGAACGTGATGTCATGCTCACTGCCGTTATAGGTCAAGTAGAGGTAGTTCGTAAACGCTGGGAACTCAGCAGCAACGGTATCAATCTGCTTGACAACGGGCATGATACCCTGCTCAATCCTGGATCGTCGAACGTGCGGCTCGTTGCTATCCCAGAACATGGCAAGCTGTTTGTCCGAGAAACCCATCTCCTTGGCGCGACGGAAGAGTTTGGTAGGAACACTGTCGACGCTGTGCTGAGTCATGAGCTTGCCGAAGTCACTTAGGCCTTTGAGCTTGCGGAGGAACCACTTGTCGATCTTGGTCATTTCCCAGATCTTGTCGACAGTGTAGCCGGCGTGCATAGCGTTGGCAAGAGCGAACATGCGCTGGTCGGAAGGTGTTTGAAGCTCAGTGTCTATGTCGATGGACATCAAAGCCGGGGTGTCGTTGAAGCCAGAATTGCTCGGGTCCACGGATCGAATAGCTTTCTGAACGGCTTCTTCGAATGTTCTGCCAATGGCCATAACTTCTCCAACACTCTTCATTGACGAACCAAGATCTCTCGAGACTCGGGTGAACTTCTTCAAGTCCCATCGAGGGATTTTGACAACCACGTAGTCAAGAGAGGGCTCGAAGCAGGCGCAGGTGACCTTGGTTACGGTGTTCTTGATCTCGTTGAGCGGGATGTTCAGGCCAAGCTTGGCAGCGACAAACGCCAAAGGGTAGCCAGTAGCCTTTGACGCCAAAGCGGAAGACCTCGAAAGACGTGCGTTGACCTCGATGATGCAGTACTCCCTGCTGTCCGGATTGAGCGCGTACTGAATGTTACACTCACCAACAACGCCAAGATGTCGAATAACTCGCGTAGCCGTAGTTCTTAGCATGTTGTAGTCTTCGTCTGAGAGAGTCTGCGATGGAGCCACTACAACCGAGTCACCAGTGTGAATACCGAGCGGATCGAAGTTCTCCATGTTGCAGACTGTAATGCAATTGTCTTGGGCATCGCGAACAACTTCATATTCGACTTCTTTCCAACCCTTCATGGAGCGCTCAACGAGCACTTGAGGGCTGGCGGCGAAAGCCTTCTCGCAGAGATCGATGAGTTGCTGTTTGTTGTCGGCAAAACCACTGCCCAGTCCACCAAGAGCATATGCAGCACGGACGATGACTGGATAGCCAATACTCTCGACAGCTTCGAGGGCCTCATTGATGTTGTTAGCAGACTTCGACTTGGCGCAAGGCGCCCCAATAGAGTCCATGCTTCGTGCAAAGAGCTCACGGTCTTCAGTGGTGATAATGGTGTCGATTGGGGTACCCAGCACCTTGACACCCAGACCCTCAAACTCATCCTTGAGTTGAATACCGACCTGGAGCGCGGTCTGGCCACCAAAAGTGCAGTATATCGCATCGGGGCGCTCCTGCTTGATGACTTTGCGAACGAAATCAGCATTGACGGGCAAGAAGTAAACCTTGTCTGCCAAGCCTTTCGAGGTCTGAATGGTGGCGATGTTTGGGTTGATGAGAATAGTGTAGATACCCTCTTCCTTCAAAGCTTTGATAGCCTGGCTTCCCGAATAGTCAAATTCTCCAGCTTGTCCAATACTCAGACCACCACTGCCGAGCACAAGCACCTTCTTCGGGTGCAATCGGGGCTTGTTCGCGGCATTCTCAGCGGCATCTCCTCCCGGAAACACCACCGGCTGCTGCATGAGCTTGCTGTCACCGAGGACGTTCATGATGGTCTCTATGAAAACGTCGAAGAGGAACTCGGTGTCTCTAGGTCCGGGTGTACTTTCAGGGTGGAATTGTACACTGAAGTAGGGGCGGCTGACGTGACGGATACCCTCGTTGCTGTGGTCGTTGGCATTGACGAAGAGTTCACTCCACTCATCCGGAAGGGAGTCTGTGTCGACGGCATAACCGTGGTTCTGAGAGGTGATGTAGCACTTGCCGGAGAGAAGGTTGGTGCAAGGAATGTTGTGACCACGGTTTCCGAACTTCATCTTCATGGTATCCGCACCTGCAGCCCGAGCGAGAAGCTGATGACCCAGACAGATACCGAAGATGGGTACTCTTGCCTCCTCGATCGTCTTCTGGATGTTCTTGACAGTCTGTTGCATCATCTTCGGGTCTCCGGGACCGTTGGAGATGAAAAGGCCATCGTACTCCTTATCAGCCAGCTTGGGGAAGTCGTAATCCCAGGGCACCACCTCGACCACGACGCCTCTTGAGACCAAGCATCGCAGCTGGTTGTATTTGAGACCAACATCGACACACAGAACACGCACGAATCTATTACCTGACGGATGACGCAACGCACTTGACGGTGAAGGAAAGTAGGTCTTGGGCTCTGATGTGGAGACTAAGAAACGAATCAGATTCTTGCTCTGACCTGAATTTACAACTACATGCACGCATCAAAGGCGGCAAGGCAGGCTTACCGTCAGCGACCAAATTTCTGGTGTTTGGGTCATAGAAGTCAATCTCCTCGTAGACTGCCTCCTCTTTCGTCTTGCTGAAGTATCCGTTGTGGCCATTGAGGCCGTTGAGGCCGTTTGGCTTTAAGGCGCTGTTGACTGCACCAAGATTTGGGCCTGGAGTAGCTGCCGGTGTGCTGATGGCGGGCGTCATAGCTCCGCTGGCAGTGGGTGCTGGTGCTTGAGCTACTCGGCGTGTTCCCGCCTGGATAAGCAAACGACCAAGCATGCTTCCCTTTTCTCTGATCTTCTTGGTCAAAGACCTTGTGTCGACGCCGCAAACAGCGGGTACGTTCTGCTCTTTTAGCCATTGGCCCAGGGATGAGCTGGCGAGGTAGTGTGAGTAGTCTTCGCCGCAGTACGAGGCTACGACTAGACCAGCAATGTGAATCTCGGAGGACTCAAAGTGAGCCGGAAGTTCCTTGAGGATCGTGTCCATTGCGTCTCGAGGTGGGACGCCATAGTTGCCGACGAGGGGAAATGTGATAACGAGGATCTGTCCTCGGTAGGACGGGTCTGTGATCGACTCGGGGTAGCCGACCATACCAGTCTGGAAGACCAGTTCGCCGGCGATACTGCGCTGCGCGCCAAAGCTGCGGCCCTCGCAGAAGCGGATGTGCGAGTCGCCGCTCATGACCTCGAGGGTCATCATGGTTTCGGTGTCGTGGTCCGCCATGGTCGACAAGGACAACTTCGCTCTGTCGGCTCCAAACGATCAAGAAAATCTTGAAGGAGGAGAGGAAGAGGAAGAGGAGGAGAAAAGTTGACGCGAAACTTTTCGAACGAAAAGAAAGCTCGTGCATCGGCAGGGGCCGTGCATTAGCGCCAAATACTTAGCGCAATCGAGACGCGGGGTCCAGCGGTGTGGTCGAGATCGTCACATCGTCTTCACGAGCAACCATCGTAAGCGATAACGCTGACAGCAGCAGCAACAACCATGAACAGCCACATCGACGAGCAGGCACAAGGAACATTCACCTGGAGACACTGGCATTGGTCGAAGAATATGAACAGCTGCCATATCGCCCCTTACCAGCCCCCACGCGTAGAGTTGGAAACGCGTCAACATGCTCTTTCTATTTCAGACCAACAATGTCTATTCCTCACCGCCAGGACGCCATCCCACGACAGGACCGTAACCGTCCGTCACCGTTGAAACATGGAGCACAATGACGGTGGCCGCTGCAGCCATGCGAGCCGATCTGACTGGAACGGGGCATCTACTCCTCCATTGTGATACCGGCTTGCAGCTATCCTCAAGCCCCTCGCCCATATCTTCAACCAAAAAGGCCTTCACCCTTCACTCCGACGACATCTTCTTCATCCTGGGTAACAAACCCCACGAAACCAGCATGATCGAGTACGCCGCGATACAAATGGGATGCAACACCCACGTCCCAGCTCCCTGCGCAATCAGACCCGTGATAAAAGGCATAAGCGCGCCTCCACTGGACCCAGCACTGCTGATAAATCCCATCGAGAAGATCTGTACATCTCTGGCCAAGAGTCTGGAGAAGATCGTTTGGGCGCAGGGATACAGAGGTCCGAGCAGAAGTCCTAGAATTCCTAACGTTACTGAATCTCCAATGACGTCCGGAATCTGCCACGCCTGAGTGGATGGTTAGCGAGTGTCTCAGGCATTTGGTACTTTCTGCTTACCATGATCTGAAAAGCGATTACGCCAAGTCCCATTGCCAACACGAAGCGTTTTTCACCGACACGATGAGCGACGTGAGTGAGGACGAAGCGACCGACTGTGATTCCTCCCCAGAAGCCGGCGGTGACATAGCCGACTTTGCTAGGATTGCCATGGCGGTAGGTAATCAGGTACGAGATGAACCAGCCGCTTGTCGAGACCTCAGCTCCTTGATACATGAAGATGAAAAGCGCTCCTAGCATTGTTGCCCGGTCTCGAAGAGCTCGGCCGATGATGTTCAGCTTGCTTGATCCCTCCCGCTCGCTGGCGGCTTGTCTGCTCGCAACTTGCTGCAAGTTGTGTGTGAGATTGGACGTCTCTTCTTTCTCGTAGTTCCAGAACGACCAGCCTGCTAGGAACAGACATATCACCCGAACACCAATTGGGATGATGTAGAACCGAGCCCAGAAGATGCCATTGGATACCATGGCGGTCGCCGCGATAGGTGCGATGACACCTCCAATCCCGTAGGATCCATGTGCAATGCCCATCACAACCGTGGAGTCTGCCAAGTTCGAGCAGAAGACATTGTTGAGCGCCAAATTCAACGCATTGCCGAATCCCAGCAGGCAGTAAGCCACCACGAAAACCGGAAACGGCGGCGCACAAGCAATCACGACGAATGCAGCTGTCATGATGACCTCCGAAAGCATAAGACTCTTCGCTCGTCCAAGTCTGGACTGAATGGCATCGTTGAAGAACGCAGAGAGGATGAAGCCGACGGCATTTGTAATCCAGAATAGAGAAACCACGGCATATCCGATGTGGTACCAGTCTTCGATGTATGGAATGAGAGCACCAGGTGCGCTGTCGCTCATTCCGTTGCCGAAGTACTCGAACGAGGCTGCTAGGATCCGCCATTTATTCATCGCTGGGTACCAGAAGTTAGGCACGACTGATGATGCGGTGTCTCGCTTCGGTGTCGGTGGCTCGCTCCGCTCCAGCTCGTCTGGTGTGCTTGATCTGGCATATTTGGCTGATGAGCTATGTGCTCGCTGAGGTGTTTGCGGTCTTGCTGGAGAAGAGTCACTGCCGCTCTTCAAAGTGAGACTGCCATGGTCTGCCAGTTCAATGGTATCGAGCTCTTCCACAGTCGGGCTCTTGGTGAGACTCGCCGGGATTGAAGGCCTGGTCGTGACTGACAGTCCAGTAGCTAAGGCGAGTGAAGCCATACTTTATTTTGATCAGGTCGTGAATGTAAGCAGGGAAGGGTGTAAGTTGCCAGACGAGAAGACAAGAAGGAGGACTGATCGCACTCTGCATGGAAGCGATGAGCGGGTTGTCCCGATTTGGACAAAGCTGAGCGAAGCCCTTCCTGATTAGGGTTGCCGCCTTCCTCACACACTCTCACTTTCTGGCATGTGACAGCCACTGCCCGCGATAGCTCTTCAGTCGACAACCCCATGATTCCAAATATCTTCCCAGACCTGGGCGTTTCTCACTTATTGGCCGCTGTTGTGCTACTCCTTGAGGCTAAAGTGATTTGTCGATTTCGTTGATAGTCACAGCCTTAGTTGATTAGTTCTACATAATTGATGCGCACAGTCGCGAGAACTAGATCAAAAGTATGATCAAAGCTCTTCCGTTCCTTAAAACGAAATGGGGAGGAGACTTAGCAAGTGTCTTAGACATTCGGCGGAGCAGGCTTCGTCCAGATGATCATCGCCATCTCGAGAATAACGAAACAGGCCTATCAGCCTGTTTCGTAGAATGGGACGTCTCCGTCCCCGAGCTGATTCTCGAGGTGGTGCCTCCTCGTCGTCAATTTACGTACGTCTCATTCGTTGACGCCACGCTTTGCTCGTTTTCCAGGTCTGGTGGTCAAAATTCTGATGCTTTCGTCAGCGAGCAGGACGACAATTGAGTCCTCGCTCTCTGAGAAGACGATATCCTTGGTTTCAGCTCCCATTTCAACCCTTGTAGTAGCTGATTGGAAGCTTCCCAGAGCTTGACAACCTAATTCCAGCCGGCGGTTGCCAACAATGAACCGCTGGGAGAAATCCTCACACAACACCCTCCTTGAACATTGGCCACAAACTCTACGCAAGTTCCAGTGGCCACGTCGTATCGTTGAACGAATGCTTTTCCGTCTTCGGTCACGGATATCGCGATATCGTTACCGTCCATAGTGACGGATGATTCTCTCCTGTCAGGTCTATGAGCCTTCGGAGGCGCGGAAGTAGTCCCTTCAATCACGGGTTGACGTCGTCTGCAGGTCTTCCGAAAGACTCCGATGTGCTTCAGTCGATTCAAGCGATGGGCCCGAATCAAGCTGCGGACTTCGACGCTGCGTTCCCTCTAGACTCGTTCCATTTGGCTCTCCATGTTGAAAAAGGGTTCTTGGCAGAGCATATAGTTGATTTTTGATGTCTAGAAAGCTACTGTAGAGTTGAGTTATCCTATACCAAGGGCACTAGTTTTTCACGTGCACACACTAACTTCCAACACTCCAAGCACAGCCTGGCAAACACATTCCGCT
This sequence comes from Mycosphaerelloides madeirae, assembly GCA_002785995.1. Classification (NCBI taxonomy): domain Eukaryota; kingdom Fungi; phylum Ascomycota; class Dothideomycetes; order Mycosphaerellales; family Mycosphaerellaceae; genus Mycosphaerelloides; species Mycosphaerelloides madeirae. The sequence goes on along the minus strand of NHNV01000013.1, from coordinate 362,336 downwards.
GACTCGGAACTTCCTAGATAATACAGGTCCGAAAGGTTATCTTCAGGCCAGGGTATGTTTCCGAATGCAGCAGATGCAGATGCGTTGTCTTCGACGCCAAAGGAGATAATGTCGACCATAGTAGAGACCTCATTGCGAAAGTCCTCTGGCAGCGAAGTAGGTAAATCATTGCCCATGATCCTCAGATGGCAAAGATAACAAGTCAAGGCAATTTCGAGAAAGAGAAGTTGGCCTGACTCTGTACTATCCGACAGTATCCATGTGTCTACCAAGCTGTTTCTGCCCCGCTTACTTCATATCGAACGGTCCTTTGCCTTTCCTCCACTAAGCGCCAGCTCGCCTCCTGTCGCACTCTTGAACAGCCTCTCAAGCTTGGCCTGATCTTGCGCCGCGAGAAGCTCAGTCGATGTGAATGGAAATGGCCGAGTGTCTGGGGTGATAAATCTGGTGCTACGCCATCGGCCGTACAACTGTGGCGAGCGGTCTCAGAAAAGCTTCGTGGATGCTGTGGTAGAGATGCTTGGACTCCAGTTTCGAGGCTCGGGATCGAGAATTTGTTGGTAGACCAGCATTTTGATGCAATACTAAAGCAGCTGGAGGCGACAGACGTAGTTCTCTGCTGGACCTGAGAGCGAGGATCTGCCAGGCCGTGCCAATTGTCTTTCGCGTGAGCTCCTTCTCTCTGATATCTTTAAACTGCTGCAGCCAAGGCCGACTTCTCGCTTCAACTGCGGTTGGACATCCATCAGACTTCACTCGTAGAAGGCTTCGCACGAAGTTGCAGCCAGGTCCACCGACCCCCATGTTTCTCAAAAGATTTAGAGGTGGGTCGGTTCTTCCTGCAGCATACTCCAGCACTGTCCAGTCATTCGCAAAGATCGACTCACTCGTCAAGAGCAAAAAGGTGATGACACCGATGGACCGTAGATCACCGGAAATGGCGTACGGAGCTTGTTGAGAAGATTGGAGGAAAGGTGCTCGTACCGACCTGCGTGCACGGGCCTTCTTGATTCTCTCCACTACTCTTGCTGATTGCATAGTCTGCGAGCTTGACCTACCATAGCGGACCTTGTCGAACGACCAGAATGTTCTGGTCGTGCGTCAGATTCACTGCGGAAGCAAATGTCAAATGAAGCAAGTCCTCACCTTTGGCTCGAGATCTCTGTGGGCCAGGCGATGGCTGTGCATATAATCAACACCTTCGAGGACTTGCGAAATGGTAGACTGTACATCCTTTTCCGGGAAAGGTGAGTTGAAGCAGCGCCCAATATGCCCGTTTTAGAGATATTCCATTATAATGTAAATGTCGCTTCCAAGCTCGTACCAGCCCATGGACTGAACAAAGCAATGCTCATACTACAGGCCAGCGTCAGTCAAAGTTGTACACCGAGTCTATTTCGCCCGGATTTCACTTGGCCATCTGAGAACAGAGCGATCGCGAAGAGCTCATGGTTCACATTGGTCTTGGACCTGTGAAGCTTCTTCAAGGCCTTCAATTCGCCTCTATTTGGACCTCTGATGCATTCTTCGAGGTAGACCTCTCCAAACCCACCGCGACCGAGATTTCCAGCCTTTCTCCACACCTCTTCAGTTCGGATGCTTCTCTGTACGCGGTCCACTCTGTGGTAGACGTGTTTAGTAATCGAACCTGATATTTGGGCATCCAGCCTGGACCGCTGGACCAGAGCTGAAATTTGAGCCATGGCCAACTCTTGACGTTGGGAAACGCAAAGACGGCGCGTTAAAGTAATGTGCGGCTTGAATGCTTTTTTCGCGACGCTGAAATTCAGCTCCCAAGAAACTCCGAAGCAGCCCAGTCCGGGTTTGTGGCGCGTGTGGGGACTGCATTGAGGCATGTAAGCTTGTGCAATTAGCTGATCTGTGTGTAGCCCCCGCGCGTCTACTCAATGCATACCTTCACTACTCACAGGTAAAGCTGGCGGTCATTGAATGGGGTAGGCGGTCGGGAGTGCATGCTGGGGTTCTGCTCGCAATTGGGTACAGCGTCTAATTACATCGAATGGAAACGCTAAGGGTGCATTGACACATTTCGTATGCAAAGCCCACTAGAATCTGTTAGCGCCTTCCACTCCGATGTGCTAAGACGCTGTACACAAGAATGGAAGCGCCAGCAGCCTTAGCACTAGTTTCAAACCTCTCAAGGGCGGACGAAATGGATTGGTCACAGCCTTGCAGGCTTGTTTCACCAATCTCGTGATGCTTTTGCGGCAGTGGCAGCAGCTTCGCCGATCTCTCACGTCCTCGCAGGGAAGCCATCCGGAGCCGAGAAAGACCTTTCTTAGGAATCGTAGAGTCAGAAGGTATACGATGAGGTTCGTGTAGTAGATGTGGTATGGACGCGACCGCAACACGATTTTGACTAGCCAATACCTCCTAAGCCGGATCGGGACGCTAGCGCCAAACGAATCAGGAAGTGAAGACTTAGTATCGACCTTATCAGTTTTTCTCCATCATTCCCTTCAGCCGTTGTCTGATTTTTCTTCTTGGGCCTTTAATTACTATAGTTCACAGTAGAGCCTGCAGTTGGTACAGCGACTAAAGGGATTTTGCCCTGACTGGCAGCCTCCAACTGAGTAATATTCCCAGCTGCATATTCACTTCCGGGGTTTGAAGCGCTTCCACGCTAGGTATGCACTTGCCAGCACGTGCGACTGCTCCGGTCCTGCTCACACCTAACTCGCTAGTTGAGATCCCTTAATAAAGCTATGAGCCCCGTGAATGTCCCCAGTCTGTGCAGGCTTGATGGATCCAGTCAGTTTCGCCTTTGCGGTGACAACAGCAGCCGACCTGTGCTTTCAGTACGTTACCATTCGCTCTATGCAAACGAAAACCCAGCAACTAAAGTACTCTCAGCTACGCGAAAGTATTCACGAAGACATACAACGATTACAAACATGCTGAGGCAGCCATCAGGGATCGCACTTTTCACGTGGCAAAGCAATTGCATACAATCCATGTACAACTGGAGTTCATGTGCCGCATAGAGCATACCCTCACTGAAGAACACAAGGCATTTCAGACTGCAACTTTCGAAGAGTTCTCGGGACTGCTCAAGATCGTGCTGTCCAAATGCAGCAGGCTATCCAAAAACCCAAGCGAGGACGTCGCGTTGGACACTGCCAATCAGGTCAAAAAAGCTCAAATATATTCTCTGTAAATTGACCCTGGACGAAGCAATAGTAGACCTGGACCGATGGCAGAAAGATTACGATCCGTCCTGGTTCCTTCTGGTCAAAGTGGCAAGTTCCCACATTGATTTCGATCTTGATCAAGGGCTCTCGAATACCCGGAAGACAAATAACGACAATTTCGTGCTGACGAGCGCTAAGAACATCCGAGAGTGTTCAAAGGGTAGTTCTACAGCGCATTTCTTCCTACCGGATTCAGGATTACGAGGAGCACAGTTCAATGGTATTGACCATTGCTCCGCTCGATACGTACATCGGCCAGGATCTAGAAAGTTACTGCTAGTCGACACGAGTAAGTGCGCTGGGTTTGTAGATCCCGATTCGACTCTCAAAGATGTGCAAACTCTGGGATCTGAATTTTTCCATATTGATCCGTTCCGATTTGGATTTCTCAAGTGTTACGGAGTAATCATACGCCGTGAGAAAAACAGCACCGCATTATCTGCCTTCGAAGTTTCTCCCGGCGCCTCGAAGACGAAATCGAAGGAGCCGAGAACTCTGCGAAGCCATTTGACCCAGAGAACGACACATACATTTTCCAAGCGATTTGAAATTGCGAGGCAGCTTGCAAGTCGGTATGCTACGTCCGCATTCTGGATTTCATTTTCAAAAATGTCCGACCTGAGAATGTGACTTACTTTCGGGACGAAGTTGTGACGAAGCTCACAGCTCTGTACGAGTTCCTGACCACAGAGTACTTCCCCAACGATGCAATCAGACCCCCGCCTCCACGAGGATGGCCAAATACCACCAAAAAACGTCTCGCTCCCCCAGGCAAGGACGATGCCGTTATCGATCTCTTACGCCATCTGCCTTATCTCAAATGCGACAAGTCGCATTGCTTGGGCCCCGCATACCTCGTAACGGATACGAGATGGGTCGGGAATGTAGGGTCGAAGATTCCGCGGGCAAGCATTGTGTTGAGCCATACTCACGCAAAGTTCTAAGCTATCTTGCCACCACAGCCTGTCCATCGGCTCTGTATGGAGAGTGGGTCTGGGTCGACCCCAGAGATGACTCGGTCGAGAAGCTTCTCAACATCTACAGGGGTCGTCACAAGTTCGACGACATCGGCAGCTTCTGCAGCTTCTTAAGGACGAGTTTCGAGCCTGAATCTGATTCCGCATTCAACAAGTGTCGTCGGACTTGACCCTGGAAGAGTGAATGAAAGCAAACCACCATGTTGAGCATCTGAATATTTCGTTCAACACGGCTTGCCGTCATCGGAGTACAGCAAGGCCGCTTGCATCGCCGAGCTTTTGGTAGATGATGAATTGTGACTTGAACAGGTTGCAAATCTCATCTCAGAGCTCCTTCGATGCATCCCTGTGTTAAAATATTTGAGATCCATAAAGGCTGTTCAATTGAGCGACTGTCTGCATGTGATATTTAGGTACAGCTACCGGTTTAGGTGGCTGGTGAATGGCCGGGAGGTTTGTGCGCTGTGTGTTTCTGCAACCTGCTAGTTCGCATAATCTTCAATTCCTCAGCAACAGTCTCAAACACCGACTCCGGCTCCGCAGCAGCATCGCTCATCCAGCAATCAAGGTGTCCCAACTCTGGAAAGACTCGCCTCCTCGCAGCCTTCACACCAAATTTCTTGACCAGCAGTTGCTGCGTCCTCAGCGTAGCCTCTGGTCGGAAGACTTGGCTGGCTCCTCCTGAAAGCAGAAAGACAGGGATATCTCTCAAGCTCTCCAAGTTCTCATCGGTCACGAGGTTTCGACCTTGCCTGTTAGTTATGGTGCCCTTCAAGCCCATATTGGCCAAGTGTTCGATTCCGTCTGCACTCGTTCCGCTAAGAATCTCATGAAGTCGGGAGTGCGTAGCTTCATTGAGGTTCGCGTGGTCCCATAGGCGTCCATAAGGCAGCTGGGTTCTTTGGCATACGATGGAGTCGCACAGTTCAGCTCGAGAGGTTTGTGGATGGAACCGCAGCACCATGTTGATCACTCTTTGGATGAGAGCATCAGACGGACTGGAGTGGCAATCGTACCACTCGCCAACGACCCAGCGGTACACCCCGACAAGACCAAGACGAGCTTTGAACTCATTCATGGGAGCGTATAACGGAGTCAGGAACGTCTGAGAAGCCACGATGCCAGAGATGAGATGTGGTGGTATTATGCCGTCTAGTAAGCCGTCTGCCAATGCGACAGTGCCTACACAATGTGCGACGACCAGGACTGGTCTGTTCTTGCGATGTGCATATACAAATTCCAGCGCGGCTGCAATTTCGAGCCTCGCGTCGAAAGCGGTATACGATTTCTGGTCGGTGGCTCGATCGATGGTCGCAGCTCGATGAGTTATGCACCAACACCTATACCCGCGGGCTGTGAAGTACTCGATTGCATTCTGTCGTATGCTTTGCAGAGCATAGATCTCGTGGGTAACGGCTCCTCCAGGAATGAAAAACAGGTCTTCGCTATTGGGATCAGAAGTCGGTTCATACATCCGCAGGGGCGCCTTCAAGCCATCTGACGCAGTGATGGATTGTACCAGGGCAGGGCCCACTTTTGGGTTGATGTCGTTCTGGCTGTGCTTGTAGTCTTCCGGATACTGTACTGGTGCGAACGGGGTGAACATGAACTTGGCCAATTGTGCCACAAACGTTGAGATAAATCCGAACAGGGCTTGAGGTCTGGCTCTGAACGATCCAAGCTGGCGTATGAAGTCTTTGATGCTGAGATTGACTATAGCAGTTCCGATCTGGACCCCGTTGTCTGAGCGGAGCTTGACTCTCATGTTGGTTGTCGCCTTCCAGGCCCTGAAGGGTGAGAACGTGATGGATGGTGTAATCGTTTTCACCCCTTCGAAGTGGATGTTCTCTCCGGCACTGCCGAGTAGACTGAGGTCATAAAGCATGGTCCATGCCATTGACGTTTGAGAGTCTCTCTGGAATGGTTTGAAAGTGCCAGTTTGGATTCGGAGGATATCCGTCGAGAGGATTGAGCATCGAACATATCCACTTACATTGCCAGTGAAAGTCTCGCCAGTCTTCTGAACAACAATATGCATGACGAGTGTCAATGGACATTCCTCTCCATCGATCAGTGTCGTCCCTCGCATGGTCTCCGAAAAGGCGATGTTGGCCGCGTTCTTTCCGAGATCGACCGGATATTTCGCCTCAAAGGACTTCTTCGTCTCAAAATCGATCGTCACTCCAGCTCGGGTTGCAGCGAGATCAACAACTCTTTCTGCCAGAGCGGTAATCATAGCGACGGGATTTGTCCCTAGCGACCGCGGAACTAATGCTGCGTCGACGACTGCCAAACCAACGTGGACAGCATGGCCTTCTCCAGAAAATACCTCGCCGGTGTGTTTCGTTGCTCCGTTACATCCAGTACCATCAGAGGACATGCCTATGCCGCCTAGTGGATGCACACAAGCCGTAACGCCGTCTTCAATGAATGTGCCGCCAAATGCATGTGTCATTCTCTTGAGAATGCCTTTGACATTCGCACGTTGACTAGGCTTGGCCACGCCGGTCATGTCCAAGTAAGGAATGTCTCGTTGCAGACTCATCCTCCCGATAGCGTTGTCGTGGCTCAGAGTGAGATAGACTTGGCTGTAGTCAAGTGAATCGCGGCCCGACAGCATCCTTCTCAACGCCGAAAACCAGCTCCGTGGCCTTGATGGTGGATAACTAGGAAGAAGCCACTTGATCAAACGAAAGAATAGTGCCATGACGGTGGGAAAGGCTCCTTCTTGGATCAAGAAGTCTTCTTCCACGGATTTTGTGTTTCGACAATCGATCATACCCGAGATGGTCGGCCCCGGAGGACTGGAAGATGGACGATTCTGTCCCAAGCTGTTGACACGCTCGTTGAGATCGTAACCAAATGCCAGTATGCTCCCATTGCCGCTCATCTTCTCACCAACTCGAGAGCTGACACTGAGACCATGCTCTTTGCTGCGTAGAATGATCTCCGTCGTTCCGATAGAGCCCGCTCCGAGAAACACGAATTTCTTTACATGAACCCAGGAAACTGATCCGTCTGAAGATACTGGCTTTCTCAGATCTCGATAGTAAACGTTATAGCCTCCGCTCGGATTTGGCAAGACGTACTGGACGTCACAGCCGCAGTAGATATCAGCTCCCCAATTCCAAGCATCAGCAAGATAGCTCGTCAAAACGCTATTCTTACTGCCATCGTTAAGTCCCATACTGTCCTGGCTACTGAGTGTGCTAGGCTGAAGCTTGACCCCAGCGAAAGTCTCGCAAGTGGAAAAGACCGTCATCAGGGGAGCCGGAGAGCATCTTTCGTGCAAATCCACAGCTTTTGCTTGCTTACGAAGGACCTCGTACTTGCGTAGTGGAGGGAAGCCTTTGGGGTATGTTCTTGGCTCGAGCATCTCTTCTGCTCGCTTGAAGTATTCGTTCAGACTGCCGTCCTGCCGCAATTCTTCGGGCCACTCTTTGCATTTGAGGACATCGGAGGTAGGACGTAGGAAAACGCCTGCGTTCAGGAGACTGGTGCCGCCAAGACCTACTTCTCCGTTAGTTTCATTCACCGAGCATTTTAATAGCTGTCTTACCATTGCCAATGAACATACTGCTCGCCTTTCCAATAACCCAGCGATAGAGACCCATCTTGGAGCCGATCTGGAAGGCGAAGCTTCTGAAAATGGTCTGTATATGCCCGCTGAACTGCATATCTAGTATTGTCGTCCTCACAGTATCCGGGTATTCTCCAGACCACCGCTCAAGACCTCTTTCCAGCACGCAAACACTCTGTTTCGGTGAGGCTCGAGCCATCCGGGAAGCTGCCACACCAGCTCCATATCCACTGCCGATGACGACGACATCGTATGATGCCTTGAGCTGATAGAGCGGTTTGCTCAATCTAGGTGTAGTCTCTCGATAGGCGTTGGATCGACAATGTTTGAATCCCAGGGAAATGGTGTATTGATACAACTCTCTCCAGACCAGATCGGCCACTTGCAGCGCCAAAAGTAAAAGCTCGGCCAGAAGTCCGACCATCATCGTTGAATCGGCTCAAAATTTGCTCAATCTAGTACAGGACCAGATTGGAGGGACGATGATATATCCTGCTCGCCTTTAGCTGACAGTGGTCAATCGTACGCGGTACAGGCATATGAAAGACGCCATCTTGGGCTGCGTCAACAATTATTCAGCGCTCTGGATAAAGTTGCATAAATTTCGAACTCAGATAGTATTTGGAGCGGTCCTCTGCTGGCCAGACCGACAAGCTGGGCCGGGAAGGATTTCGCTATATGTAGATGGTGTCATGGCGCAACCACTCATACTTCACCTCCACCGTGTCATGAACGTGGCGTTCAACACATGGCGGAAATGTTTCCAAAAGCAGCAGCTGAAGGTCGTAATCGTAGGGACGCCGACAACTTGGGGGCCGGTGTGTCTTGGCCTTGAGGACGACGCTTCCTTTCCATGAATCATGGTAGGGTTTAGAGCCGCTAGTATAAATATGTCAAGTGATGAGCCGCGCGTTAATGTGCTGCAAGCATCGAGAACAGCACACTTAAGCGAGGTATGTTCAGCTCGGTTCGAAGGATTCCTCCCATCTAGAATGATTCCACAAGTGTTGCCAGCTTCATGTCTCACTTATCTGCAGGTTTTGTAATTCGAAGGATGGAACGATCTCATTCACTTCTCGCCCATTGGGTATTGCAACTGAGGCATGGAACGAAGCTCACTCATATCTCGCTCAATTATCCTTCATTGATACTTGCGCGTGTCGAGCATTGATCACCAACAATGCGACATGTCCACTAATCCAGGGAAGAGTGGTCTCCAGGCCACAATCAATGAAGCTCCACGATCGGGGAGCCTAGACAGGTCGAAGACGGGTGCCGAATCCACAACGGACAAATCTCCAGAATCGATGAGCCAGGACGTCGATACTTTCGAGAAGACCATATCCTCAACGACCATCAGCGGCGGCAGCACCAACCCAAGAAGAGACGATGGACCATTCCTCCACAGCCCCCGCCTCCTCTTTCTCACCCTCCTCGCATCCTTCACACCCCTTTCCTCTCCATGCTCGACACCTCGATCGTCGCCGCAGCCCTCCCAACGATCGCAAACGACTTCCAAGATTTTTCCAACGCCAATTAGATCTTCACCTCCTACATGTTAACCTACACAGCCTTCGGGATAATCCTCGCTTGACCCATCTTCGGACCAGCCTTCATCGAAATCCTCTCCATGGTGATGTTCATGGTCTTCTCGCGAGCTTACGCTCTGAGAAATAGTATGCTGGTGCTCATTGTGTTCAGGTGGTTGCAGGGAATTGGGGGAAGCGAGAGGTTCAGTATGGCGACGGTCATTGGAGCCAAAGTCCTGCCAACGGAGAAACTGGGAATGTTGGCAACGTATGGGGCGTTGACACAGACGGTTTCGGAGATCCTTGGGCCTGTTCTTTCGGCGGTTATTACGGGGAGTGGGAATTGGGCTTGGATTTTCTGGTTGGACTTACCGGTCTGTGAAACTGCGCTTTTGATTTTCTCGCTGGCGTGGCCGAGACAGAGACGGAGCAGTACGAGGTTTTGAATGGGAGCGCTGGTAAGTGTGGATTTTCTCGAAGGCAGTTTGTTGCTGGCTGCGTCGATTTTGTTGATTTTCGCGTTGCAGCAAGCTGGCACGCATGTGTATGCCTGGAATTCCGCCGCGACGGTTACATGCCTTACCATCTCTGTGATCTCGTTCGTTTCGTTCGTTTGTTGGCAGAACTAGCTCGTCTCACAGCCGAATGTGAAGATCCAGTACATCTTCCCGATCGACTTGGCGACGGAGCGAGTCCTTGGCCCCGCCATCCTCGTCACGGTATTGAATGGCTTTGTCTGGTATATAGCCATCATCAACCTGCCCGAGCAATTCCAGATCGTAGGCGGCAACGGCCGTGTAGCAGTGGGTCTGCGCCTCCTCCCTCTCATGGGTTCCACTGCCGTCGAAACAGTAGGCACAGACGCTCTACTGAAGAAAGGCAACTTCACTGCGATAAGGACCATCCTCGGCTCCGGACTCTAGGTTTCTGGCTACGCTCTGATGATCACTCTGAGAAATAAGGGCGACATCTCCCCTCCAGTATACGGATATCAAGTACTCATTGGCATCGGCTTTGGGATATCCATCGGCAGCACCGTGATTGTCAGCGTGCTTCAATGTCTGAAGCGTCCAGAGTATACGGCAGTCACGCAAGGTGCCCAGACGCAATGCCGCACGCTGGGAGGGAGCACAGGTCTCGCTATTGGAACGATCATCTTCAACAATGAGATAACATCTTCGAGTCGAATCGAGTTAAATCTGACGCCTGCGGAGGTGCAGAGCCTATTCAGGTCGCCGCTTGTCATTTCGGCGTTTGCGCCAGAAGAGCAGCGGGTCGTTAGCGAGGTGTTTGCAGATACATTTACTATACAAATGTGGAATGCAATGTATGTAGCGATAGCTGCGTTGGTAGTCAGTTTGGAACCATCGAGCGACACCCATCTTGGCTACAGGACCAAGGACCAGAAATTCGAGTCGGATGGAATTCGGATGGAAAGGATTATTGAAACCACGGAGAACTTGACGATGGACAAAGACAGTAGTCGGGATAGTCAGCTTTTCACCATTTCCATTACGCGTACGCTACTCGGCTCTCTCAGCTCCAGCGCTCGACTCCAGAATATCCTTGAGCCGCCTCTTCAACTCAGCAGCGGTGATCTCTTCCGCTGCTTCCTCTGATAGCATATACTCCATGCACTCTTGCACCTTCATAGACACATGTTCCGTGCAGCCAGAGAACCGCTTAGGAAATCTGCCTTGCCTCAGCTTGTTGAGTGTTTCTCGACGCTCCATCTGAGTCCCAAACTTGCAAAGCAGTTCGCAAGCCATAATTCCCACAGCGAAAATGTCGAGGCGTGGGCTGACGTTGGATTTCGTGGTGGTTGGGCGATATATTTCGGTTCCCACAGGAGACGAGGACGGATTGGTGGTTTGTGCGATTTTGGTAACGAGGCCGAAGTCGCCAATACGGACGCTCAAATGGGCTGGTTGCGCTCTAGATTACGTCAGTAGGTGTCTCAGAAATGTATGTGAGACTGCGTCCAAAAGCGGCAGCCTCTCGAGGGTATTCATTCGGAGGGAGGGCTGTTTCCAAGCTTCGCAGCATGGTACATTTTGACACCGTGGATAAGTGCGGGATATTCTCGAGATGCGACTACCTCAGTTTGGACGCAGTCAAGGGACCCCACTGACCTATTATCTGTCCGACAAGAAGGGCAGAGAAACAAATCCACACACCCGCGTGTAGCACGTGGGTTCTCCTCATGTCGCAAGAAGATGTTAGCGGGCTTCAGGTCGCGGTGGACCACTCCCTCCGCGTGAAGATACTCAACGCCATCCAAAATGGCCAGAAGAATAGAAACCGAGGGCTCAATGTGGAAGCAATGGGCGAGGGGTGCGATGGCTGTTGTTGTCGGTTTTGGTGAAATAAAGTCGGCCAGGGTCATCGGATATACGTCCATTTGCATGTGGAGCGTAAGAGCCGGTTGGGTGGAGACCAGGGCACCGCCGTCATCGGTGCCGCTATGGCTGAAGGTCATGCTGGATTCCTGCTGCGAGGACCGTATTCCTTGGCTGATGGAGTGTTGCGATCGAGTTTCGAAGAACATGCCAAAATCCTCGATGGTCTCGCTGCCGCTCTGGGTCTGTACCCGGTGGAGAGAGTCCTGAACGCGAAGACGGAGGGTCAGCAATTGTCTTATCGGGCAGACGGGAATCAAGCTGGACCCAAATCAAAATCGACATCGTCTCGAAGAAAACCCCATCTGAGATAAGGCCATCTTCAGAGGGTAGTAGCACAGTGTATTCTCGTGCTGTCGAGAATGAATGTGTGTTTCTCAACGCGGATCCTGTATGGAGACAACTCTCGTTTGCTTACCGTGAATTCGCTGACCTGTGTGGGCGACGGGACCTCGCTAGAACTGGAAATAGAGCCACCCCTAGTCGACCACTCAATCCAGCTGTTGAAGTACCGAACGACATTGGGGTGATCCAGCCTCGATAGCGAGCGAACTTCTGCCAAGAGCTCACTCATAGTCTCTTCATTTCCTGCATTAATTCGAGCTATTGCTGCAGGCCGGATGGGCACCTTCTTGACTGCGTAGATACGGCCATCTAGCCGATGGCGTACTTCGTAAACCTGGCCATACCCGCCCTTACCCAATAGGCCGATCTCCTCAAAATCGGAGGTGTAGCGAACGGATAGCCGGTGGCCTTTTTCACTGAAGAATGAGACAGGGCTGCCAGGATCGAGGGAAGTGCTTGCTGTGTCGCCCTCAGTGAGAAGTCTTCTGAGAGGCATGGGGAGGGCCGGCGTAGCTGAAGTTGCGGGCTGCAGGGCTATCAATTGTCAGTGATGCGTCGAAGGTGAAGTGGCAGCCCCTCGAGCATAACCAGTTAGGGATAGAGCTATCAGGGAGCTCAGCAGCGTAGACCTTCTTATAATCCGGAGAGACGCACATGCTTTTCTCGAAGGATGCTCGAGATGCTGCCACCTGATTGAGATGAGTCGTGAGAAGACAAACTTACCTGAAGCGTCATCCAAATCAAGATTGTCCAGCTGATCCCGTACACTCTGTCGCAAAGCGACATTCCGATCATCCTCAGGTCCGACAGAGACCAGATCCAAAGGCGCCAGGCGAGAGCAAAGTTTCCGATATCTCTCCCGGCCTTCAAGCTTAATCGCAGCTTCGTTCGGCCGTCTATGAGCAGGCAAGGTCTGATACTCGGCTCGCACTTCATTGACGCATCGCTCCTCTAGCAAAGAATGTAGGAGCCATTCGCGGTGATCGTTCCCGGGTCGTGTGGCCATCTGACGCGCCGGGATGGTTTCCAGAGCGTCCAGCGCGTCCAGAGCATCTGCGCCGGCGGAGACATCATTCTCAGAGACTTCATTCGTGTCATCGTCTTCATGTGATGTTGACGAGGCGGACTCGCTGCTGCTGGAATCGCCGGAATGGAAGAATCGAGACATAGCCGGATGGGGAAAGAGGAGACCGCATTGCTTGTGCGACTCTCGAAGATGTGGTGGTCGCTGCTAACTTTTCGAGGCGCCTCAGTGGTGCAGTGCCATTTGCGTCTAGCGGAAGGAGTGTGAAGAAGTTGGAAAGTGAACAACAAGGAGTGACTTGCATATGATGTGGTTCGATGCGGAGGGCAAGGCGCGTCCAATGTGGTGGAAAGAGTAGTCGGCGGCTGAGTTGGTCAGTCGTCGACAACAGGGTACGTCTCCAGTCTCTTCCGCGTGCTTCGATGTAGAGTCATAGTTTAGGTGGTGAAAGGTGGCCTCAGGACGAAGAGGTGCAGTCATCAGAAGCTGAAGTCAATGCGGCTCGGCTTTTTCTCGGTGTTTGTGCTTCGGATGCATTTCAATCTCCAAAACACCACCACACCACCCCCTCCTTCACACAACACTCCCGCATACACACGCTCATGGCATCCCGACTTCTCACCTCACTCCTCCGGCTCCCGCCCACCACACGGATCTGCTTCAACGCGCTCTTCACCCAACGCCTCCCCGCCGCGCGCCCCTTCTCCAGCACCTCCCTCCTCCACGCAACCTACAACCAAGTCATCCGCGGCTGCCGCGTAGGCCAAAGAGCCCGCAAACCCACGTCGCCTGCCCTAGCCCGAACGAAGCGCCCCGAGATGAAAGGCGTATGTTTGCGTGTGGGAACGACGAAACCGAAGAAGCCCAATTCGGGCGAGAGAAAAGTTGCGAGGGTGAGGTTGAGTAGTGGGACTGTGATTACGGCGTATATCCCTGGTGAAGGTGAGACTTGCTTGATCTGGGTGTGTGGGGTGGTGCTAATGGTGTGGGACAGGTCATAATGTGCAGCAGCATTCTGTTGTTTTGGTGAGAGGAGGTAGATCGCAGGATTGTCCTGGTGTGAAGTATCATCTTGTAAGAGGGGCTATGGACTTGGTAAGATGTGGACTCTAAGATACACGAACGAGCTACGCTGACGGGATTGATAGGGTGGTGTTGGTAACAGAGTGACTAGCCGCTCGAAGTACGGCACGAAGAAACCAAAGGCGGCATAAGTACTCTCGAATTACGGCGATCACAAGGCCGCTTTGGATTGGTCTTCCGGCCTGGAAATAGCCTATCTCATCTCGAATCTCAGACATGCTGCCAATAGCGGAAAGTACCGACGCATGGTTCTGAATCAGCAGTGGGAAGGCTGATGAATTCCGCGCGAAACCACGATCTAAAGAGAAGGACAAGGAAGGGGCACTCCTCAGTTTTAGTGTTGTTGACTGAGGTGCCACCTGGTCATGATGACACTCCATTGATCCATTGGTGATAGTCAACCCAGAAGCCACAACCTCGCCCTCTATCGTTTCGCGGCGGAGCGGACCTACGAAGGTGCTGCGTCGGCTTTTATATGTATCATGTGTACAACGCTTCGCGAGATGCAATATGAACTCGTCGAACAAGATGAACGTAGGGAACAATATTGCAGTAGAGGAGAATCACATGTCAAACTATTCCGTTCTCACACGAGCACCAGCGTCTTTTGGCCCCACTTTCCTGGAACCCTGGAGCACGGGGAAAGCTCCGTCAACGCGACTTCAATGCATCCACCATCTCATTCGATCCTTTCCAACTCTCCCTACTATACGGACATGACCGAGAGACACACAGATTGATTCGTCTCGCGTATACGATTGGCGTCAGCAACCCCACGGAATCTTACGCCTTACTTCCTCGGATGTCTTGGCACGTCAACACCACCCACCACCACCGCGCCGGAATGCTTGATAGATAAGCTCACAAAGAACGCATGACTGCCCTAGGTGGCGGGTCATTGAAATACCGACATTGTGAATGCTACCAAACTTCCCAACCTCCAACATGAAAGCTCCTTCGACGGGAGCACTGCTGGTGCTGGCCAGCTTATGCCTCGACCAGGTCCACGGATATGAGTACGATGCAGACACCAGGGCAAAATATCTGGATGCATGCCCGGCATATGAGCACTATGCGCGATTTGCACAGTATGTCACGCAAAAGCACGCATGGATCAAGCGGTACTGACGTGCCTGCAGCCACCCTTACAGTGAAGGGCCAATGTCCCTACCCTACCAACGACCTTCAATCCACTGTCGAACCTTCGAATCAGACCTGGTCGAGAAGATCATTAAAGACTTGAACTCGAGCATGATAGATCGCGACCTTGCGCGCATCTTCGAGAATGCCTTTCCCAACACATTGGACACGACTGTGCGATGGCATGTCGACGGAACGAAAAAGCAGGACAACAAGGCACAACAGATCTTCAAAGTCGGCTCATCAGGAGCTTGGGAAGGAGCGCAGAGCTTCATTGTGACGGGAGACATCAACGCAGAGTGGCTGCGGGACAGCACGAACCAGTTGGCACAATACCAGCGACTGGCGAAGAAGGATAAGCGGATCTTCAATTTGATCCTAGGTGCGATCAACACGCAGGCGGAATATGTGATTGAGTCGCCCTATTGCAATGCTTTCCAGCCACCTCCGCCGAGCAAGATGCCGCCAAATGATAATGGACAGGGAGACAACGTCCATCCTCAATACGAGCCGGGCAAGGTCTTTGAGTGCAAGTACGAGCTGGACTCGCTGGCACACTTCCTATCACTCGGCAATCAATTCTACGAACACACCGGGTCCACCGCCTTCTTGACGCCAAGATGGTATACCGCACTGGAGAGTCTGCTCCGGGTTTTGGACGAGCAGAGCAAACCTACATTCGACCACGATACAGGATCGTTTCAGCGCCAGGAGTATCGATTTCAAAGAAACACCAACGCTGGAACGGAGACTCTCAACCTCGCCGGCAACGGCAACCCTCTCAACTGGGGCACCGGCCTCATCCGCTCCGCCTTCCGCCCCAGCGACGACGCCACCGTCTTCGGCTTCTTCATCCCCGCCAACGCCATGATATCCGTCGAACTCAAACGCACCGCCTCACTACTCACAGCCGCAGGCAAACCTCACGTCGGCCAAACCCTCGAAACCCGCGGCGAAGCCATCGAAAAAGGCGTCTGGGAACACGGCGTCGTCAACCACAAAAAATGGGGCCCTGTCTTCGCCTTCGAAGTTGACGGCTACGGCTCCTCCATCCTCATGGACGACGCCAACCTCCCCTCCCTCCTCGCCCTCCCCCTCCTTGGCTTCCTCAAAAAAGACGAGCGCACATACCAAAACACCCGCAAAATGATCCTCTCCAAGGAAGGGAACCCTTACTACCTAACAGGCAAAGCGTTCAAAGGGATCGGCGGACCTCATATCGGGCTTAGTAATGCCTGGCCTATGTCGCTGCTTGTGCAGGTTATGACGAGCGATGATGAGGGGGAGATCAGGGAGTTGTTGGAGGCTGTTAAGAGGGCGAGTCCGTTGGGATTGGTGCATGAGAGTGTGAATGTGGAGAGGGTGCGGGACTATACGAGGAGTTGGTTTGCATGGGCGAATTCGGTGTTTGCGCAGACGGTGTTGGATGTGGCGGAGAGGAAGCCGGAGGTGCTGTTTGGGGAAGGGGGGAGGGCGTATGTGGTCGGGGAGTGAGGTATATGTTTGTTTTTTTCTTTTTGAATGGGTGGGGTGATGCTGACGATTCTGGCAGGTTGGTTCTTTGAAGCGTCGAAGTTGCTACCACTGCCGAAATAGCGAAACTGCAGCGAAGTGCCTCAAATGCACTGCTGCTGCGCCTTGACAATGCTGTGACACTTTTCCTGATGTGATGATTTATGCAAGATTCTCCTATGTTTGGCTGCTTCTTTGTTGCTGTGTTCGCCTGGAAACTCATGTCAATCGAGAACAGCTTTCGCAGAACCGATTGACTCTCAGGCATTCCCCTCTCCAAACATATCAGGTTCAGGGAGGATGTCGTCACCACACCTAGTCGTCCCGCGTCGTTTCGATTGGGCTCAGGCTCACCGCAGCATCCAGGAATGCTCGAACAGGCTAGAGTGACGATTGGGTGCTGAGACGACATGACCTGCTCCCTGAACACGTTATGCCGACTTCAAATTGGTCATCTTTAAGAGACCGCAAGAACATCCCGCTGCTAAGGTGAAGGAAGCATTCGAGATTCTAACCGGGGTGACAGTGCAGTACTCAGGACGTCATTCGAGTATTTGGACAGGAACCAAACGGGATCCATCGAGCAGTAGGCCGTGTCGTCATCTAGTAATAGCGAGCCTCAGAAAGGTCCCCCCCTGACGGCCGAGAATCAGAAGACGAATTCAAGATATCTCAAGAAATTCCCTCTGGGAAGTTACAACCGGCCAGGTATGCTATACTGCGGTCGTCACGAGATCGGACAGACTCGGTGCGCCCGCTTCGTCGTTTTTGATTATCACTTAATCTATCTAATCAAGGCACCGTTCTCAGATTCCTTGGATTTGCTTGGCGGCTCACTTTTGTTTAACCGTAATGCTGGCTCTCGCCGAGTCCAATCCGTTATTCGGCTCTCCTGGCTATGCTGTCCAAGAATGTAAGTTCACCAGGCGCTGCGCCATGCCGCGCGGCAACAATAGTCACGCAGCTGTAGAGGATTGACGCGTCATTAATAGATCTCTCTAAAGCCTCGCAGGTCACAATCCGCATACAGCATGCTTCTACCATCCGCCACAGTTTCAGCAACGGTCGAGAGTGCTTCAACGACCACCTCGACCCTGGCGGACCCTGGCGAAACTGAGAGCAATACCATTCCTATCGTCTTTGGAATCTTGGCAACCATGCTCGCTCTTGCTACTTTGGCTCTGATGATTCTCACGATTTCTTGGGCATGTCGAAGGAAGAGTTCAAGGCAAGCAGCGACCGATGACCGTGCCTGGGACCTTGCTACCATATCAAGGTAAGCTCCATGTTTGACTCCCATGTTGTTCAGCAAACTAAATCTGATACTGCAACAGATCACCTATCAGTCCATCCGAGTCGTTCGTATCAACAACGGCTTTGTCCACATTGACTTCTCGAAGTATATGGGCATGACATCGCCGTGTCCAATGCCGATTTTAATGAGATGACGAGCCCCTTGTGTTGAGAAGCAATCGAGGCCCGAATACGTAAGGTCCCTATCCCAGGTATGAATAGCAGGTGCGTTGGGGTACCGGCGGGTTGTGTCTGCAATGATTTCGTGGACACATGAATTCTCGGTCTCTGAAACATTTGCATTCCATGCCCAGATTGTCTGTAGGTCTTCTGGGCTAAAGAAGTCGACGTCACCCATCCGAGTAGCGATATTGTTTCGTCCACAGAGCTGACAGAGAAAATATCTTAACTGATGCCCAAGGCGCTCCATCTGGTGGGTGGCGAGAACTTGCGAGTCTTAGATTGCGACGCAGTTGAGATACCCATCTTTTCACCGACGACAACGTTGATCAGGCCGACGCCTGGCAGAACTACGATTCGAGTTCTCAGTATAGGGGTCGCCCTCACTACCTCGTTCCACACGCTTCGGAAAGTGTCGAACTGGACAGACGTACGTAACTCGAGCTTGAAGCGCGCCACGTAGTCGCCTGGCCTCCTCGCTGTCAGGGCAAGCAACCCTTCTTGCAGTGATGTACAGGGAAAGGCATCTTCAACTTGCGCAGTCTGGACAGAGCATAGGAACGCGGCATCATTGCGGACTTTCTCAGATGTCCGGCCGGAGACCAAAGAGAACGGCCGGATGAGCGCCTGTTGAAGCTCCGGCTGCGAAACATTGTTGCTTGCGAACAGAGCTTGCTCGCTGAGTACGGGAAACTTGAAAACGTCGGCCACAGTAAGTGCGATGCCTTCCTTTTGACCAGCTAAGCGTACAAGTCGAATGGCGCCAACGGAATCGCCCCCTACTTGCAGGAAACTGTCATCTCGACCAATACAGTTGCTTTTGATGCAGAAGATAGACGACCATAGAGCTTGCAAGCGCATTTCCATGCCAGTGGCTGGCTCACGGCGTTCACTCGAGTGCTTGGCGGCTAAAAGCTCTTGAAGGGTGAGACTGTCTCCGATATCGCGTAGCCTCCGGCTGTCTACTTTGCCAGTGACAGTGATGAGTATAGTGGGCAGGGAGACAAATGCACTCGGAACCATGTGCGCAGGCAGAGTTTTGGCCAGTCTGCCATTTGCTTCCATTGCGATCCGCGAGACCAGAGCGGCTGTGCTTGGATCAGCTAAGTCGAATGCTTCCTTGCTCTTGAAGAACGCAGCGAGCTGAGGCTCCATAAGTTGATGCGGGGTTATGAGCTCCGCTGCAGTCGGGGTCTTGAAGACATTCACGATGCCCTGCCGGACGTGATGCTCGATATCGTCCAGCTCAACTCTCTGGCCTCTAATTTTGACCTGCATGTCCTTGCGGGCGACGAAGACCAACCCCCCGTCGGGATCACACCTGACCAAGTCTCCGATCTTATGCAGCCGCCCAGTGCGGCCGGGGTGCTGAGTTGGTCCGTTAAGCAGCACACAATTCCGGGCTGTTGAGATGGCCTTCACCTTTTATCCGCATCAGTAATTTACTGTAAAATTATTGAAACGGCGCGACAAATGAAAGGCTCTGTCCTCGATATGCAAGCTGTATTCGGTCCATCAATAGGAGCATCGACCATCCGTCGCATAGTGCATGATGGATCGTCCAAACGAAGAAGTTTTGGGCTCGTTTTGCGTCACGGACCAGACCGAAGGTGAGTAGCTGCCTGCCCAGCCCAGACTCACGTTTCCGATCATGTTCAATGTAGTGGTTGAGACAGTCATCCTCATACCACCGTCGGAATGACTTGTGCGAAATCCACACCGGACAGATCCACCACTCCGTTCGCAAACTCGGCGTCATTCGAAAGACACGCCAAGGCAGCCTGGAACTTGACTACATCAATTACAGGGCGGAGCTGTAATATAAGCGAGACGTATAATCACCAGGTCACTTTACAGTAAGGGCGAGAACCCTTCCTGTAACGGTGTGCAAGGAAAACGCCTTCAATGTGGTTCGTCTGCACGCCGCACATCGCAGCAGCCTGGTTGCGCAAGTTCACATAGGTCGTACTGCTCCTGACGAGCGAGAAAGGACTCTGCTCCTGCTCCTGCTCCTGCTCATTCTCCGGTGTGCAGTCATCACCAAAAGAGGCGAGTTCGAAAAGAATTGGTTGCTCGAAGATATCAGCCACAGTGAGGAGGATTCCATTCTCCCTAGCTGTCCGAACGAGTCGCATAGCGGCGATAGAGTCTCCCCCAATTTGAAAGAAGCTGTCATCGAGGCCGATTGTAGCGGCATCAATAACAAGCGCGATGGCCTACATCATCTGCCGTCGGACCTCATCGTAGTCGTCGGCTGGCGATAGTCGCTTCTTGCAGGATTTAGAGCAGTCAACGGCTCCAAGGTCATGGACTGGCCAATCTCACGGAGTTTTCGACGATTGGTCTTGCCAGTAGCGGCCATTGGAAAGCGAGGAAGCGGCATATACGCGTTTGGTGTCATGTGTCCGGGCACCGCATTCCGCAACCGGGCATTCCAAGCTGATGTCACACTCGAAGCCTCGAGTGACCGTCCTGACCGCTTTCGCAGCTCTCTGTCTGGCACTCAAAAGCAACAAGTAATGGGCAGCTGCCATTGCTCGGTACCATGGTCCGTGCAATCACCTGTGCATCTTCCCTCGTTCCCATTGCCTGCCGGATGTGTACCTCATCAACAACGAGTTCGAATCGCTGACCGTTGATTTGGACTTGTGCATCTTTCCGACCAACGAAATAGAGATTGCCATCCTCGCCATACTTCATCAAGTCGTCGGTCTCGTAGAGGCGACCACGGCGCCCTGGCATGTCGGATGCCCCTTGTGCCAGCCAAACCGGGTCGTTGATGAACAATTTTCTGGTCATTGCTCCATTGCTCAGGTAGCCTCTTCCAACTAAAGGCCCCTGAACGAAGGCTTCGCCGACAGCAGCAAGCTTAGTGTGATCCTGCGCATTCACGAGCCAGATATTCACGCCCTGGCCACTAACAACGTACGGCACCACCTTGGTGCTCCCGTTATGGCGAGAGATGGCAATTGGCGGTACGCACACATCAGGTCCGTATACATTGAAACGATCAATTGCATCGGGCCAGCGTATAAAATCCGCTGCCACTGCAGGCTCTCATCCTAGCAAGACGCTCTTCACTCCTGGTACAAGCCTTGGGTCGATAAACCGAGCAGCTGAAGGAGGTATATCGAGCGTGTTGCAAGACAGCCGCCGGAAGGAGCCGGGTATGTCGTTTCTTCGGTCTTCTTCGGACGGGATGCAGAGACAGCCCCCGGCAACGAGTGTGAGCAGCATGTTGTGCCAGGCTGCATCGAAGTTGTGAGATACAAAGGCATAGAGCATCGCTCCTGCAGAGTAGCTGAAGATCTCGCATTGGTGTTTAACGGCACTGCAAAAACCCCAATGAGTGATCCGGGCTCCTTTCGGTACACCAGTGCTTCCAGAAGTGAAACCCACGTACAAGAGGTGAACTCCATCGACGACCGGTAGAGATCGGTTGTCCGAAAGAGAGGCACATGTGCCCGCCAGAAATTGGTCAACATACAAAACTTGCACATTGACCAGCTGTTCCGCAAGATGACGCATGCTTGTCGAAGCCAAGCAAATCACTGGACTGGCTTGCGAGACGATAGACACCAAGCGTTCGTTGGGAAAAGTGCAATCTATGAGCATGGACGCTGCTCCAGCCTTCATTACTCCTAGTGCGGCGATCGGTACCCCTAGCGATTTTTCAATGCACAGCGGGACAGTCGTACCACGGCCAACATTTATACTGATCAAGTAGTGCGCTAAACGAGTAGACAAGCGCTCGAGCTCTCCGTAGGTAAACTCTCCGTCCCAGGCGCAAATAGCGGGCGAGTCCGGTTGGCGGCGTATAGTTGTCGCAATGAGGTTGTGAATGCAAGCGTCGGCGGGTGCTGCTTCAGGTACTTCCGTCTTGCTGGCCCAGATATCGTGCAAATCTTCGCTGCTGAGGAAGTCCACATCAGCGAGCCTCTTCGCAGCATTGCATTCTGCAGAAAGCTGGCGAAGAATATGCTCGAACTGATTGCTCATGCGCTGCGACTTGGGGCTGCCTATGGAAATGGGATCGAAGCCGATCGTGCACTCTATACCGTCGTCGTGTAGAATGCACTCAATCATCAGATCATAGATATTCATCGCCGGCGCGGCATTTGCTGCTTGGGAAGCGGCCCCTTCCACTGAGACTCGTTCAAAAGGTCACGCCAAAGCGTCCGCCGACCCATCCTGGTTCGGCTGTATGTTCAGTAATATTTGAAATTGACACGACTGCTCGGCATCCATGCTGGTATTCTGGATCCGTTGCAGACCGACTTGTTCCACATCTGCCATCTCCATATTCCGCGCTTGCAGGCCTTGGAGGAACTTGACCATCTCAAGATCTCTGTTTAGTATAACGCGAACTGGTGTAGCGGCAATGGTAGGACCCGCGATGTTCTCAATACCAGACACATTGGCTTGGCGGCCCATGGGAATTACTCCAAATAGCGCCTCATCCACATTTGTGTATTAATATGTTAGGAGAGCCTATGCAGCACGCACCACAGTCAAACCAGTCACGCCGCACTTCGGCCACTTCATCTCACTGATTCTAGATACAACCGTCTGGTTGGCAACAGGTTGATACGTCGCTGACAGAAGTGGGGGAAACTGCGACGCTTCCATTCCCTCGAAATACGTACGCCATAGGCTCTCGGCATGTGCGCGGCTGGTGTCGATATGTCTGACAAGTTCTTGGAATGGCGGGCTTGGGAGAAGAGTGTCATCGCTGTATGCTCGACTTAGCCGGTCGATCAGTAGTTGCATGGACCAGCCATCGTGTAGCGCATGATAAATCGTCCACACGAACAGTCGACCACGCTTCGGATCGTTGATAAGGGCGACGTGTGTGAGCTGGGTGCCCAAACCAACATCACGCTTCTCGTCCTACAAGATGTAATCATCGAGGCAGCTGCTTTGACTCCAACTTACCGGTTCGTCTACGATGACTTGCACCAAGCCGGCATCTGAAGATATGCCAGCGAGATCGACAATACGCGTCTGTAGGATCGGCGTTGTCTGCACCATACGATTTCAAGCGCTTGAGAACGCATTCGCATCCGTCGAAACTTTCAAAACGTGTCGCGCCATATAGTCGCCGGCTCGCTGCGCTGTCAAAGCAAGGAGACTTTCCTGCAGCGGCGTGCATGGAAAAGTATCTTGCACCTGCTCTGGTCGCAACCGACAGAAGGCGGCCGTCTGGCGACGGATGAGTTCCGGTCGCAAATCTCGCAGCAGGGCAAAAGGTCCTACTTCCTGATTCGCGCTGGTGTCGAAAGATCGCTGGTGAGCGCGGCGAGGTCATCCAGGACAGGGTGTTTAAGGATGTTTGTTACAGCCAGCGAGATACCTTCTCGTCGAGCTTCTCGGGCAGGCTTCATAGTGGTAATGGAATCGCCGCCTCACTGTAGAAAACTGTCGTCCAGTCCAATATGGTCTAGGCTGATTTCTTAGAACCGATGCCCAGAGCGGCCGTAGGCGCAATTCAGACATCGTGGTTGGATCGCGGTATTCGATCCTGTTCAGAGCTGTGAGCTCTTCCAAAACCATCGCGCATGTAATCTCGCGAAGCTTTTCGACAATCCGCCTTTCCGGTCGTTGACATTGGAATTTGGTCGATTGGAATATATGCTCCTGGGATCATATAAGCAGGCACCCGGCAGGTGAGTCCTTCCGAAATATGGTGAGCCAGGGCAGCCAGAGTTCCACGGCGGCTGTATTGGCTGGCCGAAGACTTGATGCTCAGAAACGCCACAAGAATTTGCTGGCTACTCTCACAAAGGGTAAACCATTTCAACCACCACCGGGACTCCATCACCGCCCAAGAGTCGAACATGGTGCTCAATCTTTGTCGGTGGCCTCTGATTTTGACCTGCTGATCTTTCCTTCGGATGTAAACAAGCGATCCGTCCGCATCATAGCGAACGAGATCTGCATCTTGTGGAAAGGACCACGACGACCAAGTCTTCCGCTCTCGGCCATCCATGGTGCATGTTCGAAGAATGCAGCAGCAGTTTTCACGCGGTCTCCCAGGTATCCGGCCCCAACGAGCGGTTCCTCCAGCCATCGCTCGCCGATGGCATCGATGAACGCAAGCTTAATGTCGTCATTAGGATCGACGACCCATAGGTTGAGCCCAGTACCGAACCCGATCTCATTCCCAAGCTTCGATGGGCCCGGTGCGGTATAGTTATAAGCCATGCTCTTTGGGGTGCATTCGGCCGGGCCATATCCGTTCACAACATCATCCAAGTTCTGCCAATGAGAGACATCTTTAACGAGGATTTCCTCTCCTCCAAAGGTGAGGTGTTTGAGGGATGGAACGTCGGCAGAGTCTGATGGTCGAGAGATCGAAGGAGTCAGGTCGGCGTAGTTGACGTCCAGTCGGCGAATTGAGGCGGCTATATCTCCCCAGCATTCGGCTCCATTGGGCATGCACAGGCAAGCGCCTACAACCAAAGTAAGGAGGGCGTTCAGCCAGGAAACGTCGAACGCATATGAGACGTAGTCAAACACCCAAATGCTGCTATTCATACCCAGATGCCTTCGTTAGTACTTGATAGCAGTGCTGAAAATGGTGTGGATGATAATCGCACCCTTAGGCATTCCCGTGCTACCGGAAGTGAAGACGAAATAGAGCCTGTCGCTGGGATGAACTGTTGGCAGACTCACGGGCTCAGGCGGCGGAGCCTCCAAAGTCACTTGAGCATTCGACAGCAGCGCCTCGGGTATCAGTACTGGTAGCATTTCATCTGCTAACTGCGCAACAAGCGTGGCGTATGTTGACGATGAGAGAATGACGCCCGCCGACGTTTGCTGGATGATTCGGCGCAGGTGAGCTTCTGGTTGGGTCGTGTCCATGGTCACGCAAGCAGTGCCGGCTTTCATGACTGCGAGAATGGCGACTGACGTCCACATGGACTTCTCGAAGCAAAGCGGAATAATGTCGATCCTATTAATTTTGAGGACAGAGATCAAGCGGTGAGCTAGACCTGTCGACAATCGATCAAGTTGTGCATACGTAAGCTCGCCATCCCACGCGCACACGGCTGGGCGATCAAGTCATGCACATACGTTCCGAGGGCTTCGGGCACTGTGGTATTCCAGGACCAAATATTGCTGAGATCTTGCGGGCTCACCAGATGAGTGGTAGACAAACGCTTTGTAGCGTGATCGGACTGGCAGAACAAGCGGAGAACGTGCTCAAGTTGCTGCATCATCCGCTGGACATGCATCTCGTCCAGAATCCTTAGTTCGAAGCTGATCTCGAGATGCAGGTCATCCTGCCTCGGCGAGTATTGTAGAGCTAGTGCGTACCGATGGACGACCTTACGCTATCCATCCTGCGGCTTGTTGTTCTGGAGCAGCACGGTCTGGAAGCGGCAGGCATGCTCCGTGTGGTTGCTAATCTGCGAGAGGGAATGCGGATCGATGCGAATCGAGCGTTCCTCCAACGCTGTAGTGTCTCGCTCCACGCGGCTCAGGAAGTGACGGATAGTCTCCTAACTGTCCAAGCGGACTTGCATTGGTAGGATATCAGAGGCGTCGTAGCTCAAAGAAGCATTTCCGTCATTCTTAGCAGGAACAATACCGAACAGAGCTTGCGCAATGCCTGTATGTTTGCTGGCAATAAAAGACCACGCCACCCGCAGTATGGTCGAGGAGCAAATCTCTGCGGGCTATTGCAATGATCCATTGGTGTACGGTATTTTCTCTTTTGCTGCCGGCTCAAAGTCCATGGAGGGAATGGAGGGCCATGACTGAGCTTCGAGGAAGCGAGATACTGTTGCCAAAAGTGCTCCGCACCGTGCTTAGGTTTCTGGTCCGTTTCGATACCGGCGAGGGAGGAGGAAGAGGAGGCAACGGAAGACACGGTGCTCTGGTCCGTCTCGGCGGTACCCAGGGAACAGGTGGACGATGCTCCGGAAGACATGGTTCGAGATGGTGGTGACGAACTGTGAATCGGTATAGTGTTTTTGATGAGTCAGGCGGTCAGTAGTCAGTGAGTCCACGGCGGTGAAATCGGGAAGCAACGCGAGTCTTACCATTCGTAACCTGCTTGCACTCAGATCTGGTGAGTACGCTGTCCTACACGTGAGTCCTAGAAGACCCTCGGGCCACGCTGTACACACGCGTCGTCGCCACATGATGGCCATACTTGCATCTCGCATCGCAGCAGGCGAAAGATGCTGATCTGCCGTCGCCCACCTACTCTTACTCGCCCAACCACTCGCCCACGCACAACAAGTCGCGAAGGATTGGCGGGCGGTCGGGCAGCGCGCAGGAGTCGCCGGCGCTCGGTCCGAGCCCGGTAGCAGCATTGTATGGCAGTACATGTAGTCTGCAGCATACGGAATGCATGTGTAAATGGTGACGGTAGATCAGTGCCAGATGAACGTCAGTGGCGGAGACAGGAACGTGAAGTGAAGGGAGCGGGCTTCTGCAATGGAGATAGGCGTCTTTTACTCTGTTCAGATCGTGCTGCAAAACGCCCGAGGGATGGGGAAAGAATTTCATTTCATTCATCAAAGTCTTCACTACCTAAACAAACCCTTGCAGATCAGACCGCCCCCTTCCCTTCTCTCTCATGCTTCCCCCTCAAATCCTCCAGCGGCGCATCAACCTTATAATCCATAACTTCACTCATATTCCCCAAGAACAACACCAACACACACGCTAGAGCTCCAAAAGGCGCCGCGATCTCATACACGACCCTCACCGAATCCGCCTCAGCCTGTTTCAGTGCCGCCATGCCCGCGCTGACAACCGCAGTCGTAACGCCTGGGATCGAGCGGATGAGCGTCTGATCATGTGAAGAGAGCGCTTTAATGAATGCTGGGACGGAGGTTCTAGGGATGCCGGCGGCGATGACGGCGGGAGCGACTTCTTTGGGGACGAGGTTTGCGAGCCTATTGTTGACGGCGGAGGAGTAGCTTGCGGAGAAAATCGTGGCGGCAACGGAGCGGGCAGAGGTGATAACTGAGACGCCTGTGGCGATGAGGTGATGCGGGACAGCGAGTTGAGCGGTGGCGATGATCAGGACTAGGGGTGAGCTGAATCCGATACCTGCCATGCCGGCGAAGACAAGAGCGTTGGTTGAATCTCCTGGCTCGATTGTTGCCAAGCCGATGATGGCGCCTGTGTAGAGTACGAAACCGAGAAACATGGGCGCCCGGATGGTTTTAAATCGACTGCTGAGGTAGCCGAAGGCTGCGGAAGATATGACTGCCGCGACCCAGAAGGGTTGGCTGCGGACGGCGATTTTAAAAGCGTTGGTTTCGAAGAGGGCACCGGTACTGGTAAAGTCAGCTTCATCCAATTTCGAGAGACAAGACAACTTACAGCACCGGGTAGAAGATCGAAAAGCTGAACAGCAAAATCCCCTCGACAAAGATCAAAGCCGCACAGAGTGCGAAAGTACGTCCACGTTCTTTACCTCCCTTAAATAGTTCGTGGTTGAGGATTCCAGTGCTGGTGCCTTTCCATTCATACACGCCGAAAGCGATGAGCACGATCATGCCAGTGATTAAAGTCCCAAGAACGCGGCTGCTGTCCCAAGCATAGAGACCACCTCCGAGACCCAGACCAACTAGGAAGAGTGTCAGCCCGGCGGTCAGAAGGAAGAAGCCGGTCAGATCCAGATGTCCAAGTTTCTGCCAGATTGACAAATGATCTAGTCGAGTATGCCTCTTGGGAGGATTATATCCGAACATGATCCCAATAGCTGAGGCGCCCCAGAGAGCCATTTGAATCCACTGTCTTTCTGTCAGTATGCTCACTTTTCCGCTATCATTGGGAGAAGCTCACATAAAACTGCCTCCATCCACCCTCCTCATCCGTCGTCAACTTCCCAATTGCCAACGGACTCGCAACGGCACTACATGCAACAGCTACGTTCATACACCCTTGCACAACCGGATACCATTTCCTCGGCACGACTTCACTGGGAACGCAATAGGCCAGCGGTGCAGCCGAGAAGCCCACTCCGATGAGGACCGTGGCACCGAGTAGCCTGGCGATCCCTTGCGACCCAGGAGCGATGGCGCAGCCGATGAAAGAGACAACGCAGGATCCGACTATGATGAGCTTGCGAGCTTGGAATGTATCAGAGGCAGAGGAGATGATGGGTCCCAAGACGGCTTGCACGAGGGAGAGGGCGTTAGGGATCCAGGTTTGCGAAGCGGTGGCGTTGAGGTCAATGCCTATGAAGGAGAGCTGAACATGTCAGGACAGAGCTATGAAAAGTGAGGGCGGGCTTTCTTACGACTGCCGGAGGCCCTTGCAACGACATCACTTGCACAAAGTGCAAGAAGAACATGGCGGCGAGTGCGATCCATGTCTTGGTCGAAAGTCGAGGCTCTTCATCGGCATCGACGTAGACGAGGTTGCCCTCGGAGTCGACATCCTCGTGAATATGCTCCTCCAAGTCGCCGGTCTTCTCATCGCCTTTGGTCGGCATATTGACATCGAACATCTCACCCTCAGCCGCAATGTCGGAGCTCATTGAGCAGATGTGTGGTCGAAGTTGTAGTCAGGGTGCAGGACGGCTACAGCAGATATAAGCTGGAGCTAGATGGAAAAGGGTCTTGAAAGTAGGAAATGAACCACACCCCTTATTCCAATGCTCTGGAGGAAGGACATAAAGTCCAGAATTGCGCCTTCGCGGTCGAAGGTAAGCACCGACCGCCCGTGCTATGGTACAGCACTATTCATGCACCCCAGATATGCATGTCTTACAGACACAGCAAAGATCGCTAAGCTCAACCAACCACAACACCGGGAGGATCTTTATCGTTTCACAACAACCAAAGAATTTGCTCCGCGGATCGAAAGCACAATCCTCCGGTCAGCTCTACACACGCCATTCTCGCTTCTGCTCCCCATGGGGATGCATGCCTCCCCAGTATCCTCGATCCGTTTGTGACATGTTCGAGACACATTTTGGATGATCGTAGTCCTTCTGTCCGCCCATTGGCCCTAAAAAGGAAGGGTAGAAGAGTTAGCAAGTGTCTGACATTCGGCGGGCCATGTTGTGTGCAAGTCACAGCCGCCGTCTCGAGAACGATAGCTAGGAGACAGGGGTGTTGGTAGGCTCCGTAGCATAGAACCCTCTTATAGAACGGAGGGGACAGATATGCTGTCTCCAGAGACATGATTCTCGAAGCGTGCTACTTTGGTTCGGACGCAACTTGGTGCCTCCTCGCCTTCGCTTTACTTACAGATGGGGATAAAGCAGACCTCGTGGGATCCGCAGCCACGGCAACGTTTCCACGTGGACCATGCAAGCCATGATTTTAGGTCGCGCACCGTTTGTAGCGCGCCGGTGTAGAGTTCCATCTCGCTCGCATTCGAGAGAGCGGTGCAGATGGTAGTCGTGACATTGGCGATCGCTCTGGCGGCCAGAGTGGGCGGTGGTGCAAGACCAGTCATGTATTGAGAGGCGCATCGCTGGATTTCAATCGTTTGGTTGCGATCGCTGTAGTCGATGAAAGGCCGGATTGCTCTGTCGACTTCGGCGTGGAAGGAATGCAGGTCTTTGAGTTCTCCGGATGCGAGATATTCGATGCGGTCGGAGTACCTGGACACGACCACGTCGGCGACTGCTTGCCAATCAACGGATCTCTTGGCCTCCTTCCGCAAAATCATCTCCTTGGTGGCTTCGTGGACCGGCTTGAGGACTTTGGTGACATTGTTGACACGCGGGAAGCCTTCGTTGTCAAAATAGACAGCACTTTCTGCTGCAAACAAAGTCACAAAGTAATCGTAGTTGACATGAACTCTGTCGCCACCGATATCATCGAATCTCGAGGCAACAGCCTGGTAGTATGAGAGCTCGTCGCCAGATCCTCGTGAGCCGGGTCCCATACCACCAGACTGCTTCACCTCTGTGATTCGTTCGACATCCAAGTCTCTCGTGAAGTCACAGAGGATGATTTCGAAGCCAAGTTCCATCCTCAGGAAGCCGTCGATGCGACCTTGCCACTCATTTTGAGCCATTTCACATAGTTTCTCCGCGCGGTACGACTCGTTCATGGGACCACCTGGACGACTGCCTTCCCTTTCCTGAGATGATGGACCATATCCTTTCTTCTCCTGTGGTGGTGGACCACGACTCTCCTTCTCCTGATATGGTGGGCCATGTTCTCCATCGGAAGGGGGAGGATTGCTATGAAGAAGCACGATGTCTTGAGAGTCCAGCGTACCCTTAGCGGACTTCGCACCAGACTGGCCATCGATGTAGAGAAGGCGAAGATCTCGCTTTGGAGTATAGGTATGCAAGTATCCATGGCATTCTTCCTCATCTTCGGGCTCTGCTTGATCGTAGTCATCTTCGATGGGCTCTTGATCAAAATGCATTCCAACCCGCGCCCGTTGAAGCGCCGTGGGGTTCAAAGGACGTTCATGCTTGGCGTGGCGTGCTTCAAGATCCTTCTTTCGCGAGTCACCATGATTCCAGTCTATGTATTTTGGACGTTCATGAGCTCGCTGCGGTGGATGCCAGTCATCCTCGTGTCGATGCCCTTCATCATCTTCGTCGGCGTGTGGTCGTTGCCGGGGTGGACCACCCTCCCCAGGAGGCGGCCGTCGACGGCAGTGGGCAAATTGGCTCGCATGCTCTGGCTCGAACGCAAGCCATTCGGTGCCATTTATACGATCTGCTTCACGAGTGCCATGGTAAAATTGAGTTCCTTGAGGGATAGTGGCGATGAAAAATGACATCCCATTGTGGTTCAGGGAGGAGCCCCATTGTCGCATCGAGCTGTGGATAGCATTGAAGATGTGGTTGCTGTTTTGGATGTGGGATGCGCTTGACACAGTCTCTGCCTGAGAGGACGATGCCAGGGCGAGTGTGAGAAGAGCAGCGCTCCAGGCCATGTTGGTTTTGTAAGGAATGTTCTTGGGCCTAGGCGATCATGCGGTGGCGGGTAGATAAATGAAGGAGAGAATGCGCGACTTTGTAGGAAAAGGAGAGAACGCGCGACTTAGTAGGAAAAGGCGAGACCAGAAGAAGAAATACCAAACATACATACATATATATTTTGATGAGGTACGACGCCTTGCGATAAGCCTGCAGTCGTCGTAAGCATGCCGACGGAGCAAAGGGCTTCGGCCGAGGTGGGGGAGCCAAGATGCCAGGAAGACAACCGCATGGCAGAATGACGGACAGGGAGTTGGAGATGAAGAGACGTGATTGGTGAAATGGGTTGATTTTCTCGCGCTTGAGTCGTTGATGAAAGGAAATCGAAGCTGGAACGGTGCGAAGTGACATCGTGGTAGTCACGACGTATCTTTCGATCTTATCAGATCTATAAACATGGTCCCTGCTCAATACGTGACCGAGATGTCGGTTTCTCCTTACTTCCCAACTCTTCACCTCTACAAAAATAATCGAATTCTACGCTCAGCCGATTCGTGCTAAGAGCTATGATTAACGCATGCCAATCAACTTCCGATGCCTTCGCTGTCCCCCGCTGCTGACCTCGACTATAGGCCGATCTGCCAGTTGGATATTCTCGAGAAGTCCATTTCCGCTTTTCCATCAGCATCATCTCCAAAACATAGCCACCATCATGTTCCCAAGTCCTACAGTTTCAGGTCGCACATGACATCCTATCTGGTGGTCTACTGCGAGGTCCTGAGCACTGCGGCTCGAAATCCTCCGACGCAGCGTAAGTGGCTTACGGCCGAAGAGGCGGAATCGGGCAAAAGTCAGCAGCACGACAACCAAACCCAACCAATTTACGATCATCAGTCAGAGTCTCCACGGCGTGACAGAGAAACATCTTGCTCTCTCGTCCGTAGACGACAGGCAGCTACTGACGTTAAGTATACTCAATCACGGCCCTTGCAGGTCAACTTCCATATCTGCAACACAAACATCTCATCGCAACGACTTCTTCATCATATCTAAACTCGAGCAACATATCTTCCTGCCGTTCACAATGGCGAGACAATCTTTCGTACCTCTCCTCCCATCCAAGGATCAGCGCCCATTATCCGCTTTCTTCGGCCCAGCAGGCTCCCAGAATATCATCCGCGATCAGCTCAAGATCTCGACCTGGCTAGGTCTGGGCGCTCTCGTTCAAGGCTCACTATTTCTCCTCGCCGGCCGTATAGCTCTCCTACCAGCCTTCCTGCTGATCCTCTATCGCGTCTTCAACGCGTACGCCATGGCAGTCGGCTGGAAGCATGACACCTCCATGGACAACGTCCTGACCAGCAAATTCTCCGCTCAATTTCCGGACGACGAAGGCAACTTCGGCAAAACGCCGTCCTCCCAAGACATTACTGTCCTCTTGATCGGAACCAGAAGCAACCACCCCATGGGGATCCTTGCCCCGGGTTTCAAAGAACTAGGCGACTACTTCGTCAACATGACCAAGTCCCTCGAAGTCAACCCCGAAGAATTCGGGTTTCTAGGCGCAACCTCCTGGCTCAACGCATCAGCGCGTGCGACTTCTAATGAGATCATGACCATCATGTACTTTCGATCTACTGAGCAGCTGCACGCATTCGCACATTCCAGGTACCACCGTGAGGGATGGGATTGGTGGAACAAGGAAGTGACGAGTATGCCGCATTTGAGCATCTTTCATGAGGTGTATCATGCGCCCAAGGGACACTGGGAGAATATCTACATCAATTCGCATGCGTCCGGAGTGACAAGTACGACGATGAAGTACTTCGATGGCGAGAAGGGAGAGGAGAGATGGATGAGCCCGATCGTGGATGCGAGCAGGGGCGTGCTGAAGACAAGTAGTGGCAGGATGGGGAGGAAAGCAGGAGAGAAGGATGATGGGAAAAATTATGGCTACTAGGAGAGAGAAGGGTCACGGATCAGGATGTCTGATGGCAAAAATTATGGGCTAATCTCACGAATACTTTGTAAAATGTGGAAACTGTGGCGTGATCTTTGCTATTGCCTATGAGAATAATGAACATAGATGTGTTTGTCTCTTAAGCAGTTGTTCACTTTCTTGTCCCATATGTTTTCGTGATGGAGCTCCTGACTCGACCTGACGCGAGCACGCTTTGCTCCTGACAAACAACTTCTTCTTCTTCACGCCTCAAAGGCAATCACAAGCAACCTAAATCACAAGTAACCTGAATCACAAGCCACGCGTGCCTGCTTGTTTGCTCGTGTGGACAAAACGTCCGCTACTATACATCTGCCACTTCGACAGTGACACTGACATTTAGCAACCTCCACTAACAACTCATACCAGCCTACCAACATGGACTCGCCTCCAGTCGACTCGCCTCGACAGAGCGACGAACACCTCAAGACAGACAAGGCTCGACCTACCGTCACTCGAGATATTGAGGAACTCTTGAAGCTCCGCGCAGACGAGCTCGAAGAGCTCGCCGCAGCAAAGTCTTCCACCATCGCAATCACCTCCCCATCATCGACTGCACCTGACGGCACCACCACAATCGAGACTGTCGCCAATAGTGAGAACACCAATCCCAAAGATGACACAAATACCCGTGATTGGCTCCCACCCGACTGTGAGCCACACCCCCAGGCAGACGAGATCGTACGACAAGTCGAGTACTACTTCAGTGACGAGAACCTCGTCCAAGATGCCCACCTTCTTTCCAAGGCTGGCGAATTCGGTATTGAGTGGGTATCAATCAGCGAGATCTTGGGCTGGAAGAAGATGCGCAAGTTCAAGCCGCCTCTCAAGGTGAAAGCCGCCCTCCACAACAGCACAAAGCTCTTGATCTGGAAGAACAAGAAGATTCGTCGCAAGGATCCTCTTCAAGTGCCTCTTCGCGTTGAGCCAAAAAAAAATCCGCAGCGCGAGCAGGATGCGATGCTTGTGGAGAAGCCGTGGATTACCAAAGGCATGCTCAAGCCTACCGGCTTCGAGAGGACCTTCGCCGAGGCGCCACTGAAATCCGAAGAAGCGGAGGAAGAGCGCAAGTTGTTCGATCCTGAGGAGTCGTTCATCGTTCGGATTGAGCACGCCGTCGCGCGATTCCAGTCTCGGCGCAAGATGCATCAGAAGACCCTCCAGGTCTTCACGAGATTCCTCGTGTACGGCGGTTTCAAGACTGGACCGAACATGTTTAGCGGAGGCATGGACTCCAAGGAAATGGAAGAACTAAACAAGGATGAGATTGCGCAAATCAAGTGTCAATTCGCTATCTCTGATCTGGTGCTCGATGGCATGGACTCGGACAATCCTATCTGGGTCGTTGATTTCGAGACTCATGCCAAAGCTTTCCTTTCTTGCGAGTTCATGTCGGGTGCCGACAACTGGAAGGATTCTGAAGAGGTGAATGGGGCCACTAACATCATGCGTAACTTCTACAATTACCTCCTGCACCACGACGTCTGTCCTGAGTACGTAGAGCAGATCAACAAGGCCAAGGCCGTTTGCGATTACGCCGAAGAAGAGTTCCCTAAGCTTGCCAAATTCGACGATGGCCTGAGCAGCCGCGGCTTCAACGCCGCCTGCTCGACACTTCACGGCGGATACTGGAAGCAGAACCAGCCCTGGGACATGAACGCTGAGTGGATTAACGAGTACGATGCGAACTTCATGTCTGATACAGACGCCTTCACCGTCTTCATGGCCGGGGTGCAAGCTCACTGCGGTCAGGAGGAGGTTGATACAATCTCCGAAGCCTTCGCCAACAAGACACCGCTGTCGAGTACGGCTCCTGAAGAGATGGGCCTGGAAGTTGCCAGCGTCGAGTTCCTCTCTGATACGATCAAGAACACCAGCGCTTGTACCACTCTGGAAGGATCCGTGGTCAAGCCCGTCGGCAAATTGCATTGTATTGGCTGGAAGCTTCCTGGTGCTGCACCACGAGATCTTCCAAAAGATGTCCGCAAGGAGTTGAGACTCAAGACTCGCGAGAAGTACACCTTCCTTTTAGAGGAGGATACACTCCGTACGTACGTACCGGGCATAAAGGTCACGGTGACAGTTCGACAGCTTCCGACAGGCCTTAAGTGGATCGACTCCTTCAACTTTACTTACCCCTCGTTCTACACGTTCACTCTGAACGGGCAGATGCAGGGCTACAAGGAGCCGGGACCACCGAAGGCGTGGATGCTGCGAGCGAGAGAGAAGAAGAATGTGAAGGGCCAGGAGGGAGAGAGGAAAGAAGACGAGGAGGCCGACTCCACCCCTGATTGAGGCGACTACAGGCTCTCTTCCGAGTCTCGTTCGATTGGCATTGACATTGGTAAGGACACAGTCGGAATTGGACACTAGCGGACTCGCTGACATGATCAATGGCAATCATCGTCCTCTTGGAACGAGTCTCCCAACGATAAATCGATCGACCATGCCAGTCAGATTTGCATCAGAGAACAACACCACGAATACTCCAACTTGTGGTGAAACCTTTGGTAAGCACACTCCGTAATTCCGCAACAGCGAAGTCGGCGATGGCGGGGAATTGGAGGGGTTCGAGACAAAGGGTATATTTCGTCACAGCTTGGAGCTCGACTGGCAAGTACGGCTGACAAAACATCCAACATTCGATTCGTATTTCCTTGTGTCTCTTTCCTCCTCTCTCCGTTTCATGTCGTTTCGTACAGCTTTCGCAAAGACTCTCGCCATCACAGCCACTCGCAGAGCAGCGTCCATTTCCTCCCACTTTTCGAGACCGCTCACACGAACAATGGCTTCCCTTCCGAGCACGATGAAGGGCATAATCATCGAGAAGACAGGCGGTACGGAGGTGCTGCAGTACAAGACAGACCTTCCTATTCCAGAGCCCAAGGAAGGGCAGGTTCTTGTGAAGAACGACTTCATTGGGATCAACTACATCGACACGTGAGCTCCAACGCCTCTCCTTCTCACCGCCCACCTATTCACACTCGTGCCTTACAGATACTTCCGAACCGGTCTCTACCCGGCCCCGTCCTTCCCCTACATCCTCGGCCGCGAAGCCTCTGGTACCGTCGTCAAAACCGGCTCCGGCGATACTCTGGGTCTGAAAGACGGCGATAAAGTTGTTTGGATGGCAGAAGGCGCATATGCTGAATACACTCTCGCTCCGGCTGCGAAGACGTTCAAAATCGCCGAAGAGCTGGACCCAAAAATCGCTGCGGCGGCTTTCTTGCAAGGACTGACGGCTCTGACACTTGTGAGGGAAGCGCATGCTGTGAAGAAGGGCGACTG
The DNA here is from genome assembly GCA_002785995.1 of Mycosphaerelloides madeirae. NCBI lineage: Eukaryota > Fungi > Ascomycota > Dothideomycetes > Mycosphaerellales > Mycosphaerellaceae > Mycosphaerelloides > Mycosphaerelloides madeirae. The sequence goes on along the minus strand of NHNV01000013.1, from coordinate 325,913 downwards.
GGTGCTCGTCCATGCTGCGGCAGGCGGTACAGGCTTATGGCTGTGCCAGCTGCTCAGGGTCATTGGAGCGAACATCATCGGAACAGCGAGCACGCCTGAGAAAGTGGACCTGGCGAAGAAAGCCGGAGCAACACACATGGTCAACTACTCCCACGAAGACGTCAAGAGCAAAGTGATGGAACTCACCAAAGACTCCGGCGTCATCGCCGTCTTCGACGGAGTCGGAAAGTCAACTTTCGACCTCTCGCTGGATTGTCTCGCGAGGAAAGGCAGTTTGATCTCTTTTGGGAATGCGTCTGGAGCGGTGCCGCCTGTCACGATTGCGAAGCTCTCGCCGAAGAATGCAAGGTTGATGAGGCCTACGCTGTTCGGGTATATTGCTACGAGGGAGGAATTTGTGGGGTATACGAAGGAGCTGTATGATTTCGTGCTCAAGGATAAGTTGGATGTGAGAGTTCATGAGGTTTATCCTTTGAGTCAGGTTGCAAGAGCGCATGAGGATCTGGAGGGGAGGAAGACGACCGGGAAGTTGCTGTTGGATCCGAGTAAGTAGATTTATAGAAGTCCGACAGTCGTAACTCTGTATGAAGTCTCCTTGACCTGTACATTCCGTCCCAATCTATCTACCTCCTAGGCCTTCTTGTACATTTGCGTCGCACTCGCCTGATGATTCGGAAACACTAACAAATCCGCAATAACAACATTCTCCGGCCTACCCGCCGCAAAAACCACAGTCTCAGCAATATCCTCCGGCGTCAGCGGCGTGCAATTCGCATAAACTGCATCCGCCTTCGCCTTATCCCCATAGAACCTCACCACACTGAACTCCGTCTCCACCTGTCCCGGATCAATCTCAATGACTCGCACCCGGCTCGAAATCAACTCAATCCTGATCGCCTCTGTGAACGTCCTTACAGCGGCTTTGGTCGCGCAGTAGATGCTGCCACCGGGGTAGCCTGCGCGGCCAGCGATGGAGCCGATATTGATGATGTCGCCGGCGCCTGCGCCGTTGTTGCGGGTTTTCATGAGTTTGAGCACGGCTTGGGTCATGTTTATGAGGCCGGTTACGTTGGTGGAGATCATGGTGTTGATGTCTTCTTCTTTGATGTCGCCGGCTTTATCTACGCCTTTCACTAATCCCGCGTTGTTTACTAGGACGTCTATCTGTTGGAACTCTTGCGGGAGGTTTGGGATGAAGTTCCGCACGGCTTCTGGGTTCGAAACATCGAGTTGGACGGGCAGGACTTGGACGCCGGAGCCGAGTTCGGCGGTGATGGAAGCTGCGACTTCCTTGAGGGTATCGATTCGTCGCGCCGTGAGGATAAGTTTGAGGTTGGAGGGCGATGTGCGGGCAAATTCGATGGCGGTCGATTTGCCTATGCCGGAGGAGGCGCCTGTGACGAGGACGGTCTTGCCCGCGAGGCGTTTGGACATTGCGGTTGCCATGGTGCGTCTGTGGGTGAGGAGGGACGAAGCTGAGGGTGTTTTGGAGAGAGCACGGATGAAGGTGAGAGGTTTGAGGAGAGTCATATGAAGAGATGAGAGATGGAAAGATTGTGCCTGAAAGATTACTGTCCTGTCGTGCCTGTCAATGCTTCCTCGTTGGAGCTCGAGGGGAGCTTCGAAGTGGGGACTTTAGCCGACTTCGCTGATAGCAGGGGCTATGATGTGATCCCTCTAGAAGGAAGATTTTTCGTTGACACAAGGACAGTAACGTAGAAGCGAGCATTCGAGATGATGAAGCAAAGGAGAAGACGGAAAGTCGAGGAAGCAGATGAGGAATGGTCGTCGTGGAAATATTCATGAACGCTACACAAAATATTAATTTGGTCGAGCTAAGCCAATCAGAGCTTGTGCCAAGACGTTTCAGTCACTCACCGAGAGATTTTTCTCACAGCCGTTTCAGCACTCTCTGAGCATCTAATCGGCTCTAAAATTATCTCCGACGATGCTGAACAAACACTTGAGCTCCAAAGCAACGATAAATCTGACCGCAAGGTCACTCTCATCGCAAAAAAAGCCCAATTGCTCAAAATCGTTGCAAAAAACTCTATGATCGATATGAGTATCACACGGACAATGCAAAAGAAAAATCACGCCAATATTGACAATTTTGCAGGTCGTACCCGGATTCGACTAGGGTTTGTTAGAATCAAATCGTTCGAAATTTGAATGATTAAACGACTTACACCGGGGTTGCCGGAAGGTTCGATTTTGATGTTATCAAAATCCGGAATGCTAACCACTACCTAAATGACCATTAGAAATTGGCCATTGCCAGATGTTCTTTAATGAGGCTTACATCATACAACCGTGCGGAATGATTGGATGCCCTCCATCGCACCTACAAAAGTAATATACCTTTGATTTTAGTGACGTAATCGGCTTGTGCTTCAGGGAGCTCGCCAGAAGACTGCAGCATCGCAGTCTGACAACACACCACACGGTAAGAGCGGCTACCCAATGCTTATGAACGACACTCCGCTTCATCTGATAAGGCTACGTCAAGAATCACCTACAGCTCTGGCGAACGCATTTGACTCAACAGGCGAGGACTCAAGCAACGAACAATTGAAAGAACGGAGTTTCTCAGTCAGAAAAAGCCACCTTGGAGCAGGGCAGATGCTCGAACTTTCCACTGTTGCAGATTCCGTCACTGAACTCATTCTAATCGCGAGATATGCCTCATGTCTCAAACTTGCAGGACCACCTCATTCTACTTTGGTTGGCCATATAACACTCACGCCTCTTCAGGCCGCTTCGACCTACGCTTTCTCTCAATTCGTAGATCCTCCTCCTTCTTTTGATACAAATCTTTCCTGTGTGCTGACTGCCTCAGATTTCCAATATACTTCGAAGCGTACTAAGATTCGCATGTCCTCATATCCCGCTTACTCGTTCATCACTGCTTTTCCATTGGTAGCAAATTTACACCAAAAGGACTTTTCTTTGACCTAGACCTGAAATTATCCTCCAGCCTACAATCGACTTGTCATATACATATATATACCACAGCGACAAAGGGCTTTCAAGGAGCTCCCTTTATCGAGGCATCGATTCTTTGTCTGGACTTGTTTCGACATATACTGTCAAGGTATTCGGTCTTTGTCTGGAGCTTCCTCGATATATGCCATACCTGGAGGGCCATTATATACTATTTGCAAAGGATCTGGAATCCAAACAACGATTATCGAATTCAACTAAGAAAGAACGTTTTAAGAATCAAAACTGCACAGCCCTCGATCAACAAGAACCGCATTCCGACCCTCGAGGACCAAAACACAGATTGCGTCGAAGGTGTGCTGATCTGGAAGCGGAGAATGTAAGACTGGGAAGCAGAGTATCAACCTTTCGCAGGGACTCGGCCACGTCATTGGTTGCAGGTAGCAGGTCCTATCTGCGTCCAGTGGAGTCGTCCAAAGGTAAGACCAACACAGGTGTATCCGTGTCTTCCCCTATCGAACGACCACACCTGGGCCGAGATGGAAGCAAGCCTTTCGACTCGGGTTCTTTGCCCAACTTCCTCAAGCCCACGCTGGCGGCAAAACATATACTGAGAACCCACTCCAGGCCAGCGTCTGCACTTTCCCAGGTCGAGCGACCTCCTCCGAGCAGTGGTGGACCTGACGTCTCGAATGGCAGCTTTTCCCGGCCGACGCTGCCGTCGAAAGAGAAGGCTATCTTCATTCGGGACCAATTGGACTGGAGTAAGCCACCTGAAGACGATGGGGTATATCCAAACGAGTCGATGAACCCAGCCATCAAAAATCGTCCAATATATCCAACAGAGGTGAAGGAAAGCCCCGAAGAGTATCGTGATTGCATGATCCCGACCTGCGTATGCTTTAGAGCCGCACACGAAAACAAGGACAAGGAATGCTCTCTTCGCACCCGCTCTCGCCTCCACGAGAAGGGCTTTTATATTTACTCCATAGCGGAAGACGGCTTCTCGAAGGTCCTGTATAATTATGCCGCCAAGATCCGCCTTCCGCTCGAATGTCAACAAACCTGTATCGAGAAAGCCTACAGGATAGCTCAAGAGGCTCTATGGAACGTCATGCGAAGAAATCCTCCGCAAGTGATGACAGAACGATATCTTGAGCACCTGCAAACGATTACATTCGGCCGCACAGAGCTGGAATGCTGGCTTGGAACTCTTGAGGATCCAACGAGCTAGGGCTGCGAATGGGGTGGCAAGACACCGCCGGCGTGCTGCCTTTATACAATTTTCGACGTCGATCATCTCCGTAATGCCTTTTGCCATCCGCATAACAGAGCACTCATGGTGCTTGACGACTTGATGGCGAACGCCCATACTCTGGCCGTCGATCTCACCAGCACGCGTGAGGGCGAGCGGAGAGCCTGGAGGGTGCGAGAGCTTCGAGACGAAATGCAGAAAGAGGCTCGGGAGTACTATAGACAAATGGAGAGCTATGCGATTACGCTGTATCGAGCAGACCCGCCGACAGTCCCGATCCACCACGAATTGTTTTTCTCGAGCATTTGCGGTATCGTCCAGCATGACCTTGATCGTGCCTATGACGACAAGACACGCAAGAGTGCGCGCAAGGGGATCGGAGATGAATATGTAGAGGGAGTTGTGCTGGTTGCGGAAGCGTGGAAAAAGCAGTGCGGCTCTGTGCTGTGCAAAGATTCAGATCATCAAGCTAACCTTGCCAGAAAACGCGGAATCGTTTGTTCGATACACGGTGAGCCTACAGGTTCGATATTGCAGGTGACTGCGGAAGAGGCTGCGGGGCGCACCAGAAACGTGATGCCGAGCACTCAGCAACCCTCGTCGACAAGTGGTAGTGCTTCAGATATTGGCAAGACTCGGTGACTGGTGACACATGTGACATATAGCACCCTAATAGCATCGAGTCTCGGAGCTTCGTGATGAGCATCGTCCAAGCCAGGGGCGTGAGAGGCCTAATATTCCGTGATACATTCAATCGCTTTGCGAGAGTCTTCCTTCAGCACTTATCGACTTTTTTCAACCTTGATATTGATTGCAACTTTGGCCATTTGCAAATGCCTGCGATCAGAGCCGTCGATACGACGAGTGTTGGAAGAGGGTGCTACCCGTCAGATTGGAAGAGTCCCTCGCATGCACCCTTTTCCGGATCGGAGCCTTCTCCAGAACAGTTGAAATTGTTCTCGTTAGCAGGCTCGCTGGTAAAGGACTGGAGACGTCCCGAGATGCTCTCATTTCGAGATGCCTTGTTTCAACAGCTCTACCCATCACCGAAAGAACGAAAGGCAAAATGGACTAGACCAGCCGAATCGTATGGTCTCCAGCAGTCTTGTCGTAGCTGACGCAGGGGGTAAGATGTCTCGTCCTCTTCGGCCGACATCAGATGATGATATACTTCTCGCTCAGTGTCGCTATGGTATATCTTGAAGTATGCCAGCGGGCGATAGCTTTGAACATCATCACAGCCTTCTGCAAGGTCCAGCAAGAAGAATCCAATCTCGTAGTCGTAGTCATCTTGCCAAACTGCGAAGCAGTAAAATTCTTTGCTTGCTTCGCTGGCGAGAAGTTGAGCGGCCTCCCAGGGTCTGTCGAATCGAATGGAGCATTCAATCCGCCTTTCATTGAGAAAAGGTGTATACGAGCCCAATTTCAATAGCGAGATTCAAACCTTCCATAATTTGCCCCGAATGTCAATATAGGGCCGCGCCGAGAGGGGTTTGTTGTTCTGGAGCCCGTCGAAGTTGTGTTGAATGATATCGAATGTGAAGTGTCTCATTCGGTATAAAGGAAATCGATCGCTTCTTCTGTGAATAGTCGGGAGAACGAGGGTGCCGCCGTGCAAGCGTCGCTTTGGTAGGGCTTTCTGCCTCTAGAATTTTCTCCCGGATTTTGAAGTGTCCATAATATCCCCTCTCATGCAACTTTGCCAAATGCCAAACCAACAAGTCTCTTGCAACTCTCGCTCGAAGGCATGTGTAATGCCCGCGATAGCAGTCAATCGATCGCTGGAATAGGTCAAGCTCTGCATGGAATACTCTCTGAGGACGCTTCTCCAATGATGACGAATTGCCCTCTTTCGAGATGCAATAGTTGAGACTGGGTTATCACTCCCGATTTGGACGAATTGTTTCATGCGTTGCCCGCCGAATGTAAGGAAGTCAGGAAGGCCTTCTGGATAGCTCTCCGAAGCAAGCAGGGTCTTACATTCTCATAATATTTCTGCAGGACCAAAGTGTACATTCCGACGAGAGAGCAGCCGTTATTGGAGAGCCCATCCCGGTTGCTGTAAAGGTGTGTCCTCTAAGTGAGTTTTTGGATAGAATTTATCGGCAAACTGGTACAGACCAGGCCTCAATTTGCTCGACAAAGAAGCGAGTACCTCGAATATAGGCGCCAGTAGTGGGCTTCTTCTATGAAAGAGGCCCCCATTCCCATCCGCTGATGCAGTGGCAGAAAGATTGCAAAATCCATGCTGGTATACACGGTCCATCTGTTGAGCTTCTCTTTCCCAATCCGAAAGGTCGTTCTTGCCTTGCATGATGCATAGACCATCGATCCATATGTATCGTATTCCGAGATATCGGCATGTCTCGACTGCGTCCTTGAAAATCTGCGGGAGCGAAGCGTAGTCCATTCCCTCTTCGAGAGCCGTTTTGAAAAGAGGGGTCAGGAGAAGAGGCTGTTCACCTCCCCAGCAATGACTGAATGCACAGAACTCTCCGTCGAGCTGATGGAGGCTAGTTTCGACCACCTTTGAAGAGTCCTCGGAATCGACGTCCAGCAGACCGGTAGGATACCACTGCTCTGATGTCCAGTATTCCGGGTGCGATCAGTCGCAATTCTGTATGCAGGGGGATGCCATCTTTTTTGTCTCCTGACTTGCTGTGTGTTCCAATCCGCAATACGATGGGTCGGAAAATCTCGAATTTGTTATTTAGTGCTCCGTCGCTTCTTGTAGTCAGTCTGTCGCACAGACTCAACCTTTAGCTGATCTAAATAGAATATTGAGGACTCATAGATTGTGCCAATCTGCATTGTCACTATCAGGAAGGAAGCAGAAACAAAGGCCTTCAAAGTGAAGCCTTCTTCCCATCGGGACGCCAATTCTTGCATCTCTGTTTCACCCATGTAGCGTGTGAAAAATCTCTTTTCCCTACCCCTGACACGGTATATACTAGTGCAGAATGGACAACGTTCCCGGACAGAGCGACCTAGACTGTCGAAACTCTGGTGATGTGCATACGCCTCTTTAGAGCCCTCACGCTTGATCACTTGAGCAGTTTCCTGAATGCAGGCATCGCATATATCGCAGATCCCATTCGAGAAAGATCCAACGAGCCTAGACGTCGCCCGTTGTTTGATGGCATGCTTTCCTTCAATATTCTCACTATTACGAACCTGATCCGTATTCGCAGATGGATATTCAGAACGGCCTGGGCTTCTCTTAGAACGCGACCCAGATCCCAATAAGCTTCGAGTGTCCATATCTTGGTCGTGGCGAGGGAAAAGTCTGGCCCGCTTGATGCAGATCGAATGCATGCCTTAGGAGCCACAGTTCGAAGTGTAAGTGTCCGCGTTAGCAATGATGAATCGCAGGTGAAACTGTTGTTTCGTGGAGGAGCAAAGGCCATCGCGACCTGAAGTGCACTCGCAAGAATGTCAAGCTCGATGATTCAGTGTGTACCTTACTAGCACGACCAACAGCTCCTGCCCCGCAACACACCAGCGTATATGCAAGATGTATGTAGCATGTGACAGCAAGCAAGAACCCAAGTCTGTTACAGTCTGCTCATGACTGTCAATCCTTCGATTTGATAGGTTGGAGAATGCCGAACAAGAGTCGACAGAGCTCATCTTGGTCTCAGTATGAGGAACAGTATTCCCATCGCCGTCATCCCGAACGCAGCACCCTGCATTGTCATATTGGTCACATCGATCTTCCGAAGTTGCACGATCCGCTCACTGAACAGGTCGAGGAAGGCCTCCTGATAGGTCTCCAGCATAGTCGTTGACGCCGACCCAGAGATCGATGGCAGATCCCCAGTTGTAGAAATGGCACCTGCAGAATCGGCGGTGTCTGCAGGCAGCACTTCGTCCGCCGCGAGCAACACTTTGCCTGCATCCGTCTTGGAAGGTATAAAATCGTTCAGTAGCTGTGTAGTCCTGGACTCACTCTGCTCCAAAGAGGCTCCCTTCGGAGGCACCACAACATCCACCTCTGTCTCCACCCCAGAAGCCGGCGCCGCAGTCAAAGTCCTTTCATCCAGCGCTTCCTTAACATCCCTCACAATCTTCTGCCGCCTATACGGCTCAAAGATCGCAATCTGCGCCAACAGCAGCAGAATGTTCACTCCCATCAGACCGAACGTCACCCACGTACTATTCCTCCGAATCGTATCACTCCAGACTTGTTCTTCATGGTATTGCTTCCTCTCAAGCCGTTCGAGCAACGACCTCGAATCCTCCAAATTCCTTTCCGCGACTGTGAGATTCTCCCGGGCGACCTGCACGTCTTGATCGTTGAGGTGTTCTGATCGCACGAGCGACATGTACCTCTCCAGATCTGTGGGTGACCAGGAGGACTTCCTTTCTAGAAGACCTACGATCTCTCGCTGCGCAGATGTCTGCTTCGCATGTGCTTCGTGATGCGTGGCTTTCGCTTCATCGACACTCTTGAGAAATTCTTTCACTCTGCGCTCTTGCTCGATGATCTCTCGCCGCAGAGCTTCGATACCTGTGTAGTCTGTGCCAGTGTACACGTTGATATGATGGCCAGCTACAGATGCTCGCGCGAGGAGCCCATCGACGAATTTGGACAATCGAACGGAGGTTTGGGATCTCTGGTTCGCGGTGTGGGACGGGAGGGAGGCTGATGTCGATGCTGGCATGCTCGTCTCGGAGATCGTGGTATTGATCCTGATTGCCTTGCGGTTATCCTCATTTCGTCGGCGGATGGAGGTTGTGATTCGCCTCATCCAAACAGATCTGTGCTTGATATTGTCTCCGATTTTGCTCCTCTTCACCTGACATTCCGAGCACGTCCACTTCTTCCCTGTCGACGCTCTTTGGAGCCATTTCACCGCCCGAGGCAGCGTTTGGCGTACCAGATTCATCTCAGAAGTAAATGCGATAACGAAGAAGGGAGAAGGATAAGAAGAGGTCCTATGTTGATCTTTGGCTCGGGGAAGCGCGACTGGAGCTTCGTCCCTTCCTCCTGCAGACCGACATCATTCGCCGATATTGCCCGCTAAGGCCTCACCATCTTTGTTATTCTTACCACACTTCACCTCAAACCTCTACAAGACTACCACTCCTTCAACGACCTTTCCCGTCTCTACGAACCAGATATTCGACATTCAAGATGGTGGCAGCAGCAGACCTCCCAGCAATGAACACGCCCTTCAAAAATCCGAAGTTCATTTTTTTCACGGACTTTGACGGCACCATTACGTTGAGGGATAGCAATGACTACCTCGTACGACCGAAACCATCTCAAAATCCGATATACCATGATGCTGATTGTGAAGAATAGACTGACAACCATGGCTTCGGCGAAAAACTGCGAAAGCAAGGCAACAAAGACGTTCTCGAAGGCACCGATACCTTCCGGTTCGCCTCCCTCACCTCAACAAAATAGAAATTCCCTATCTAATTGTCTCTATCACCAGTGACTCCTTCCGCAAAATGATGGACTCCGTCACAACCCCCTTCCCAGAATGCATCGACATCCTCGTCAAAAACATCAAACTGGACCCCGGTTTCAACGAATACTACCAATGGGCTCTAGCCAACAACATCCCAACCGTCGTCGTCTCCTCCGGCATGACGCCAATCATCCGCGCAATCCTCAAGAACCTCGTCGGACCCGACCACGAGAAGATGGATATCGTGTCCAACGATCCGGAGGCGAGGCCAGGCAAGTCGATTGATGAGGAAGGTGGCTGGCAGATCAAGTTTCATGACGAGAGCGATTTTGGTCATGATAAGAGTTTGACAATTAGGCCTTATGCGCAGCTTCCCGAGGGGGAGAGGCCGACTTTGTTTTATGCGGGGGATGGGGTGAGTGATTTGAGTGCGGCGAGGGAGACGGATTTGTTGTTTGCGAAGAAGGGGCATGGTACGTATTTCCCCCTCTCTGCGGCTGTGGCAAAGTGTGCTAATGAAGACGCCAGATTTGATATCTTACTGTGCCAAGGAGAACGTCCCCTTTACGGTCTTCTCGGACTGGTCGGACATTTTGTCCAAGGTCAAGCAAATCACCGCTGGCGAGGTCTCCGTTCACGACGCGGCCAAGCAAGGATATGAGGACTACAAGAAGGGCGCTGCTGGCGTCTAAATCCTTCAAACGAAATGGGGCAATGCATAGATGTGGAAAGTGCGAATTTGCCACTGGTATAGGAAGACACATGGTAGACGAACACCATAGAAAACGCCTCACAGGCTCTTAGAGCTACAACATAGAAGAGCAACGACATTTGGACGATACTTCCTCACTCCCTCTCACTTCCTCACTTCGTCTACTCCCCACCACCACCTCCACCAGCACTCATAACCCCCCGTCCAAACCACTCCCCAACAACTCCAAATCTCTCCCTCTGACTACTCCTCAGACTCTCCACAAACACCTCATGCCTCCCCGCATTCTCCTCCTGCGCCCGCCTCATCTCCCTCACCAAACGATTCTGGGGCGCACAGATCGGACACTGCGCATCATCATCCTCCTCCTCTCCTCCATTCAAACAGCTTTGATGAAAGCTGTGCTTGCACAGAAAGTGCACAATAGGCAGCTCCAGCGTCCGCGAACACTTCGAGCAACGCGTCGTGCGGAAAGCCGTAGGCGAGGTAGCGAGATCTGTAATTTCACTTTGCTTTTGGAGGGTATCCGTGCGGTAGGAGGAGATCAAGCGGCGGTTAGACGCAATTTCCTCTCTTTCGCGTTGCACGGTTGTGGAGAGGTATCTCTTCACGAGACCCATTGTGGCTACAGCGTTGACGGAGAGAGTTTGGATGACTTGGAGGGGAGCCAGGAGGCCGTCCTCGTCGATTTTCTTCAGCACGGCGTCGACTTCAGTCCCTGCTTCTTGAAGGACCTGCGGTGAGCTGGTGAAGTATGCTAGAGCGGCAGGATATAGTTGTGGCTCTTCGGGGCCGTATTTCCGTAGAGCTTTGATCGCTCCTTGGGTGTCGTGGGCGGTAGTGTAGGAGCGGAAGACGTCAAATCGGAGGCCTTGCTTCTCGCTGACGAGAATCGTGCCGTCTCGGAATTTCTCCAGGTCCGAAAGCAAAAGCACGTTGGAGGTGTCGATAGATCCGTCCTTCTCCTCAATGAGCTTCTTCGCGCTCGTCTCCCAGCTTGTCTTTTCGTCTCCTGCGGTCGTCGTGGCTTTGTGGAGGTACATCTCAAATAGTGTGGTTTGGAGATCTTCCCTGTTCTCGGCCTTAACTCCGTTACTACTGATACATGCTTCAAGGAAAGTGATGAACGGATCAGGGTGATCAATGAAGGCGGTAAAGGCGATCCTGGGTTTCGGTACTTCGTACTCGATGAACTCTCCTTCAGTCATTGCCTCGATGACCTGAGCCTGGTTGATAGTCGTCTGTGCGCCATCGCTTCTTGATGCTGGTGAGTGGAATGCGCTGGTATTCATGTACGGTAGAGGGATCAAGGCTGCAAGGTTTTGGGCCGCAGACGTCGCCATATTGCCGAATCCTACGCTATGCTGTTGCGTAATTGGCGTTTCTTGTACGATGACAGCATCCTTCTTTGGCTTGAAGTTGCCCGTGAAATACTCGATGAACAGTTGTGTGGTCTCTTCCGGACAGTGCTCCAGCAGAACGATTCCATACTTCATGAAGTTCGGATAGGCTTCTTTGGGCTCGAGTCGCACAATGTACGCTAGAGCTTCGGCATACTTCTTCAGATCTTCAATTAGTATGTCGACGACAAGTCCATGTTCCTCGTGTCGCCTCGCTAGGAATGCAGCCTGATCGTAGTATCCTCCCTGCCGACACATTATTATGGCGGTATCCAGATCGAACTTCAAGTCGCCAGGCTGTTTGATGAATTCTTCTAGCTTATCGACATCCTTGAGCTTTGCGTAGCAATTGAGTAGTAGTGTAGTATGGTCGGAGGTTGCCTTGTGATGTTCGTGAAGCTCTTCAAGGTAATCGATGAGGTTTTGTATCCGCTGGTTGTCAAGAAACTTGCGAATAATCTGTGAGGGTTCGGTGTTGTCGATGGCCTCCAGATACTGCTGCATAGCCGTGTCGTAGTCTTTCTTTTGGTAAAGAAAGTCGCCATACTTTCGATGGATCACATTCCTCTGTACCGCGTCAACATTGTATTTTCGGGCCAAACCAATAGCGAGAGGGTACAAGTTCTGCTGGTACAGGATCTCTAGCTTCTGCTGGAAAGTTCTCTCATGGAAGCGGTAGAGCTTGCCATCGATTGTGAGTAGGAAGAGATCGCCCCAGATGGAGAGAACCTTATGGACCTGACCGGTGATACCCGACTCTTCCTTCGCAATGAAGTGGAGGTCGGGATTCAATATAGAGAAAGTACTCGCGTTGAAGATTTCATCAGCTCGCGAGCTCCGAAAAGCAGGCAGACCAGTTGCTCGTCCAAGGTTCTCAGCTGGCGGCCACACCACCCAAAGGTAATCTTTATGAACACCCAGCAGCTTCTTGGCACCCTCGCAAGCATAAGATGGACCTCTACCATGAGGCCCGTATGTGTAGATGGCATCCTTTCGGGCTACAATGATTTCATTCGACTGCGCATCCAGAGTCATGCAACCGACGGCGCAACCAGCTTCGGCTAGTGTTCGTGCAGGCGTGCCTTGAGCCCGTCCGGTTATAGCCAAGACCAGTATGCGATTCGTCGTGGAGATGTACAAGCCGGTCGTGTTGGCCTCACGAAACTCAAGGCCGGTGATGGGTTCGTCGGACTCAAACACAGTTCGCTGTCTCGTGCCACGGTCGTGGACTAAGTCGCCTCGAACGACAGTCACGGCGCCATTAGCGAACCCAACTGCGAGCTGGGTGAGATCACTCGTGACGGAGAAAGCGCTGGCCGGGAAAGGCTTCCTCCCATTTTGGACAGTCAGGCTGCACAGACATCGCGGATTGCCCGACTTCTTGTCGTTCTGGTCCAGCGTCCAGACCTTCAGCTGCGGTTCGCTCGATAAAGTCTCCGCGAGGGTTAGGAGGTATTGCGTATCTGGGACCTGCTCGACGTGTGTGACGCTGCCAAGATCGTGTGCCTTCCACGAGCGGGTCGACTTGAAGCTCTGGTCCAGCAGATGTACGACGCCGGCGGGAGTTCCAACGAAGACGTTGTTCGCACCGGCGACAATACAGCCGATACTTCCTTGCTGCGTTCATTAGTATGGAACAGCTAATACGGTTGATGGTTTCTCACATCAAGCGCCACGGAGCCGTCGCCGTCTGGGAGGCGGACGGAAGAGACATCGAAGAAGCGAAACGTCTTCCACTGTTGGGTGTCAGCTGCATATCGTGTCTTCTACACATAACAATGCTCACCGATGTCAACGCCATGCTACCGGTCCATGTCAAGTGAATGCAGAAGTTGATGTTGGCTTGTGAAGTGAAGCCTGTATGAAAGGTGTGGCTGGTGTCCTCCACGAGTCCCACTTCTTTTGGCAGGAGCTAGGTGCGCGCGTGCTCAAGTTGACGTCGCGCCTCGACCTTGAACTATCTTCAATACATTCTTCTTCCCTTCCTACTCAATACTCTTCACATCCCCACCATGGAAGAGGATGATGATGACTTCTACGGCGGTGGTGGCGGTGGTCTCAAGCAAGAAGAGCATTTGGACGACAGTGACGACAAGCCCGAGAAGATGGACATGAGCGACGAAGAAGAGGACAGCGACGATGTATGGCACCATATCTCGATACGATACGTGACTTACGAGCTGTATACGTACTGACACATTACTCCACAGGATGTACAGTTCACCTTAGAGAAGCCAGAAGGCGTAAAGACAGAGCCGGCGTAAGCCAACATGCCATACTCAGCACCCTCATGGACTCCTCTAACATGGACTTAAGCACACAACAACAACCCAAACAGCCCGCAACCTTCGACTCGAAAGCCGCCAAGAGCGGAACACCCGTCAACACCGAGGCGCGATCCAGCTCAACCGCACCCCCACCCCAATCCGCCCGCGGTGCCCTGACACATAACGGCAAAGAAGGCAAAGACTTCCCCGAAATCCACACAGCCAAGATCGATATCAACGGCACACCCTCTTGGCCTGGCGTCAACAAACCCATTACTGCAGTAGATATCGATGCCGATCTTGCCGAGTCCTCGAAGCCCTGGCGGCTACCTGGCACCGACATTACTGATTTCTTCAACTACGGCTTCGACGAGTACACATGGGTACAGTACTGCTTGCGACAGCAGTCGATGACAGACACGATATCAGATCAGAGGAAGCAAGATGCGCAAATGAAAGCCATGTTTGGTGGAGGTCCGGGTGGAGGAGGGATGCCAGGGATGCCAGGGATGCCGCCAGGTATGGACGGGATGCCGGGTCCCGATCAGTTCATGCAGATGATGCAGAGCGGTGCGATACCGCCGGAGATGGCGGCCATGATGGGTATGCCTCCGGGTATGGGACAAGGGCAGTTCGGAGGGCAAGGACAACAAGGTGGTGGGTTTGGATCAGGGCAGAATAGTGCTTCGCCGAATCCGCAGCCTGGACAGGGCTTCCAGCCGCCTTCTGGACCTGGTGGATTTCAGGGAGGAAATGTTGAAGGTTATAGTCCGCAACAGCTGGCTATTATGCAACAAGAGCAAGGCGGCGGATTCCAGGGTGGCGGTGGGAGAGGGAGAGGGAAGAGGGGAAGGTGGTGATCCCGACGAATGATACCGAAGGATACGACTGGGAAAAGTTACGATACCACGGAGCGCCGCGACTCGGTGCGTATGAATTCTGATACTCTGTCCTCAGCCTGGTCTTCCCAACAGCGGATGCTCGTCGATCGTCTCGAAGACTTACCAGGCGTCTCCCCTTGCCCGCGCCATGGCCTAGGAGGGTTGAGGCATATTGCAGAAACCTTCCAGCTCGCGTTCGAAAAAAGGTTTGTAGGTCAGTAAAGTGGAATCGACGGCCGGCGATTTAGAATATGTGCTGCTGTATCGAGTTGCAGGACGCAGTCGCGAATTAAACGAGAATGACCTGCGGCCGACATCACTCTGCTAATCAGCTCGGCATCAACCGAACACTCAGGGAACACCATGAGGAGACCGCAAGCATACATTCAAATAGTCGCACCTGACATCCAGTACAGCTTCGTGATCATGAATACTCCATGAGTCGCTTTAGAGTTATAAGACGGGAGTCTTGACTTGATGAGCTTTTGTTGTATGTCGAAAGCTTGAAGCTGTGGTACTACCAAGTAGTGGTCAAGACTATATTCCTCAGAAGCATCAAACCTTCATAACACGGTTCGACGCAGTTAATTAATAACCTGTCTAGAATAAATCCTTCAAGCTATCACCGAACCATACTCACCACGCAATTCAATAACGCCCCACTCGATCCGTGCTGCTTCTCCCAGTTTGAGCCTTTAGACCCAAACTTCATCCATCATGGCTTTGCTCCAGAACATGATCATCCTCGCACTGGTCATTACTCACCTTCTCCGACCATCTCGAAACTTCGGACTACTTCAAAATCAAGATCGTACGCTCTACCGAAGAGGCCTGCGACGCTCCAAGTGTCGATAGCTACCTCGAGCCGAAATCGGTTCCATTCTCCTTCTCCTTGCAAGAGGACTACTATACCTGGCCGGTAGCGAGGCGATGAGCGGGAAGCTGGAATGCACGACTCGATCGGTCAAGGAATCGACGTGGTTATTGGCCATTATGCAACTAGTGGCACGGTACGGTCAATTAGTCTACTGGAGTGGATTGCGGCACAAGCAGGGAATTTTCTGGCTTGGATTACAGCGCTGGTAAGGAATTGGATGTCACAGATGTGGAGCAGGAAGAATTGTCGCGATTGCGTGGAGAGTGTTGATTCGGAAGAGAAGCGAATGCCGCAATCCCAATTTAATTGGCATATCTCGAGGGTAATCGCTCTGCGATGGGTCTGCTATCCGTGTCCGCAGCTCAGCAGACTTGAACACTTTCAAAATTTAGTCTAACATATCTATGCTCTCACTATTGGCAAGACCTGGCTACGCCATGCAGCCGGCAACAGTACCATCCTCCGAGAGATCATTCTCGAGATGTGATAAATCCTTCGACTTATGTCCAGCCTGACGCATGTCGTCTTTCGAGGAAAGACATTATAGCGAACCATAGCTCTCTGAAAGCAATACGAACGATGGCATTACGATCGAAGTCATGACTTCTTTCTTGATTCGGCTTTCGGAGATGAGTACGGGACCTTCGGATCCCTCTCCGATCGATCCTAGCCCTCCTTTTGAGAGCTTTCGGTTACTAGGGATCTCTTGGTCATCAACATCGAAGGAGTGGTTGAGTTGGAACGTCGCGGCCGAGGTATCTCCACGGCGGGACGTCTGCTTTGGCGTGAAGAAGTCTGACGGCCAGCCTTCACATCCACCACAACGACTGCCACGACAACGCTTCTTTTGCAGCTTGAAGAAGAGTAAGTTCGACCATGGCGGCACGATGCAGAAGTGACAGCGGGAGTGAGCCGGCAGAATGGACTTGAGGACCCCTTTTCCCCGCCCTTGTGCCACGAGTGATCAAAACAGGGCAAGTGAAACCCTGGAAGGATTGACGCTGATTGGTTCTTGCCTCGCGTGGCTGTCTTGGAACGAGGTGACCGCGGAAGCGCGTGAAAATGCAGGTGGACGACTGACTTCTCTCCTTCTCCAAGAAGAGATCCAGCATCAACGAACATCACATCGCCAGCGGAAATCTTCTGCGGACTATTGCCATACCGCACAGCAGAGAAACCGCCGCTGGTCTATCTGAGATCTCGTGCCGTTCCATTAAGGCCCCCTGGAGCACGCCTGGCAGGACATGTTACTACCCACAACGTCAAGATGATAAACGGGCCGCGCATACAACGGCGAAACTTCATCTCCATATCTGTCTTCTTCTTAGCCATATGGATTCTATGCATCATCACCATCAGCGAAGACCGCCACGTCAACAAACTACCCGACACGCCCGATCCAGACAAACTGCCTCTCACAGACCCCAAGACTGCGGAAGAAGCGTGGAGGCTCTGCAAGCCACACGGCTTCCGGCCGCACAACCACGGCAGAGACAAGCGACCGCGACGGGTGTATGATCTCTTCCTCTTCTCCACCGAGCTGGACTGGCTAGAGATCCGCCTCAACCAAATGGACGCAGACGTGGATTACTTCGTCATTGTAGAAGCACCTACCACCTTCACAGGCCTAGAGAAACCGCTCCTCCTCGAGCAAAACTGGAGCAAATTCGCAAAATTCCACCACAAAATCATCCGCAAGACGGTGACGGATCCGGGAGCGACACTCGGTAGCATCACCTGGAAACATGAGGAGTACATGCGCAACGCCCTCTTTTCCAGTGTCTTCCCCGACCTCGCCAAAACAGAGCAGGAAGCTCAGGAAGGCGACGTCCTCATCGTTAGCGACGTAGACGAGATTCCGCGTCCAGAGACCCTGATGGCTCTCCGCCACTGCGATTTCCCCGATCGCCTCACGCTCCGCAGCGCGTTCTACTATTACTCTTTCCACTTGTCCTACCTGGGCGACCAATGGCCACACCCACAAGCAACCAACTACCACGGTCTCAGCTCCACCGTCCTGCCCTCAACCCTGCGCGCCACCCGACCCGGCCTTTTCTCCTGGCTGCCGTGGAACCAGAAATACGACATGCCCAACGCAGCCTGGCACTGCTCTTCCTGCTTCCACACTATCGCCGAAGTCCGCACGAAAATGGAGAGCTTCTCACACACACCTCTCAATACTGAGTTTAACCGCCAGCCAGGCAATATCGTGTGGAGAGTACGCGAGGGCACGGATCTTTTCGGGAGACTGCACGAGAGGTATGAGAAGATGTTCGTCAATCCGGACATACCCAGATATATCTCGGATCATTCGGACAAGTACCAGTTCTTGTTTAATCGGGATGGCGGGAATGCCGGGTTCAGTGATTACAATGAGTGGAATATGACGATTCTGCCCAAGGCGGGACATCGCTGGTTAGATTAGATTTGGGGGGGGGGGGGGGGGGG
>NHNV01000013.1:0-307618 GCA_002785995.1 Mycosphaerelloides madeirae | reverse complement strand
GGGGGGGGGTTTGTTTGTCTTTTTGAGTGAGAAAGTGTTCGGGTTGTAACATCGTACGTTATCAGTCTTTTATGGGAGCGGTCAGAAAAGTATCATCATGCATTCCAGAGCTATTGATGTAACAACCATTCAATGAGAAGTCCTTTCCTTATATGCCTTTCTCCAGATCAAGGCCCTCTCCAGATCAGAAGCCTGTCTACAACGGGCGGAAGGCTCCTAGCTAGCGGGCTCGCTCTTTCAAGTAGTAGAGAGACTCTAAAACTGAGATGCGCTCGTCAAGAAATCCTCATACCGACAGTACCGATACCTTCCAATCTCTACAGTTTCGCCTTCTGCTGTAAAGCCTCATTCACCAATTTCTCAACCGCCATAGCACATCCAACAGACGTCTGATACCCATACCCTCCATGCCCATAATTATGCACCACAACCACTCCCCTCCCATCCTCCCCACTAATCCTCTCCCTCTCAATCCTAATCCCACCCTTCCTCATGGGCCGCAAGCCAACCCCATGCCTAATCACACTCAACGCCTCAATCCCTTTCCCCGGCGGCACTAGACTCGGACAAAGCTCAATGGCACGCTTCATGATCCGTACTGCGAGGTTAGGATCAGGCTGGCTTTCCCAATTGTCTTTTTGGAGGCAACCGCCGAGAATGGTGCCTCCGCCCGCGGCGCGGTGCATGATGTACACTGCTTCGTCGGCCCCGTCGTCGGTGCCGGTTGTGGAAGCCATGATGCCTGGGTCGTTGCGGACGAGGACTGTTTGGCCGCGGGCGGGGTAGAGGGAGGTGTCGAGGACGCCGCCGAGGTGCAGCGAGGAGAGGCCTGTGCAATTTATGATGAGGTCGGCGGTTTTGCCTGTGTGGTGGAGGGCGGAGGCGTGGGAGACGTGCGAGACGATGCCTCTGCGGAGGGTGACGCCGAGGGCGAGGCATTGGGAGGTTAGGTAGGGGAGATAGAGGGCTGTGTTTATGCAGACGGATGTGAAGTTCGTGCCGCCGTCTGTACCTGGGGGGAGGTCGGATTGGGGGATGATTTTGAACTGACTGGTTGTCAGCACGGATATCCGAGATGTACTACTGCGAAGGGGAGTTGTACGTTTGGCACGACATCTTTGAACCAGGCGTCTTCTCTGATGAGTTCGCGGAACCAGTCTCCGACGGGGGAGTTTGCGTCTTTGGTTCTTCGGTAGACATAGCAATCTGCATGAGGTCTTAGCCCGGTTCAACATATCCGGTCTATGACTTAATGCACTGACCTTGAAAGTGGACACCAGACTCGGGTACATCTCGAGCCAGTCTCTCCAGCTCTGGCCACGTGTTACGCTCGTAGGTCTCGGATGTGGTTCCTGCTTGGGACACACTGTACTCGATCAGACCGTGTCATATCCTTGAACCTGTGTAGGACGTACGGGAGATAGTTCGCTCCAGCCCACGGCGATGCATATTCGATATCATAGTCTCCGGGCATATTTTTCGCTATGATCGTGACCTTGTGTCCTCCATTTTTAGCGAGTAGCCACGCAGTCGTGAGTCCAGAAACTCCAGCGCTGCCATGTTGTTAGCTTATCGATGAAGATAGAATCGTTGGTGGTCTGACCCGAGGACGACGATATTGGAGGGCATTTCACGACCTGTCAGAAGCTCGAAAAGGGGAGATGTTGTAAAAGAAAGACTCTCGAAGAAGATCTAGATATATAAATAGAGATGAGAGAGATGATGGCTCGTATAGTCCACGTTCTGTATGTGGTTTTGGGTAGAGATGGAGATGTGATGTCGTGCAAGGTGGGTCTGTACGCCCTGCGGCCAGCTTGGAGCTTGGAGCTTGGAGCGATAGGCCAAATGCCGACAGAAAGCGCTCGTTCTCTGGAAGAAAGATAACACTCGGGCTCATTGCGAGATTCCCCGTTCTGCTGTTGAACAGGGTTGTTCAAAAAACATGTCGGTGCTGAATGTGACGACGCGTTAAGTCGACGCTTTCCTTTCGTCATTTCTCCGGCAGGAAGATCTGAACAACGGACTCGACTCGACTCAGCTGGGCGCGTGTTGTTATATGTATGTTCCAGAGACTGCGAATGTCCGTCTAGAAGAGATGTGTCGCCATTGTTCAAAGGTGGTCGTATGAGAAAATGGCAGTCACGAGAGTGAAGATCTCCCAGCCGACCGAGGAAGTAAACACGCACCAAAGCCCAGCGGTGAGAAGCGGAACCAGGTCTGCATAAACGGGTTGCACGCAAGCGTGACAGGAAAACGCTGGCACGGACGCCGTGAGACGCTGCTGTTTGTCTGGTCAGCACCAGGCGGCAATAATAATGTAGAAGTCATGCATCTCTAGAAAAGGAAGAATGAAGAGAGACGCATCGTGACTGCCTCGCCTCAGTCATCACATGCTAGCTTCTGCTCACGAGACGACAGGCTGTCACGTATTTTCATTCACCTCTGCTCGTTCTCTCGTGCCGACACCAGGCGACCATATTGAAGCGTATAACATTTCGCCGCCCGCAGTGTGCTGCACAACACTCGCTTGCCTGCACGCACAGCAGTCGTTTTCAGGGGATCAGCGTTTATCGTCAACGACGACGTGACAGCTTGCAAGCCACATCCACCACCAAAGGCTCAAGCTCCACTGCCCACCAGCGTCATTCTTGTTCCTGACGCCCTCCGCACAGAGCAGAGGCAGCCTTGCAGCAGCTTCACCTCCAGCTCTTGTCCCTCTCGCTGCCGCTGCTCACGAGACAGCCCCGACGCTCGTCTCGTCCTTCCGAGCAATAACGAAAAAGAGAGCATCACCGTCGAGGATCGCCACAGGTAAGACTCCCTGGATTACCTCACTAAATTTCGAGCTAGCTCGCTCCTGAAAGCGGCGTCCTCCCGGCACATCTGATATTCCTTATTTGCAGGCCCTGCCTCCGTCACTGCATTAAACTTCACCATACCACTCTCACTGCCACCACTTCATACACTGCTACTCGCTGCCTCGAGTGACGACGCTGCGTGGACAGGCAGTCGAGGCCTCATGAATTTCGCTAATCCCGCCGCCAGACTGTCGTCGACTCCACGCTCGCTGCAGCTGCTCCCCCAGCTGAAGTGATGGGCGGCACCGCGTCCGAAGCCGAGTTCCCACTGCTGAACAGTCTGGGCCTGTATGCCGCTGACATTCGTGGTGATGGTAAGTCATACCCGCCAGCAACCTGGGTGGCCTCACACCGTGGTGGCTCCAATGTTAACTGTCTCTTTCCTCCCCCAGGCAACTGCCTCTTCAATGCTCTCTCCGACCAGCTCTACGGCACTCAGAATGAGCACGCCGCCATCCGCTCGCGTGTGATCGATTATATGCGTGAACATCAGGACTACTACAAGCAATTCATCGACGTGCATCCCGGTGGCGGCTACCGACGAAATCCCAAACGCAAAAATGCTGGAGGCTACTCGTCACCCGCCAACTTCGTTCCTCCCACGGAGGCCGAAATCGATCGTGTCTTCGAAAACCATCTGCAGAATATGGCAAAAGGCGGCACTTGGGGTGACAACATGGAGATCACAGCCTTCTCTTTTGCCTACGACTATAACGTGCAGATCTACATGCGAGACTTTTCCTACGTGATCTCACCAGTGCCAGGGGAAGAAGGGACGAAACCAATTGCACACATTGCTTACCACTTATGGGAGCATTACTCCTCCATCCGAAACCTCGATGGGCCACACGCTGGCATGCCGAATGTATCGCCGAAGCAGCTATCACCGGAGGAAGAGCGGAGACAACAAGAGAAGCTTGCACAAACACCTCACGTGCTTCCTTGGATGATCGACGTGGTTGAGAAATCATTGCCGTTCCTCGCAGACAAGATCACTATCAAGCGTGCACTGGAAGCAGCAAAGGGCAACGTTGACAACGCTGTCTCCAGCCTGCTGGACGCGGAAGAGAATGGCAGCACATCATCACACCACGAAAGTTCAAGTGTCGAGCGTGACCATGACACTGATGACGAAATGCATGATGCACCGAACAAGAAGCAGGACAGACGGATGAGCAGAGCATCAAAGGCTCAAAAGGCTCGGAATCCGGACACCAGACACGCTCTCTCGCAACTGAGCACGTACGATGGCAGCCAAGAGTCCTTCACGAGCTGGGAGTCAGAGACATCAAGTCAACCCGATTCATCACAGAAAAGCACCTCCACGAAGCCTGATGCTGTTGGCAAAGGGACTACCATCGCGCTCACGAGACCAGTACCGAATGGCGCGTCGTCAGATCCGTCTCAACCTCCTGCTAAGCCTCCACCTCGCCTGAAACTCCTCCCTCCCAAGCCGCCTACTGCTCGAGACAAGAAGGCTTTGAAGAAGCAGGCGCAAAAGACGGCACGAAAAGAACGACATCAGAGTACAGCCAAGTCTGGACGCACACAAAGCCCTTCGCAGATCGGCATAGCCCTTCGCGCGAAGGGCATGACGGACACCCCGCCAGTGGAGACATTGCGGACGCTCTACATCTGAGCCATCCAAGTCAACAACACTGTGTGTTCTACCACAAGATACCCCTATCTCGGCGTTGTTTTTTATACCCGCTCCACCACCTTTGGAGCAAGCAAAGCATAGCGTTTTGGTCGCACTTTCTTTTCTTCAACTTTGTTTCGTCAGCAGCATTGGTAGCATAGCGAAGGCGCGAAATCATCACAGGATACTAGGGCAAAAATGGGCGTTCATCAAAAGGATTATGGGTATTATCAACTGGGAGGCAAAGTCAACTCGACGGGCCGGTGCTCTGAAGTGCTCAGGCACGCAGGCTCAGCGATGCTTTTATTCACGAAATGATGGAAGATGAGGAAAAGAAGCTCTACACAATAGAATTTTCACCAAGCAAGCATGAAAAAGCAACTCTGAAACCCCCTCGTTACAGCACGGCTAATGTCAATTCAAGAGGACAGGTGTAGGAAGGAGATCTATTTCATGCTCGTCTCGTCTATGTCGTTTGCCCATACAATCATGAGGAGCGGATCTACTCCAACTCCGGAGCCTTCCTCACTAGAACCTCTCCATCAGCCTGCCCAAAGTACACCGCCACAGGCTTCTGTCCACCCTGCTTCAATCCCGCCGCTTCCGTCTGAATCCCATTCTGTCCATAAAACAACCCCACATCCAGAACACCGTTGATCGCTTTAATCGCTTTCGCCAGGCTGTCCACATCCCACACCCCGTCTTTCCCGCTCCCATCCATTCCCTTCTCCAGATCTCCCTTCGTCAGGAGCGGCTTGAATGGCGCGTCGATGATGTAAAAGCTCTGGTCCGTTTGTACCGGGCCCGTTTTCGAAAGCGTGTGTTCTCTCAATACCGGCCCTGTGGAGCCCAACGCTCGCAACTCTGCCATTACGCTCGCTTGCGCAATGGGTGCGACTTCAATCGGGATCGTCGGCCACTTCGTCAACAACCTCGCCTGATTCTTCCTATAATCCGCAATACAAACAAACTTCTTCGCCCTGCACGCCACAAGCTTCTCCTGAAACAAACACGCCCCTCCGCCCTTAATACAGTTCAACTCCTCATCGACCTCATCCGCTCCATCGAACGCCACATCAAGCAATGTATTCGCCGGGATGCTGTCGAAAGAAAGAGGGTTTAGGCCGGCGGCTTCGATTACTTTGCGGGAATTCCAGCCTGTGGGCACGAACCAGAGGGTGTGGTTGGGAGGTGGGGGGTGGGATAAGAGGTGGTCTTTTATGGCTTCGACGCCGTAGACGATGGTGGAGCCGGAGCCTATGCCGATGAAGTGCATGGAGGAGGTGAAGTGGGAGGCTACGGCGGCGTAGGCGGCTTTGCGTTTGGCGTGTTCGATGAGTTGGAGGGAGGGGTCGGTGGGGATGGGGGCGGCGGTAGTCATTTTGGCGGTCGGAGTGGTGGTGGTTGCGGGGAGTGGGCGGAGGGATGTGAGGATTGGGCGGGAGATGGTGAAGAGGGGGGCTTCTATTGTCAGCGATGAGGTTTTGTTTGAGTCAATAGTAAGAGCTTACGGATTCGCATGAAGCGTCAAAAAAGGTGGTGATGTGGTTGAGATGAGAGAAGATGAGTGAAGCTGCACCTGTCATGCTCCGAGTCGTCGTCGTCCCTGCCACTGAACCCCGCCATTTTGAGAGCTGGGGCATATAACCATAAATCCAATATCGAGACAACGTAAATCTGGCTCTTATTACGGGTGGAAGTAGGGACTGGGAGTTATGTTTGAGAAAATTCGGAGTACTATTCATCACCCATCAACGAAAACAAATGCGGAATGTCGTTCAATGTCCATTCCTATTTCACGCAGGTCGGAGTTAAGAGGTTGAGCTCCGACGCCATCTCTTCCTCTTCCTCACCGTCGCTCCGTCCCCTCTTGCACAAAACATCGTCTTTGCCGCCATCAATCCGACGGCAATATGTCGCAGAACCCGTTACCATCGATCGACACAATCTTACAATCCTCGAGATTTCTCTGCCGCGCCGATGGCACCGTAAAAGTCGTTCCAAGTAGGAGACAACATGGCGATTGAACACGGCGGTCCTGTCTCCCTGTCAGAGGCGCGGACTCTCACCTGCGTGGCACAGCACAGCAACGTTCCGGTCGTGCAAGTCTTTGGCACCTTTACCGACGTGAAAACGGGAAGAAACTACGTTGTCATGGAGCTCGTCCATGGGCAGAACCTTGAAAAGGCATGGCCGAGCCTTTTATCCCCAGAAAGGCGTGAAGTTGCCACCTTGATTCCTTGTGTTGACGGTATCTTCTGGATAACCAAGGAGGAATATGACCGTGCGGTTTTCGGCGCGTTTGACACGGAGAACGATATGAATGAGGGCATCTTGCGAAAGCGCACGCCGACCGGACCGGCATCATACATCAATCTCTTGCGGACTCGCATCTCGTCTACGCTTCACAATCATCAGATCGTCTTCACTCATGGTGATCTTCAGCCAAAGAACATCATGGTATAGAGGTTGGTCAACCCAGAAGACGGATCGCCGACGCTGAGTATCAAAACAATCGATTGGGAGATGTCTGGCTGGTATCCGGAATACCGGAAATTCTGCAACGCGACAATTTGCGGACGGTTTAAACCGGATTGGCTTGAGATCGTACAAGATATCGTGCAAGTGTCCTCGCCCGAACATTTGATGATAGAATTCATTCGAAACCTGATTTTCTACTAATAGATGTGACCAGAAACATTCAGCCTTGTCCGACAACTAAAGCGAACCATGTGCTATCACAAGCTGCAGGCACGATGCATGAGAATCCGGAACATGCAATTCGACCTCACACCATCGCTGCCTCCATCATTCCGCACATGTTCACGCCTTCAGGCGTCTCTAATTATTGTTACAGAATACGCCGGCTCCTTTCGTCGCTCCTTTTGCGGAGATGGCAAAGGCTTTGTCTAACGCACGTCCTTCTGTCCTCCGCAAGCTGTCACAGAGCTCCCGCGATGTCCTTCACAAATCCCGAGCGTGCGAAGAGTCCCGGGAGTTGCATGACCTCCTCCAAAGGTTTCTTTAGCAGCCCTCAAGGTCTTCCGAATTCAGTCCCACTCTCGCTTGTGCAGGAATCATCAGACTCGCCAATAAGCACTCCATCTCACAAGACACTCGATAACGACTGGATACTGGAGTGTTCAATAATCTCGACGACGCTGGGTGGAAGAGAGTGATTGGTGAGCTGTTCGGCACACTGGGACAAGACCTTTTCACCTTCCGCTCGCTCGGATCAACTGGTATACCATGGTCGTAAATTAAGGAGCAGGGGCGAAAGGTGCATTTGCGTGTAAATCCTCGGTTTGGAAAATAAGAAGGAGGAACAGTATCTGAGAAGAGGCATGGACCGTCTATCCCATGCTCCAAGAACGTAGATCACGGCCTCATTGCGGATCGGCAAATTATGGTAGGGTCGTGAGCGTCGACAGGCCACAAAAATATGTACGAGGACGAAAAACCTAATGCATCCCTCTCGCGCTCGATGGACTTCGCCCGCCGCACCCTCAGATCACTCGACGGACTCGTCTTCAATCTGCTACCTCTAAAGACAAAGAAGAAGTTGATGGGGAATTTTTCATTCGAGAAGACATGCAAGGACTACGATGCAAGGGACGGATTTCACGATCTCCTTGATCTCCTTCTCCAAGCCGACAACGCTTTTAGCTTCGCCCTTGGCGAGGATAAACAACATGCCTTTAGTCAGACGTCCAATTCAAATGAGGTATAGAGTGCCAGCATCGAGTTCGCACCTGGTGTCAACGTATGGAGAAAGGAGTCCGATGATGATGGTGATGATGAAAAACTTTGCCATTGCCTACTATTCCTACAGCATCCTCAACAATTTACAGACTACTCTGGCGTTCGGAAAGGCCTCCGAGCATTGACAGACTTTGCTTCTTTCTAATGCAGATGGCTGGTCTGTTCGCCTCCTCCAGAAAGCTCATACATGAAGGAGTGGAATCCTTTTGAATCGGCTCCAGCTGCAACTCCGACAGTACGCTCTCACTGCTGTCAAGATCCGACTAAGCCACGCAGCCGACTCTGGTGCTGATCTTGGAGATGTTCTTCTAAAGATACCATCATTCCTGCCATTTCCGTAGCTTTGGGTCTCCATTCAGTCGGGCTCGATATCGATCGATTCCTGCTCGATGTCCCGGAAGGAAACACGACCAAGAGTCGTGTTCTACCTGAGAAGATCGTCGTTTCATCATTTAGCAACAACGTTGTAGAATGTTTTGTTCAATGGCCATTCCCATGAGCATTCCACGCACGCGGAGATAAGAAGCAAAGCTCCGATGATGTCACTGCTCTTCAGGCACTGAAACTCCAGCGCGTGCTCAAGCTGAGCATCCCATTTTCACGCGTTCGTTGCAGTGTGATCCGTCCAATACCTCCGCCTCGATAGCAACATGGCAACCAACCAGACTGAAGTGCCAGCTCCGCTGCAGGACATCCCCACCGCCAAGGAGAAGAAGTATGACCGCCAACTGCGTCTCTGGGTGAATTTCCCTTCCATACACCTGAATGAGAGCTCACAGCTAAAGGTTCGGTAGGGCGCTACTGGCCAGATGGCCCTGGAAGAAACACACATTCTTCTCATCAACAATGGCCCTGGCGTAACTGGCGTGGAGACGCTGAAAAACCTGGTTCTGCCGGGAATCGGCCACTTCACCATCCTGGACTCCGCTGTGGTCTCTGAAGCTGATCTGGGCGTCAACTTCTTCCTCGACGATGCCTCTCTGGGTAGATACCGCGCGGAGGAAACGTGTAAGATGTTGATGGAGCTCAATCCGGATGTTCAGGGTCATGCCATCACTGAGGTAACCATCACTCCGATAGATCCTCTCCTACTCGGCTGACGATGAGAACAGCCTCTGGAGACATGGGCCGTCAAAGACAAGATCTTCACTCTCTTCACCCTCGTTCTCGTGGCCGCTCCCATTGATCCTGCCATCCTCGCAATGATCGAAAAGCACGTCCAAGCTCTTGCAATACCGACCTTCTTATTCCACTCCGTCGGATACTACTCCCAGGTTTCCCTCTACCTCCCATCAGCTTTCCCAATCGTCGACACCCATCCCGATACCACAGCCACAACCGACCTGCGATTGATGAAACCCTGGCCTGCACTCGTGGAGTTTGCTTACCAGAAGACGGCGAATATGGACAAGATGAACGGAGAAGAGTTGGCACACATACCATACCTCTGTCTGCTGCTCCATTACCTATCACAATGGCAAGAGACGCACGAGAGAAGGCTACCAGAATCATACAAGGAAAAGACAGCTTTTCGAGAGCTCGTACGGTCTGGCAGTGCAACCGAGGAGAACTTCGACGAAGCATGTGCTGCTGTGCTGAAGAGTCTCAATCCACCAGTGCCTTCATCGTCCGTTCGTGAGATCTTGAACGCTCCAGAGACGGACGACCTGAATGCCACATCACCTCCGTTCTGGATAATCGCAAAGGCAGTCCGAGAGTTCTACGAGAGACACGGCGAATTGCCCTTACCGGGCGCTGTACCAGACATGAAGGCCCAGTCAGACACATACATTGAGCTTCAGAACATCTACAAGGCAAAAGCTCGCGAGGATTGCGGCGAAGTCACTGCAAATGTGCGAGCGATCGAGAAAAAAATCGGCCGATCTCAACAGCTAGCGATCGACCCCAAAGAAATCGAGAACTTCTGCAAAGGTGCTGCTCATATCGCTCTCGTACGGGGCAGACCATTCAAGATCGCACAATCGGAGACTGGCATTCAATTCGGGGACCACGCAAAGTACATGGCCACGGAACTCACGAATCCCGAAAGCTTGGTTGGACTCTACATTTCCTTCCTCGCTTGGGACATGTACGTGTCCACACATGCTTCTTCCGAAGCTGGTGGAATGGGTATCAAAGTACCAGGAGACGGTGACGACTTCCAGGAAGACGTTGAGAAGCTCACAGGAATCGCTCACACGATCATCGACTCCGTCATCAAGGAAGCAGGCACCTCCATAGCGGATCCGACCTACACCCAAATCCAGGAGAAGGTCATGAAAATTTGCAAGGAGCTGGCTCGCGCGGGTGGCGCTGAGCTTCACAACATCGCTTCTTTGAGCGGCGGTCTCATTGCGCAGGAGGTGATCAAAGTCATTACGAGGCAATACGTCCCGATCGACAGTACCTGCGTGTTCGATGGCATCGTCAGCAGATCTTACGTCTTGCGGGTCTGATGATGTTCTTTCTGCTGCTTGGAAAAGTAAACGGCGTTTCACGGATGATGAGACATGGGAAAAGGGGGATGGGTCTAGCTGGCTGCATCGAAAGGAGTTTCAAGGGAGAATGCATCAAGAGCGAGAATGTCGCTCGAATAATCGCTTATATAGCATACATCCCGTGTGCATACGAAAATACAGGAATCAAAAACTTCAAACCGAGATGTATTCCTTGTCACCTACAATTGCTGCTAACACTACTTCGCAGCATCCAGCGCCGCTTTGATAGCGTCACAAGTCGCTTTCGCATCCCCAAACAACATCTTCGCGTTCGGCTGGAAGAACATGGGATTGGGGATGTCGGCGTATCCGCCTGTGAAGAGTCAGCATGCCGACGACAAAACGAACCAAAGAATCACTAAAACTTACTCCCCATACCCCTCTTCATTACAATCACCTGCTTACTCTTATACGCATCGATAATAGGCATCCCTGCAATCGGACTGTCCGGCTCCAGCGCGATAGGATTCACTTTGCGCAATACAGTCAGCATGCCACCCCTAAAACGGGAAGGAAAGACTCACCAGTATCATTCGCCCCAATAACCAAAGTCAAATCCACATCCTCAAACCCCTCCTCATTCACCTCATCCATCTCCAATACAATATCATACGGCACGCTCGCCTCCGCAAGCAAAACATTACATTGGCCCGGCATTCGTCCCGCCACCGGATGGATTGCAAATTTGACTTCTACGTCTTGTTTTCGTAGGAAAGAGACGATTTCCGCGATTGGATATTGGGCTTTTGCTACCGCCATCCCGTACCCAACGACGATGACGACTTTCTGCGCGTTTCGTAGCGTCTCGACGGTCTCTTCGACGGAAGTCTTTGTGATCTCGCCTTCGATCTTCTGGTCTGTGCGTGCGGGCGCGGCTATCCCGCCAAAGAGCACGTTCGTCAGACTGCGGTTCATGGCTGTACACATTATATACGAGAGAATAGATCCCGAGACGCCGATGAGCGAGCCGACAGTCGTGAGGATGGGGGAGTCGAGCATAAATCCTTCAGCCACAAGCGCGAAACCTGAGTATGCGTTGAGCACTGTGATGACGACGGGCATGTCGGCGCCGCCGATGGCTACGGTGGTGGTGTAGCCTTTCGCGAAAGAGAGGGCTGTGTTGATGGCTAGACAGGGGGCGGCGAGGGCGGGTTGCGTGAGGAAGAGGGCCATGGTGGCTGCGTTTGCGGTGAGGAGGGTGGAGTTTACAAGGTGGCGGCCTGGGAGGATTGTAGGGCGAGAGGACATTTTGCCGGCGAGTTTGAGGAAGGCTACGATGGAGCCGATGAAGGTTACGCCGCCGATGAGGACGCCGAGGTATCCTGTGACTAGGTGTAGAGTGGAAGGATGGACGGCGGCGACGGCGAGGACGGAGCCGATGCCTAGGGAGTGAAGGGTGAAGGATCAGTGGGTGTCTCGAAGATAGGGGTGGCTCGTCGCCCTCGCTTTGCTTACTGGTGAGCACGGCTGCGAGACCGACGACGGAATGCAGAGCTGCGACGGTTTGTGGTAGGCTGGTGGGAGTGATTCGACGGCCGATGAGACCCCCTATGAGACTTCCCAGACCCGCAATGGAGAGGCATTGAACGAGAGTTGCCGGGTCGAAACCCACCGCTCCAAGAGATGCCAAAACTCCAGACGTAACTCCGAGGATGCCAAAGAGATTCCCAGTCCTCGCTGTAGCCTGCGAAGCAAGTCCAGTCAGCGACCCGATACACAACACACTACTAACCAAATATCCCGCTTGGACCATTCCCGCCATCCCAGTAAAAGTAGCAGCAATAAACCCTCCACCAAACAGCACTCCGGGCACGGCGTACAGCCAAGGATAATCCGGAGGATCAGTCGGCCGTCTGAACATATCCAGCATTCGTTTCGTGATCACGAAACCACCGGAGACATTGACGAAAGCCAGAAGAACAGAAGCGGCGCCGAGGACTTGTGGGAGGGTTTGAGGGAGGTAGCCGCCGCCCATGATGAAAAAGCCTCCGATGCCGACCATGCCGGAGATGGCGTTAGTGACGGACATTAGAGGAGAGTGGAGGGCTGGAGCTACGCCCCAGACGACGCGATAGCCGATCAGTCCAGCCAGGGAGAATGTGAAGACGTTGCTCATGAATATTGGTCCGGTGAGTTTTCCTAGAGCTAGTGCTGTGCTCATGCCTCCTGTCATAAGTGTCACCTCGCGGACGGCTTTTTGCCAGGGTGTTAAAGCGACGACTTCGGCTTCTTTGGTTTCGGCTGGTTTGACTGCTGGAGCCAGGGAAGATACAACGGGAGAGAGAGGTGGGAGAAGCTCTCCGTTGTACGTGACGATAGAGCGACGGACAACTTCATCCTTCAGGTCCATGCCAAAGTGGCCTTCTTTGGGGGACAAGGAGAGGAGGAATTTGGTGACTAAAAGCGAAAGGTTGGAGGGTCAGTTAGTGTCTCAGACACATGGATACTTGACGGCCATAGGTGCCTTGCCGTCTTCGCTTTGCTTACTGTTGTTGGAGTAGAGAGTCGAAGCCTGCGTTGGGAGTCGCGAGGGTAGATCGGTATAGCCTGTAAAATCATCAGCCTAACCAATTTCCAAAGACCTTCGAGATAGACCATTATACCAATGACCGTAACCCCCTGATGCATAATCAACTCGTTCGGCACCGTAACCTCACAATTGCCGCCCGCCTCTGCCGCCAAATCCACAACAACAGACCCGGGCTTCATCGCAGCAACCATCTCTTCCGTGATCAACACCGGAGCCTGCTTGCCAGGAATAAGCGCCGTCGTAATGATAATATCCACCTCTTTCGCCTGCTCCATAAACAACTTCATCTCGGCCTCAATAAACTCCTTCGACATGACCTTCGCATAGCCTCCACTCCCTGATCCATCTTCTTCAATCTCCACCTCGATAAATTCTGCTCCCAGGGATTGGACTTGCTCTCTCGCCGCAGACCTCGTATCAAACCCTCTCACGATCGCCCCCATCCTCCTCGCCGTCGCAATGGCACTCAAACCCGCCACACCCGCTCCAATAACGAGAACCTTACACGGAGGAACTTTGCCCGCCGCGGTCGTCTGGCCCGTCATATACCTCCCGAAATGATTACTCGCTTCCAGAACCGCCTTATAGCCCGCAATATTTGCCATCGAAGAAAGCACATCGAAACTCTGCGCCCGCGTAATCCGCGGAATTTGATCCATGGCGAAAGACGTCAATTTCTTCTCAACGAGGGCATCTATGACCTTTCTGTTTCGTTCTACGTTGGGTTGCAGGATGCTGATGAGCACGCCGCCCTCGCGGAAGCCTTGGAGGAAGTTGTTGGGGGAGAGAGTGGTGCTACGTAAACGCGGAGGCCGGACTTTGAGCACGATGTCGCTGTCATACCAGACTCTGCTCGCGTTGACTAAGGTTGCTCCAGCGGCTTCATATTCGTGGGCTGGGAATTGAGCCTGAAAACCGGCGCCGTGTTCGATAAGGATCTCTTTAAAGCCCTTTTTCATGAGGAGGGCGGCATTTTGAGGCGTGATGGCGACTCGGCGCTCGCCTGTGCGGACTTCTAAGGGCACGCCAATGGTGAGGTTGCTGTAGGGAATAGAGTGGACTGGTGTCTCTTCATTCTTCTTCGATGCTTTCTCTAGTGGTGATGTTGCTGCTGTTCTCGCTCCCTGCTGTCGTCGACATGACTGGAGCAAAAGCCTCGAATGATTCAATCCAGAAATCGTTCTGCTTTTCCAGACCTCAGGCCTCGTCAATCGCCGTCGAGGCCACATCTTCTCTTCTCATCAGCCTTTCAGATCTATCCCAAAACGCCTGTCTAGTTAGCTACACTTCTAATCCTCCACAAAGGCGCAGTCATATGTCTTCCCGGCAGAGAAGGAAACCGAAAACAAGAAGAAAGAAGCAGCCTGACCGTCAGCAGGTATGGTAGCAGCACGTCTCACAACAGCCGTCACAGCCGTTCGCAACGCGGGGCGCGCGCCCATATCCGGTAGCCGTGCCATGCGTGTCTCAGAGAGACGCAGCTGCCCAGACGAGAGGAGAGGGGTGAAAGAGTGATACAACGGTACTTGGTGGGATGTGGAGTAGGTTGAGCCGCAAAGCAAGCAACCACAAACCAAGATTCACTTTCGAGGAAACTGCGGGGAAGAACGCACGGACGTCTTCAAAGCTTACTAGTGCACGTGGTATAGTATGCATTTCATTTCGTATTAAAAGAAGAAGTAAAGAAGAAGAGCCTGGGATCTATTCCACCCTCAGAGACCCAAAGCAACGAGAACTCACTCATGACACAATCTCACCATCATCGCGTAAGACTTTCATCAAAAGAATCACTGCATCCATTCCCTTTTTTTTCTTTCCCCAGTCTCAGCACACATAACAACTCCAAGCACTCCCCAAGACTTCCCTTCCAACGAATTGATCCTGTCATACCACGACAACCTCAAAATGTGCTACTGGCCCCTCAAAACAAACATCCGGTCTTCCTGGGTATCACAACGACCATAACCTAGAAGCAACGTTGCCATAGGGATATGCAATCTGGAATGAAGTCCGAGCCAGCTTTAAACAAAGTCGGCAGAGTACGAAAAGCCCCTGAATTCTTCTTGCATGGCCTGCGAAAGCACTGTAATGAATAGTCAGTAATTTGTACGTTCAAAAGTGGCGAGGTAAAGAAGGAATAACTCACCAGACTGCACAGGCGTCAGAACAGGCGTGACGCTGGTAAACTCCGAATCGAAATTGCTGGTATCGGCCTTGCCCTTGACTGTGGGAATGAAAGGCACCGGCACACGCTTGTAGTAAATGTCCTCCCAGTTGATGTTTCTGAAGAAAGCGTGGCTCATGATCTCTTGCGCATCTGTCGGTCCTGATCCCAGACGATGCTCCGGCTCCCGAGTAAGGAGCTTTTGCAGGATGGAGACGCTATCTCGCGGCATGTGGATGGGATATAATGGCTCATCCGCGAGAATCGCGTCGTAGATTTCGTCTTCGTCCTCTCCCCTAAACGGCGATTGCTGAAGCAGCATCTGGTAGATCAGGACACCGAATGCCCACCAATCTACTGCACGGCCATACTTCTTATCCAGGAGGATTTCGGGTGCCATGAATTCCGGAGTACCACAGAAAGTGCTGGTCGTCGAGCCATACCACATGTCCTCCTTGCAAAGACCGTAATCGGCAATCTTGATGTGGCCGTCCAGGGTCAACATGATGTTGTCCAGCTTCAGATCACGATAGATGACTCCGTTCTCGTGGAAGTACTTCAACGCCAGACAAACCTCAGCAGCGTAGAACTGTGCACGCTTAGTGCCGAACTGTCCCCGCTGAATGTGCAGCATCAAGTCACCACCTGCTATGTACTCCATAACGAAGTAGACTCTGGTCTCAGTCTGAAAACAAGCGTGCAGGCTGATCAAGAACGGATGACGCTCCTTGTTCGCGATTAAGAAAACCCGCTTCTCGGATCGGGTGCTCTCGACTTCATCGTTCTCTATTATGAACTCCTTCTTGAGCACCTTGATGGCGTACAGTTGCTTGCTGGTCTTGGTCTCTGCAAGCATGACCTTTCCGAAGTTACCCTTGCCCAGGACAGCAAGGAAGTTGAAGTGGTCGAGGCCAATTCGGCGTCCAGTACCAGAAGTGTTCGCGGGCGGCGCCGTCTTCCTCACCTCCTCGGCTACTGGTGCGGTGATGGACACATTGGGAGCCAATGCCACTGGCGATTGTGTGCGGTTCTGCAGCGGCGGTGGCTGTACTTGAGGGACTGTATTCTGGTATTGCCTCGGATCATACGGTTTGACCGGCACAGGCGGCGGCGCTTGTTGTATGGGTTGAGGAGGCTGCGATTGCGGATAGTCGGCGTACCCTGCGTAGGCTCGTGGATCATATGGAGTCTGCGCTGGCTTCTGCAAGTCGCTGTCGGTAGACTGTCTCTGCGTGTAGGGAGGCTTCGACTGGTCTACCGCAGACGGCCGACTGTTGACCAATGCCGCAGCGGCAGCAGCAGTAGCCACCGATTGAGTCGACGACGTACGATGAGCAGGTGCTGGACGATGGCTTGTCTCTGGAGAGGATGGTGTCGAAGTCCTGTCAGGAATGGAAGATCCTCGTGGTGGAGGTTGGTCGTACGTTTTGGAATTACGCTCGTCACCGTAAGAAAGTGGTCGGTTGCCATCATCACGGGGTACTTGGTCTTGATGGGCTGGGTTGACCGCAAAGCTTGGTGCGGTAGGCGGCTGAGGCCTGCCCGGCTTCAATCCCCCGGGCCGCGACGTAGGAGGCAACTTGGGCTTAGTCTTCGTGCGATTGATCTCCTCAAGAATACGATTTGCAGTCTCCATAGGCATACCGCAAAAGTCCGGCACAAAGTGCACGCAGTTGGCGTGGCAAGTGAGCTTACACTCGCCGCACTTGCGTGACTGGCGTTTCCCGAGAGGAAGCATGTAACCACAGTGGCAGCACCAATTGGCACCAACGTTTGAGAAGGGGTCAAATCGATGGGGAATGCGGTGGTTGATCTTCTCCTCGTCCGGATCGGTTTCTGCGTTGGATTTGCTGATGCATTTCGTAACGACCTTTTGGTAGCATTTTTGATGGCATGTGTACTTGCAGTCAGCACACTGCATACCGGCAGTATATTTCAGGAAGTCGCCGCAAAGTGCACAACGCATGATGTTGTAGAAGGTCTGCGTCGTGAACTTGTGGCCATACTGCTCCACAACATCCTCTTTCTTTTGTCGCACAGCACCTTTTCGGTTGAGGCCCACATCGAATGGGCGACGATCCTTGACCTGCTTGATGAAGCAAAGTGTGAGTTGAATGCGGCCGACAGGTTCAAGAGAGAACCAAGCATCAATATAGACAGGTCCAGTCTGTGGTGCCAGTCCAGAGCCTGGAGGCCCGCCTGCTGCTGCCGCTGTGGCGCCACCTGGCCCCATACCACCGGCAATCGGCGGCGGCTGGAATTGAAGATCAGGTCTTGGTGTTGAACCATCCATCTTGTCGGCAGTGGTCCAGCCAGCCTGATTAAACTCCGTTTCGATTCTCTTCCGCCGAATCTCGTCCACCAGATCAGACAGTCGAATCCATAATAGTCCAATGGGCGTTGGATGGTCTCCACTCGACTTGTCATAAACCGTGAACTCGATCTCGTTGGCCTTGTCAACATCAAATTCGTGCTGTTCGTCAGTCCATCGATCCGTCTTGGTGGCCTTCGTTCGTCCTTTGAATGTATCTTCGACCTTCATGATGACGAATGTGTCCGGGCCTCTGGTAAATCGTCCTGACGCCGCATGGTCCACGTCTGCGACAGCATGAATCCTGACTGACAGATGGCCGGTCAATGGTTTTCTCTGGCTGGGGGTGTCCAAGCTGTCGTCATCGGCAGCATCTGCAGCGTTCTCCACGTCGACATGCAATCCTTCGTATCTGCGTAGAGCTCTCGTGAGCAGCTGAATCTTCTGGTTACTTTCCATCCGACGGAGCTCTGCTTCGCTCTTGCTCTTCCGGTCGCCTTCCATCTGATAGAGCTTGACCATCTTCTCAATACCGTCTTTGTACTGCTTCTCCACTGAGAGCTTGAAGTTGATCTCAGACAGCATGAGCTGGATTCGAGGTCCGAGGTGAGCCGTATCGTACTTGATCAAATCTGCCTCGTGTTAGCCAATGCTTCCAAACCGCATGCCTTTAAGCACTCACCCAATTTGCTGTAATTTGGTCGGGCACGCGGCGATCGGTCGCCAGGACCAGGGGGAGCATATGGTGCTCTCGGAGGCATCATTCCGGGTGCTCCGCCGTCGCTGTAGCCTCCGGGCCCAGGTGTGCCATAGTCCGCACCATAGCCTTGCTCGTTGCTCGAGCCTCCACCCGAGCCTCCTCTTCCGCCATGTTGCGGCGGCGTGGGCCCTCCATTTCCAGATATAGACATGTTGCTCATGCCATTTCCCATCTTCCGCTCTTGTAGATTGTGCAGCGTCTGCTCGAAATACTGGATATTCCGTCTGGCATCGCGGATGTTGGCTTCGACGCGGGAGTTGACAGAGGCATTGTTAGTGGCCTGTCGCATCTGGTTCGCCGCGTTGATGATGGCCCTTTCACGCTCGATCTTGCGGTAGATCTCGGCGACGGCCGCATCCTCGTTCATGGTGGCGGTGTTTCTGCCCACAGCGGGGCTCGTGGGATGGGGGGAGGGACGCCGGTGGGAAGTCGTGCAGCGAACTGCTAGGGGTGGACGACGAGGAGATGTCGTAGGTAGAGATGTTCGCAATCGGCCAGTGTTTCTGCAGAGGCACGTGCGATCTAAGAAGAAGTTGCAGCCTCCCCGCGCAGGATGCGGATGATGCTTGTTGGGCGCCGCGCGGGCGTGGTTGTTGAGAGGAAGTTGGGAAGCCCTGCGTCCGCCTCTGCCGCGCTCTCAGCGAGAGTCTGTTCTCTTGGCTGTCGACGATGCTGGAATGGAGCAGGAACGAGGCGTGGCCGCTGCTCGAAGTTTCCAAAAGGAAGTGAGGTGGTTGTGCCTCGCCTTCGCCGCTAAGAATCGGATGAGGGAGGAGGAACGACCACCAGGCTGTAATCAATCTCGACGGGATATGGAATCACCGCGAACATGTAATTCTGACTTCAGTTGTAGTGGTCGGAGCACACACACCCAGATGCGCGCCGTCCGCAATGCAGGCCCGTGTCGTGCGGTTGTCGGCAGCGTCGTCACTGTGGCTGTGCACCTCAGTTACCGCGGAGCATACGCTTAGGGCGAAAGGAACGTCGCGGTCGTCGAGTCTGAGAGATCTTCTATTCTTTGCATCTGCCAGGCGGAACCAGGACCAGCGACAGAAGCAATAAGAAACAACTGCTGTTACGTGTGGGAGAAATAGAAGGAACCAAATACGAGCTGCTGTTCGGGGCGGCCTTTGTAGAAGCTCTGGTGGGGGGAGTGCTATGATTCGATGTTCGAGGGGAGATAGAGAGCGATAGGAGGTGCCAGTGTTCAGATACCACCTCTACTCAGACGAACTGTTGTGGCGGCGAGGGCGAACAATAAAACCGGGCAACAGTAAAGTGCACGACAGCAATCAAAGGACTTCATCAACCATGCAGTGTTTCTGTTTCAGTTTCGAAAAACAGCCTGCTACCAGGGTAGCCTGTACCACCTTGGGTACAACTATCTTTCATGCGAGCATGACCTACCAGACAGTCGCGAAGCGAGAGGATAACCAGACCATCATGTAGCGTTTTATCCTCATCCTCAAAGACATGCTACGATTGCTTTGGAAGTAAGAAACAGCTAAACGCCAAATACGAGATGCAACTCTGTAGATCAACTCTATCCTGAGTGCCCATCTATTCAGCTACTAGCAGCTAGCAATGTACGATCGAAATACTACATCGTTTAGTTCCAGCCGTACTTCTCATTGCAAATCCACTTCACATCCGTCCAGGAGCCATCACCGTACCACCGCAGACTTGTAATGCTCTCTGCTTCACGATGGACCACGGCAGCGTTGGGCTCAATCGACTGCACTGCCGCTAGCGTTGCAGAAGTGGGATTCCATAGTGATATCTCCTTCATATCCCACTTTGCGGCTTCGGATTGCGCAACTCGTAGTACGGCGACGATTGCTCCCACCACTTGGGACTTCTTGAGCTTTGCGGCACCCTCTGCTGTTGCTGGTTCGAAGTCTGACGACTCTTTGTCTTCTACGACGAGGCGTAGGATGTGGAGAGTGCTTGGTGATTCTTCCAGCGGGTTTGGCCAGACTCGCGTGAAATAGGCCCACACGCGAGAGCCTGGCGACGAGCCCACCAGTGCTCCTTTGACAAGCGGAATTTTATTGTACAGCTCCTTTCCGACGAATTCCTCTCGAGCATGATGCCACGCCAGCGTGCGGTGGTCCGGTATGAGTGCGACGACAGGCCCCTTTCCAGTCTTCATCTCCGACATTTGCTTACGCATCATCGCTTCGTCGACAGCGCAAAGCTCCGGAAGGTCTTCGCTCTTGAGCAATTGCACTGCATCCGACGCTGGCTGCGTAGATCCGGGGAGTGTCAAGTGCGCAGACGGAAAAGGATGCCACCCTCTGGCCGCGTAAAAGTCCTTTCCAATGTCCGAGTACAAGACACTGAACAGCGACTTCTCATCACGTTCAGTCTGCCAACTCTTGAGCTGCTTGCCCAAATCCGCCATCATCCTGCCAGCATATCCGCGACCTCTATACTCCGGAAGACAGAAGACCGAAGCCACCGAATGGCAGGTGACATCCTCTACGCTGCCATTCTCTGCGACCAGCGCTGCTTTCTTGATCGTCTCGCATCCACACAGAACTCGGCGAGGACCGTTTGTTTCTGGCTGATGTACCAGCATCCAAGGCGTAATGCCACCATTCCTTGTAAGCTCCTGGCTGAACAAGAATTTCTCCCTGCGCAAGTATGCGTCAAGCGACAGAGCACCACGCCATTCTCCACTGTTGGCGATTTGATGGGCATCCTGCTCTTCCTGGGTGGCAATTACGAGGCAGATTTCCGCAGAGTCTTTCGAAGGAATGTTGAGGCTGCCCATGTTGAGGATCGTTGGCTTTTGGAATTCGAATCGGATTCGTGAGGAGGTAGACAGAGGAAGGAAGCGATTGATCAGGACGACCGCGATGGTTTGGTGCTACAATGGAAACTTGAAATGTGGAAGAGCAGAAGGGGCGGATGACCTGGAACCTACCCTGGATCGATGGCAGATGGTATGAGGCGCGAGACCATTGGGTCTGATGGTATTTTGGTTAGTCAAGGCCGAGAATAAGCGTAGGGCGTGAGAGAAGGGCGGAAGAGCAAGCGTATGTCACACATGTGAGAGTACATCAGCGAAGGTCAATTTAGAGGCAGTAATCTGTCGGCTTGCCGTTAACGGGTATGAATCCCAAAGGCTAGCTCGATATAGAAGTCATTTCAGTATAGTCAGATATCGTGCGTAAACACGCAAAGCTGGGAGCGATCTAGATCTTTTGATGACTTCGTGTTGCCGATCCAGCATTGATGTGAAAGGAGAGGCGCGTTCTCTGCGATGATGCAGCTCCGAGACCACGTCTCGAAATGACTGTGGAGGTGGGAATGAGGGTGAGAGTGAGAGTGGGAGTGGCACGGCGGCGAGCTCTGGTGGGAGAGGAGCCACGGAGCCCAAAGGCGATACGCGCAGAGGCAGAGTCAGAGCCGCGAGAGCTTGAGGTTTCCTTGACGTCCTTGCGCCGGCCACGCTTCTGTCTCATCTGCATTGACGGCCACTGCAGCCAGCAGCATGAGCAGGTCAATCGCGGCGTGAATGCTGCCAGACACGCTCTCTCATAAGGCACATTACGGCCGCCTGGCACACCGCTGACGGAAGTCTCGCAGTCTCGCGCCTGCTGCTTGCGTGAAGAACACTCACACTACTGATAGGAGACCCGCCTACTGCACATTTGGGAGGCCTCCAGTACCATCTCACTGCTACGACTATTGCCTATTGCAGCCGACAGCCTCGCCGCACCTGGTCCACGCTGCAACACAGCTTGCCTTGCTCGCTCTTCCAGCGGCCTCCTCACGCTCCTTTGCACGCTGCTCATCACCGCCGTGGCCGCCGCCCACTTCACCGTCCTTCGCAGCTCGTTCTCGCAGTGAAGCTCACTTCCGCCTGCAGGAAGCAACATCACATATCACATATCGCAGTATCCAAACACCCTCTTTTCGACACACTCCACCTCAAGGTCTTCAACCACTTGCTGATTAGACTTCAATCCCTTCCCAATTTTCGGCTGCGACCCCACACACCACCTCGCACTCCCACTCTGCACGTGCTGCTGTCCTCTAACCTCCTCACCACCTTCGTGCCCAGCTATGGCACAGCCGCAGCAACGACAAGTCGTCATCGACCTCGTGAGCGACGACGAGGAATCAGATACTCAGCCCGCTGCTTCCAGAACTCCTTCAGTGCGACCTCACCAGCAGTATTCCGCTCCGACTTACCACGCGATGCCGGTCCAACCTGATCCTGGCGCCGGCATGAACTTCCACGACTTCGGAGCTTTTGGCGAAGCTATGCCTGGCGCCTTCCCGGATGTTGGCCTGGGAGACTTACCGAATGATGCCCCGAATCCAGAAGTCAACAACGAGGATGGCGAGTGGATCTCCATTGATGACATGCCGGTCTTCATTCCGAATAGTCCACGGCGTGGAAACTCACCTGCTCCATCGGCAACGAGTCAAGTTCCACCCGATCTGCCAGCTCAAGCTCAGGCAACTTTCGTTTTTAACGAACCCGAAGTCTTTACCGTGGACACGTGCCTCGCACAGCTTCTCGACATCTTTCCAGACATCAGTCATGACCATATCTACACTCTGTATCAAGAGTTCGATAGCAGAGAGGGCTTCGAAGCTATGTCCGGCCCTGCTCGATTAGAGAGCATCATCGACAAGTTGGTCTCTGCTGAGAGCTATCCTAAGCAGGACAAAGGCAAGCGAGTCCAAAAGCGAAAGCGCGAAGACGATGACGAAGATGAAGTGAAGCAGTGGGAAAGTACCAATCGTGAAATTCTGACTTCGGTGGCGAAGGGTTGCATTTCCGCTATGCTGAAGGCGGACTTTCCAGAGGTTCCCAATCACGTTATTTCGAGGCTCCTCAATCAGCACAAGCACCTTTTCCAAACTTACGTCGCACTCGCCAACGAGAGGGACACAAGCCGAAAAGACTGGAAAGGCCGGCCATCTGCCAAGAATCTTGCCACTGCTGATGTTATCGCGGACGGCTCTGGAATTGCTACGCTGGGAGAAGAACTCGGATCTGCGCGCAAGCGAGTGTCAAGCATTCGCGCACAGCGAGTAAACGACGAAGCTCAGAAGCGTGTGGAAGCTGAAAACCTCCAGCGAGCAATCGCGGCTGGCGAGACCGCAGATTGTCAGGCCTGCTTCGAAGACCTCCCCATGAATCGACAAATCCATTGCAACGGAGCTACGGCACATTTCACATGCTTCGACTGTGCCACGACCTACATCAAGACAGAAGTGGGCGACTCTCGTTGTCGTGTTCTCTGTACCGCAGGCTGCGGCTCGGGTTTCGCTCACGATCAACTGCATCTGCTTGCCGACAAGAAGCTGCTTGAAAAGTTGGAGCGACTGCAACAAGAGAAGGACATTCGTGACGCTGGACTTGACGATCTCGAAGAGTGCCCATTCTGCGACTACAAAGCTATCATGCCTCCCGTCGAAGAGAACTTTGAATTCCGGTGCGAGAGCCCCGAGTGCGAAAAAGTTTCTTGCCGCCGCTGCAAGGCCGTTTCCCACGTCCCACGTTCTTGCGAGGAACACGCCAAAGATAACCACCTGAAC
Source organism: Mycosphaerelloides madeirae (assembly GCA_002785995.1). Lineage (NCBI taxonomy): Eukaryota > Fungi > Ascomycota > Dothideomycetes > Mycosphaerellales > Mycosphaerellaceae > Mycosphaerelloides > Mycosphaerelloides madeirae. The sequence continues at coordinate 283,534 of NHNV01000013.1, read as the reverse complement.
ACTCGACACAAGATCGAAGAGGCTATGACTGCCGCACTCATTCGCTCCTGCAACAAGTGCAAGAAGCAGTTCATCAAGGACTATGGCTGCAACAAGATGGTGCGTACCTTTCTACCCTGACGTTACATGACATACTGATACTTTGCAGACTTGCTCGTCTTGTGGCAATTTGCAATGCTACGTGTGCTCCGAGTCCCTGAAAGACTACAATCATTTCGATCAAGGTCCCCCAGTCGGTCGCGTGGCTGGCACTGGGGCTCGTGTGGGCAAATGCCCTCTCTATGATAACGTAAGTAAAGCCAGAGTAGGTGCACGACCGCCTGAAACTCTTACTGATATTCTTCTAGGTGGAAGAGAGGCACGAACGCGAAGTCCAAGAGGCGGAAGCGGCCGCCCGTAAAAAGGCCATGGAAGAAAACCCCGACGTCACGGAGAAAGATCTGGAAATCAAAGTCTCCGACGCTGTCAAGAAAGCATCTCAGGATCGCGTTCAAAGAGCCGGTGCCGTGCCAGGAGGCATGCCAGTACATCTGGGAGGTTTGTTTGCTATGGATGCCCGCATGGAGCGCTACCTCGGAGATCTTGACGCTGACGAGGACGAGGACGATGATGGTGGTGAAGATTACTACCAAGGTCTCAACGTCGCTCGGCACGCTGGACTGGCCGCTCGTCACCTTGACGCCAGACGTAGATTGGATGCTGCCCGGACGAGGTTTAGAGAGGCACGCAACGCACCTGCAAACAATCGTCTTCGGAATCCTTACGGCGGCGGCGGTGCTGTTCCTGCTGGCGCTGCAGTCCCAGCCCTCCCAGCTGGCGCTCTTCAGGCCCCTCAAAACCAACCGTTATTAGGCCCCATGGCCGGAGTCATACCTGTCTATGGCGTACAGCAGGCGATGGCCATTTCCAACTACGTGGCGCAACCTGCACCACCTGCACCCCGTCCGGTCCCCGAGCTTGGAGCTGGGCTTGGACGAGCACTTGGACATCAACGTGGAGGAGCTGGCTTCTACGACGCATTCTTCGAAGATCCTTTCGGCGGTGGTGACGCCGACCCTTTCGCCCTGCACCGAATGATGAACAATGCACCAGTGCCAGGCTTCCGCCAACCTGGAGAACAGCGCGCCCAAGCCTTGATAGACCCCGGTGTTCAGGTTGGACAACCAAATAGCTTACGACGAGATGCAGTAATACAGCAATATCAAATACAACAAGTGATGCGGCGAGAACAGGCAGAGCGTCGCGTACAGCAGATGGCAGCTCTCCAGAACATACATCGAAATGTCGGCCGTGAAGGAGAGATTCGAGGACTTGCTCCTGGTGATCCTCGCCGTCGCCATCAAGGACGAGGGTTCCCGGGAGCACCTCCGAGTGGTTGAGGGTATTTCATTTCGTGGATCGCTGTGGTAATAGAGAGTTCGAACGATTTCGCTTTTGGGTGCTCTTCATTCTGGCTTGGGCTTTCTGGTGCACAAATGTCTCTAGCGAGGCGTCACGGCAGATTGGAACAAGTATGATTAATCATAAAAAGGTCCCATCCTTCTTCTGATCCGAAGGCGACCATGTCTCCAACCTGACATACGCAATTATGACCCGTTCTGCAGAAATTATGATTGATTGAAGTCTGCTTCAATACCTCATCAATTCTCCTGATCACACTAGCAAGCAAAAGTCGTGGACGTCAAATATCTTCACTACCGCTATCTGTCCCAAGCGCCACTTCCATTTCATTTTCCTGTGCCGCCTGCTAAACATGTGAACGAACAGCCAAACAGACGATGAGCAACGAAATTAGCAGGCGGTCCAGCCGGCAGCCTCTCACTCCCAGTACTACCTTACAAGACGACGCGACTTCGCTCACTTCGTTTCCTGATCCTGAGGCTTCTTCTGATACGGCTTCGCCTGCTTTTCAGGCTATTAGTGGTGGACAGGTATTGTTCGGAAATGCTATTTGCGTTTAGTGTTGTGCACTGATCCTTATGGTTTAGGTGGACACAGAATCTCTGGACCTAAGACCGACTTCTCCACTGTCAATTCACGAGGGTCTCAATGGATTGCTGGATGTGGGACCTTCTATGTTCGACGAGCAGGAGAGTCAGCAGAGTGAACCACAGGCCCTGTCAGCTGCGTCCCCTGATGCACTGAGGAGAGTGATTGATCACCGCGGCGCTGTCGATTTGGTGCGGAAACTGGCTGCTTTGCTGGCCGAGAGGGATGCGCATGTTACGGCTTTGACTCGCTTGGCGGAGGAATACAAAATTCCTGCGAACCGGATTGCGGAGACTGGGAATCGGGTGCGGCAATCTGAGCGCAGACGACTTTCGCTTGTGGCGGCTGCGGAGGATGTGATGAAGACGGTGAGGTCGACGAGTACGGAGTCGATACCACAGGCTCGTCTGCCCGAGAATGGTACTGGGACTATTCGGGGACTCACGAAGCTGTTCGGGGGTGGAGGAGGAAGACGGAAGGATAGTATGAGGCCTGCGGAATCCATCAGGGCCAACTCGCAGGCTTCGTCTAATAGGTCGTCGTCGATGGCTCCTCCCCCGGTGAAACAGAGGGCTGAGAGGCCGAAATCGATGGATGTCCTCAGTATTACGAGTACCGAGAGCGCTGGCTGGACGTCGACGATCACTGGGACTATCAAAGGGATCAGTGGACTCAGTGGTGGAAATCGCAGCAGTGACTCTCGCCCTTCGCGGGAGCCCGTGGAGATGAACACACGACATGATCGAGATCAGCTGCCGCCGACACTACTGCAACCCTCGAAGGACCCTCAAGAATTTGAATGGAACAAGTTCCTGGTACGTCTAATGAAGTCTAGAGAGCAAGCTGGAGAAGAAGCAAAGAGTGGCGAGCTCGTCGGTGCTTCACGGTGGGGCAACGAAGGCACGAGTGGGAAACAGAAACTCGAGATGCTGACCAGACTCGTTGTCGGCGGCATACCGATGCGGTTACGGCATCCCATATGGTAACCCTCTCCCCCCCCCCTCCAATTTCCTCCATCTAACATCACCTCCTAGGATGGAACTCTCCAACACCTACGCCACAATGCAACCCTCCGCCTATACTCACTACCTCACTCTTCCCACCACGCCCTCATCCCCGTCCGAAGTCGATGCAATCCTCAAAGACGTCCCCCGCACCCTCACCAGCAAATACGACTACTACGCCGAAAAAGGCTATGACCGTCTACGCAAAGTCCTCATCGCCTTCGTCTCCAAATACCCCGGCCTAGGCTACACCCAAGGCCTCAATATGATCGCCGGCTACCTCCTGCTCGCCATTCCCGACGAGAGCGACGCCTTCTGGGTGCTCTGCAATATGGTCGACGACTTCTTCCCCCGCGATTACTTCTCCAAAGAAACAGCCTTCTCCGCCCCAATCTCGGACAACATAATCCTGCGGCAATACGTCCGCGAACTGCTCCCCAAACTCGCCGACAAAATGGACAATCTCTCTATCGACCCCGAACACACGGTGCCTCTATCCTGGTTCCTCACAGCTTTCGCCAGTGTCCTTCCAGAAACCGTGCTCCTCCGGATATGGGACGTCTGGCTCTGCCTGCCCAACCAGAGAACATTCCTCTTCAATATCGCGCTCACGCTCCTAGCACAACATGCTAAGAATCTCATTGAGTGCGAAAATGAGGGGGAGTTTTTTGGGTATATGAGTAATAAGATGAAAGGTGAGGAGGAGCCGGAGAGGGTGAATGAATTGATTCGACAGGTGAGATCTTCCCCGTCTGTCCCTGGTGGTAAAAGCTGAAAGCTTGCTAACGCTGAAGCAGGCTTTCACGATGCGCAAGAAATTAGAGCAGGTTGAAGTGAGGCGCGCGCTGCAGATGAAGAAGTTGAAGAAGCATCCCAGTACGGATGCGCTTTTTACGCCAGATACGGAGGACTTGCCAGGAGTCGAGGGGTGATAGATATTTTCTCTTAGCATGGTTCTTTTTCTGATCTTAGGGCTTGGGAGCGTGGCATTTTGCTTTCTTGGAGATACCCATGTAGCGATATTGGCGCAAGCTGGGAGTTTGGGATTTGAGACATATGGAACGCAGCGGGTTATTGGCTTGAGGTTCTTCTCGTCTTTCTTCGTTGTCATTCATTTGCGCTTGGGATATCTGCGACGCTATTGAACGCCTTCGAAGCACCACCACCGCAACCACGACCTCCACTGGTCTTTTGTCCCACCGATACTTCTCGTCAAATCAACACCACCAAACACACAATGACTGCTCACTTAATAGCTCCGTCCAAACATGACCCACTTCTCCGCCTGCTTGCCGCACTTCGGATTGACACACTTGGTCCCATCCGCAATAGGCTCTGGCTGATCGTGCGGGATACAGAGAGACTTGGCTCCCATGGAAGGAGCACGAGCGTCCACCTCTTGGCCTTCGATATTACCAGCCGAGTCCTTTTTGATCTCGTCCTCACACTCGCCGCCCAGACAGTGCGGGACGAGGAGCACATTCTTGTCGTTGAGTGTGGGCACGAAATCTTTCCACTGGCGCACGATCTTGCGGTGGGAGGCGTATTCATCCGAGGCTTTCCTGAAGAGGTCATTTTGAATCGCTTCGAGGAGGACGGGGACTTCCTTGCCGATATTGCCGACGGCGATTTCGCCTTTACCTTCCTGGTCGCGGCGGGAAGTGGTGACGATGCCCTTTGCGGAGTCCTTGGGTCCGAACTCGAGACGGAGAGGCACGCCCTTCATTTCCCAGTCGTTGAATTTGTAGCCTACGTTGTAGCCTTCTCGAAGGTCGATTTCGACGCGGACACCGACTTCTTTGAGGGCGATGCGGAGTCCGTCGACTTCGTCATAGAGCTTTTGTTTGTCGTCTTGGGGCATCTTGGCTGTGACGCCGACTGGGACGATGACGACTTGAATTTCTGCTACGCGTGGTGGAATGACGAGGCCTTTGTCGTCGCCGTGAATGAGAACCATGACGCCGATGGAGCGGGTGGTGAAACCCCAGCTGTTTTGCCAGACGTAGAGTTTGTTGCGCTTCTCGCCGTCTTTAACTTCTTGGTTTGGATCCTCGACGGTGATGTCGAACATCTTTGCGAAGTGCTGGCCAAGGCAGTGGGAGGTTGCGGCTTGAATACCACGTCCGACTGCTGGAATGTAGCCCTCGATGGTCTTGGTGTAGTGTGCGCCGGGGAATTGCTCGTTGACCGTCTTTTGGCCCTTCACCACAGGGACAGCGAGGAGTTGCTCGTAGATGTCGGCATAGTAGTCCAGAATCTGTAGCACCTCTTTGCCGGCCTCTTCCTCAGTCATGTGTGCGGTATGGCCTTCCTGCCAGAGGAACTCTCGTGATCGCAGGAAAGGAACAGCATGCTTAAACTCCCATCGTACGACGTTGTTCCACTGGTTCAGCTTGAGAGGCAAGTCTCGGTGTGATCGGATCTTCTTGCTGTAAAAGCTGTACATGGCCGTCTCAGATGTTGGACGCACCGCCAGTCTCTTCTCCAGCTTCGTGTTGCCTCCATGCGTGACCCAAGCTACTTCAGCCGCGAAACCCTCGATATGACTCTCTTCTCGCTGCAGATTGGCCTCGGAAATGAAGAGGGGGAAATAGGCGTTCCGTACACCCATCTCGCGAATGCGCGTGTTGAAGAACTCCTGAATGAACTCCCATATCCGATACGAGGCAGGCTGGTAGATGTAACATCCTGGGATGTCGGTGAAGTCGAGCATGTCGCCCTTGAGCAGCACCTGCTGGTACCATTCTGAGAGATCGCCGGATTTGGGCTCCGTGATGCCAATCAGCTCAGGACCGTCCTGCTTCTTCTTCGCTGGAGCTTGGGAGGGTTTTGATTTCTGGGCAGTCTTCTGGTCCTTGCGTTCTTTATCTTGCTTCTTTGGCTTCTCTTTCTTGGTGGCCGACTCGGAGGTGGACGGCTTGTCGACGTTCAGGTTCTCCATCTGGGACTCAATGCCGCCGTTGGCGTCGGCGCTCATGCTGGTGACCCGATGGAAGAGGGATCTCGCGTGCCGTTTGAGTCGTGTGTAGGACAGTCTCATGCGCGGAGGAGAGGATGTCGAGGTGGAATCGTGGATCAAATTGTTGAGTGTGAGTCGAATGTTGGTGATGAGTCGTGGCTCCAATTTCGACCCCTCTGGGATCAACCAGTGCCCGCGTCTTCGCCCCCACTCAGACGCCTTTCCTTTCCTCTTCCTCTGCTCTATATCAACATCGCCATCAACATCATCCGACACAAGGTCTCATGATATCTCCGGGCTCTCCGCCATTTCTGCTCGACAATCATGTCCTTCGAAAGCCGAAACATCATACAAACCGCGGAGTATGCAACGGCCGCTCTCCATCGCACATGCAGTGTCCAGGCCCGTTTGACGCCTCCGAGCCATATCTCAAGTGAAGATGGACATATGCTTCAGTTCCTGTTCTCTGGAACTGACAGATTGCTCTGGTACCTCCAGCGTGCGAGAGATGTTTTCAACCCCAAAACGTGTATCCATATGTGTTTCTCAATACTGACTACTTCCGCTTATATACCTGTTTCCTTCAACTTCCGCTGTCGATATACTCTCTGAGGCACTGAAGTATCCTATCGAGCGGACCTACTCATTCCTGGGCTCAATCGGCTTCGTGCGCTCCGTCACATCAATATGCGTCGACAGCTGCGTCCAGAAGACGTCCCTGCCGGAGTACGTGGGTTTCGGCACGCCCATGAACAAGAAGTTGAGCGGGAAGCCGTAATCGAACGGCACCGCGCCCTCGATCTCGTCAATGTCCTCCTGCGTCAACTTGATGCTCAAAGCTGCGATGTTGCTTTTCAGGTGATCGATCTTGCGACCGCCGACGATCGGGAAGACATTTGGAGTCTTGTGCATCACGTATGCAAGCCTATAGCGCAAGCGTCAGCGGGCATGTCTCAGGAGTGAAGGGGAGATGCTTACGCGATGCTGGTGAGCAAGGTGCCCTTCTTGTTCGCAATCGTCTCGAGGACTTTGGACACGGCAATCGCCTGCTCGGATGCCCCTCCTGTTTTGCGACCTTCGCTGCCCTTCCTCTGCTCTTCGGTCTTGAAGTCGCCTCCGCCGAGAGCACCCCAGGGAGCAATGCCCATGCTCTCAGCCTCGCACCTAAATCAAAGTCAGCTGGGATGTTAGGTAAACCGATATATTCCTTCAAACTTACATCGGAATGATGTCTCGCTCGAAGTCCCGCGAAGCAGCGCTCCATTTCCCCTGGTAAACAACAAATTGACGAAGTCCGTGGTCCCGGGCATACTGGTTTGCCTTAGACACAACCCAAGCCGGAGTGTCACTGACACCCAAATACAAAATCTTCCCCTGATCTGCAAGCGTATTGAGCGACTTCATAACCTCTGGTATCGAAGTCGTGTAATCCCACTACAAACAAACAAAAACAGTCAGCACAACTCCTTCACCCCATCCAACCGCACTACTCACCCAATGCATATACAACACATCAATATACCCCGTCTTCATCTTCCTCAAACTGGCCTCCACACTATTAAACATCGACTTGGTGTTGTTGCCCGTGTAATTGCTCTGCAGAGCCTTCGGATCCGAGCCGTTACGGTAGCCCGTCGTGAATTTGGTGGCGATGACCATTTGGTCGCGCACGCCACGGGCTTCCATCCATTCGCCGAGCCACGTTTCGCTTTCTTCGTTTTGGTAGCCGTTGGCCGTGTCGATGAAATTACCACTGCAGACATTAGAAATGCAGGTGGAAGGGCTGGGGAGGCTTACCCTTGGGAGTAGAAATAGTCGAGGATTTCGAAGGTTGTTTCTTTGGAGCATTCGCCTGCGAGCTTGGTCATTGTTTGGTATGGGAGGGTTAAGTTAGTGTAGGTTACGCACCCATGAAACCCTTCCAAGCTTCACCGAAGTTCATCGTTCCAAGACATAGAGGCGAGACACGCACGCCGGCGCTGGGCGAGAGGATACGGTGGTATCCGAGGACACTCTTTGGCTGGGGTGCGGGATCCATGGTCGTTGATTGGAAGGGAAGCTCTGTTGAATTGAAGTGATTGTGAAGTTGTGTTTTGCAATCGAAAGAAGACTGGACCTGGGAGTACCTTTTATATGCAATCAATGGTCAAACGAGTTGTTGATCTAGAGCTATGCCCCTACCAACCTACGTCGTCAATGCCCCGCTAAGAGACGGAGATAGTAACAAGCTTAGGAGCGGCAGCTTGCTCGGCCAACTACTGCTTTCGGTATAGGGTAGGCATGCAAGGACGCCCTTGGGAAAAGACTCGAGGAAGGATTCAGAAGGAGAGTCATTATTGCGTAGGGAATGCGAGGTTGGAAGCCTCTTGTGTCTGATTAGATGTAAGTGACATAAAAGAAATGCAGAAAGCCGCTGCGGGCGTTGCATAAGTTTCGGCTTAAGAGTGAGGCTGATCGAAAGGCGGGAAGCGGTGGATTTTGGTGTCAGAAATCATGAGCAGTGGGGCGTTGTGACGAGGATAAGATAGGATACTGCTGGACTCGAAGACTTATGAGTCGTGGAAGTGTGACGAAGTAGTTCAACTTCATCGATGCGATGAATGCTTCTCGGAAGCTGGCATGTGAGATTTGAGTCGTGGTCTCAAGAGAGCACAAAGTGGGCTTCGAAGGTGGAATAATACTGGATTTCTCCAAAGAGGCCGGGGAACCAAGCCGCCGAGCAGACTGAAGTACCGTTCTGCGTCCACTTATTCACGGAGCCACTATCGGTTTTTGTGAATGGGATTCGTTCGAACCGGAGCTCCAGGGTGCCGGGGTTGCAGGTGCCTCAAAACGACACCAGTCATCGAGGTATGAGCTCTCAGGAAAAGATAACCAACCAGCCACCTGCAAAGGCAGATGGCCAAGTCCATCAAGACTCTGACACCTCTCCTAACTCCCGTGAAGGCCGTGAACTGCTCTGGATGATGTAGGAACAGTAGGAGCTGATGAATTGTAAATTTCTTGTCCATATGTGCAGACCTGGCGCAATTGGAATGCAGGTATCCTAAGCCTCATTGGAATCGAACGCTTCGTAGATTGCGGCCTCGTTACTCGCGCCGAGGGCAATAATGAAGGTGTTGTCGGCTTTGAGAAGATGGAAGAGTCCATTGAATTCTTCCTTTGCATTGGATTCTTTGCTGATCGTCCTGAGAGGAAATTTGTTTCCTATCAGCTTCTTCTGTCTTGAGTGGGCATAGGTCAACCAGAAGTCCATCTTGTGATCCGAGGTTGCGGCGCACGAGGGCCAACGAGGAGGAATGCGAATTCTTGATTTCTTCGTCCTTATACATGTCTCCCTGACTGGGGCAAGCCTAGGAACTGAGGGTGATCTGCCTGTTGATAACTACTCCGTCCTGCGTATTGAAGTCCGGGATTGATCAGCCATACCTCTGCGCAGAAACTCCTTCACCTCCAAAGCGACGATGCAGATGTAACTTCTGTTGAATCTTTCCTAGCTGCAACTCAATCGGAGGTTTTGCATGACATACCACTGCTCTCACTGCTATCCAGAGCCGACCAGCCTCAGTAGCCGTGATGAATCCATTCTTCGAAGGGTGAATGCTCGAGATGTGCACTTCGGACTGGAGCCTGGTTTGTCCGGTAAATGCTCGCTGGAGGTATTAGACGACCATGTGGCTCCCTTGCTCTGTGCTCCTTGCTTGGAAGCAGGCGATGAACAAGGCATTGACGGTATCAGTGACTCATCCCTTGCTTGCAGTCGTGACCGCAGTAGTCTGTCGCCATACCAGCGACATCTCTGCTCTCTCATGACAACTAAGCCGGTGAAGATGGGGTTTGATACCGTACCCCTGCACGCGGCAGTCGGGACGTCGCTTGCTCGCCACACCAACGCAGGAACACAACACGGACCGACTGTTTTGACCAGGATCCCGAAGCAGACCAGGCGCAAAACAGAGGCACAACACACAACGGCTTTGCGTGCGTTTCATGATGGTGGCCTTGCTTCTCCCCGGTGTAATATAGGAGGCGCTTCGTGGCGGTAGGTGATGCGGTGGGTGTCTTGTGCTCTCCTTTCATCGACAGCGGCAACAACAGACACGTATCGACCGCAACAACAGAAGGAAGACGGAAGTGTTTCAGTGTGAAGAGACGTTAGCGGCAAGAGGAGCCTCAATTTCCCACAGCCAATTACACGGCGCCAATCGCGTCTAGCACGAGCAGGGACTACTGGCTAGTAATTTGGCGAGCCGTTGGCAGCGCCGACCACCACGGCAGCAACGAGCAGCAGCAGCAGCCAGCAGTTCTTTCCTCGTCCGCGCCGCCCCGTCTTCTCTCCCTGGTACCTGCCACGCCGACGAGTGAGCTGTCCGCCCTCGCCGTCGAGTCGTCGCTCTGCTGGCTGTGTGCGCCGCCGCTCCCTCGACAATTCTCCACCGCCGCAGCAGCATGCACCGCGACTCAGACGCGTCGACAAGCAGAGCAGCGTGATCGCAGTGTCAGACCACCCCCCAGACGAGACGAGACCTCCAACTTCGACTCCGCCGCCTCTCCCATCCCCGCCGCCGACAACGAGAAACACACTCCCTCCAATTCAAGACAATGTCTCCGCCAGGCACCCCGAGCGGACGACCGCACGACGACTCAACACCGCACCATGCCGCCCCGAGACACAGCAGAAGGCATCCGGAAATATCAAATATGCAACATGCAGACGCGGCGACACATGCTTCACGAAGCCGGCCCGGTAGACGTCAAACAACCCGCATCACTCCCACCGTTGCTCTATGCGCATTACTTGCTGGTAGCTCTCCCTTAACCATGGCGCAGAACTGCGTGTCGCTGGCCACCTCCACCACGTGCTCCGGCTTCAATGCTTCTTCCATTTCCACTGACAGCTCCCTCGCCGGGCTATTTCCATTCCTTTCATCAGTAACCGATACTGCTTCTTTTGATTCTGGCCTTCGGGACTACATCTCTGGCGCTTTCACACAGGAAAGGTATGGCTTGGTGAAGCATTGGATACCATGGACGGGGTACTAACCATCAGTAGATACGGAACTTTAATAGGTTGTTCAGCATCGACAACTGGAAACACTACCGACTTCTATGCCAGATACACAACAAGTGTACTTTGTAATGCTATTGTGCAAAACTCCATCACCGCCTGCAGCCTGACCGGAGATGCCACTCGACCTTTGTGTGCGGACAGCTGTGCAGAGTATGCTCAGAGCGAGCAGGATATCACTGCTAGTAACATATGCGGGACTGCTGGCTCCGATGCACTTACGCAGATTCGGGCGGATTTTACGAATTGCGCCTTACCTGCGAACTCCATCACCGGCACCTGCATCTCAGCAGTCTACAACCAGCCCAATGACTGCGGCTTCTCCGACAACTTGGGCGGACTCTGCGGCTACTGCGCTGCGAGCTCTCCAAACAGCACCGACACTTGCTGCTACAACTCCGACACCGAGACACGATGCCAGGGTGTCACTCTACCGGTCATTGCGTCTGCTTCGCTCTCATCTGTGACATTCACCGTCACCGCGACCAGCACGGCTACCCCAACTGCTGGAGCTTCGACCGGCGACAACAGCAGCAATGGACTTAGCAAAGGCGCCATTGCGGGTATTGTCATTGGCTCAATTCTGGGCGCGCTGTTGCTTCTGGCCTTGATTATTGGAGCTTGCCTGTTGATGCGACGCCGAAGAGAACACAGTCCAGCAACGAGCGTGTTCAACCAACCGGCGACCTCCCGAGGAATGCAAGCGCAACAGCCAATGGTCTACACCAGCGACGGCTCAACTCAAGGCAATCAATTCTTACCTTTGACTGGGGGGAGGGTTGCTCGCATGTCAGCTCTCGAAGGGTCCAGCAGCGACGACCACGACCATCCCATGCCGTACGGGATTGGATACGCCAAAGACGGAACTGACGACGATGATATGCCGGTGTCAAGAGGCGGACTTGGGCTTGCGCCGCCTCCCAAGCGTAGCGGCTCACTCTCAAGTGGTTCGCAGCTTGGAATTGGCAGTGCTGACATGCAAGATACCTCGCCCAGTTCCGCAGCGGAGTACACATCCCCAGAGTCACAAGGCCAAAGCGAGCAGCTCAATTTCTTCAAGGACTACTACTCGCAGGATGAAATCCATCCAGGTGATCTGGTAGCGACTTTGTGGGCTTACGAGCCTCGCGCCGCCGATGAATTCCAGCTCGAGCGCGGCGATATGATCAAAGTGCTGGGCATTTGGGACGACGGCTGGGCGACGGGTGTTCGGGTCAGGGATCGAGCAGACGACTGGCGGCCAGAAGACAAGATGCAGCGCGATAGTGGACTCAGTGCTCAGCAGCCTCCCGACCAGGCCGACGACGGGGAAGTAAAGGCTTTCCCGCTGGTCTGCGTCTGTCTACCACAGCACTGGCGCAAGACAATCGAAGGCGACTCGACAGAAGGTTCCGGACCTGGCGCCTTCCCGCCCGGACGAGGTTCCTAGCGCGGACTTCTGGAGCATCTCTCCTCTACGCATGACTACGACTCTTACGGCTACTGGGCATAGCGTGGCGTTTTACGGTGGCGACAAAGCATTCTGAATCTGGTTGTTATTCTCCGCAAGCAACTTTTATCTTCGACAGCGATCTGCGACCAATATTCGGTCGGTTCCGGATCTTCTTCGCGTTGTTTTCTTTCTACTGCTGCTTTATACCCTGCCTTATCTTTGTTTTTGGAGGCCAGCGACAAACCACTACAACTACAACTACAGTCAACTCTGCTTTTCACCTTTTTGTGCTTTTGACGAGAGAAGGAGAGACGTTTTGCTTGGTTGGCTACAACAAAGGCCCTTTTGAGACGTTGGATTTTGTCCAACATTGCGACGAATGAGTTGAGGTTGAGAGGGGAGAGGAGAAAGGCTATTGTCTTTCTTGACAAATACCCTGATGTAAATAGACGTAGCTATTAAGAGTAATGTATCTGAACTCTGCAAAGACTTGGCCCGTCTCCATCGCGCCAACTCGCTCTTCCACCGAAGCCGACGTTCGGCCCCGGATGTTTAGAATTTGATGATGTTTTGGTAAGCAAATGCCCTTAAATTCATTGGCGCTTTCTTTGGTTGAGATCCCGGCCTCGCTTTAAAACGAATTACTATCACTCTTTTTTGATCTTGGAAGATGGGAGATGTTACGAGTTCTTTCGAGGAGATCGAGAGGGTTGACGACTAAAAGAAGCGCTGTGAGTGCTGGGATTCGGACCAGAGGCTTGGAGAGTGATACAACAGGAACGGCGACATTTTCGACAACGACAGCTTTCAGGATGAGCGATACGACGAACAACGGAGCAGACAAGAAGATGGAGGATATGACCCCCGCCGACCGCAAACTCTTCGGCAAAATGGGCGAGCATATGGATCTCTTCCACGAGAATTTCCGTCGAATGTGGACGCAAATGTACACAGCCTGCCGAACCGGCCGCCGTCCTCAAGGGATGTCGATCCGGCAGTTTATTAGGCTTGGGGAGGATTTCTGTCGATATTTGACAGCACACCATACGATTGAGGAGATGCATATTTTTCCTGTGTTGGCGGAGAAGATGAGCGTTTTTAGGGGAGGCGGGGAGCATGTTTTGCAGCATGAGGGGATTCATGAGGGGTGTAAGTGGGGATTGTGAGGGGGAAGTTTTGGGGAGGGTGTTTTGCTGACTCTTCTTAGTGGAGAGATTTGAGAAGTATCTGGGGGAGGTGAGGAGGGGGGAGAGGGAGTTGAGGTTGGAGGAGTGGAAGGAGGTTATGGTGAGTAGTAAGGGGGAAGTGTGGGATTTTGGGGAAACGAGCTGACCTTTATGCGCGTGTAGGATGGTTTTGGGGAGGTTCTGTGGAGGCATTTGGATGAGGAGGTCAGGACGCTGGGGGCGGAGAATATGAGGTTGTTTTGGACGAGGGAGGAGATGAGGGGGTTACCGATGGGGATTGATTAGAAGGCAGAGATGGGATGGGTTGGCGGATGTAAATTTGTATTGTAATTCCTCATGTCTTCTTTGAAGGGCGGAACTTCTCGTGCCATTTTCGCTTTGCTCCCGGGGTGATTTTGCCGTCCGGTGCGGCGGCACTGGTGGCGATAGTAGAACCTGATGTGCCGATGTCGATGAAGGCGATGTAGGTGCCGCCTTCTTGTAGGGTATGTGAGTCCTTGAGGATGGACAGATCGCATTTGCTGCGCCAGGCTTCAGGTACCGTATCTTTCCATGCCTTGAGAAAGCTGGCCGTTTCAGTGGCTCTGCCTGCACATCGAGCTTCTAGCTGACTCAATCCAACAAAACGAACGCATCTGTCCTCGTTGACTATAAGATTGCCTCCTGGACTTGCAATCGACACGGCAGCCAGGATAGCCAGGATCAACTCTTCAGGGTAGTCTCCGGTGAGATCGAGAGCGAAGGCCGGGACGTCGTTCGCAATGAAGGGATCAGTGAGTGAGTCACCCTCTGCTACGGCCAAGGTCAAGATCCGTTGCCATACTTCGACCTTGACCTTTGCACTGGGAACCGCGCAGAACTCCGGGATGGCTGATTCGAAGCATGCCAGATCCGTCCAGCTGTCTTCGCATTCGGCATCGCTTAGTGGAATGTGGCAGAACAGATCGGCTTTGGTGGGAACCTTCTGAGTGCTGTGCGTGCCAGTGGACGTGAAGACTGGCAGGGCAGCCTTGATGTAAGAGGAGGCGGACTGCTTGGACGCTGCGATCAATTCAAGAGTAGAATCGCATCTCACCACTGCATCAACACCAGTCTTTAGGATACTGCCGCCTTCATCTAGTCGCTCGGCTGGTTGTGTGAGGTAGACAGTGTTGGATGTGCTGACTTGGCGGATGTTGTCTAGAAGCGAAGGGCATGAGGGTTAGCAAGTGTCTCCAGGCATTCGGCGGAGCAGGCTGCGTCTGAAAGTCGCCATCTCGAGGCTGATAGCTAGGAGACAGGCCTATCGGTCGGTTTCGTGGCATGAAAAACCCTTCATAGAACGGAAAGTCTCATATGCTGTCCTTGGAGAGATGATGCTTGAGGCGTGCGTGAGTCTGAACGCAGCCTGGCGGCTTCTCGCATTTGCTTTACGTACAGGTCTTGTCTGCGGTGCATAGAACAGCACTGCTGTCCTTGACGCTGCCATCGATATTCTCCTTTGATTTAAGGTATAGTCTGGGTTTGGTTATCAGCCACGGTCGTGCAGGGAGGAGTATTTGTAAGTATACGAACGTGGGTGGAGTCGCGGATGTGACCAGGGCGAGCAGCTCGGCGGGCAACTCGAGCAGACGGCAGTGCTGGAGATCGCTCTCTGGTAAGATGGCGATTGATATGCCAGCGTCCGGGTCTTGGGTCGACATTGTTGTCCAGAGGGCGATTTTGTTGTCGAAGAGAGGGACAATCGAGATCAAGCAGTGACCGCAGCTCTTACTCAGCATCGACGTCCAGACCAACGAAAGCGAGCTGAGTAGACTGGATGATGTCGGCGCCAAGAGACGCCTTTTGTTCGAGGACGATGTTGTTGCGGGAAGGAAGAGCGTGAAGACGCGTGCTAGCGCGGCAAACCAGGAACCTTGCTTGCCCTTGCCCGCGCCTGCAGCTATCGTACATCCATGTCCACATGCACCTTCGTCCCACTTCGACCTGACCAGGTTGCTCCTGCTGTGCTCCATGACTCTCGTTTGTTTACTTCTTGGTGTCTGCCCTGCCAGGAGACCGACCACTCCCTCCGCCACGCGCCGATATGCAGCAGTCATAATCCGCAACGAGCATCACGACGCGACGAGACCATGAGCATTGAAGCAGCGCATACCCCAACAGCCCCTACCACACAGCACGCGATATAGCAACAAGCACGCGGCCAGCACAGCTCCAGCTCAGCTCCAGACCGCCATGGCGACCGTCATCCCAGGCCCGCCCGCTTTGTCAGGAGAGTTGGCCCTCTTCCACACCACCGACCCGCTGCTCAGCAACTCCCCCGTGCTGGTCTTCCATGGTCCAGCCACCACCATTGGTGCAACCAGCTCGCGCATTCAGGTCCACGTCTTCACCTCCGCCGGCACGGGTTCCTATTCGCGACTCAGCGTTTCCCCGAACTCGCCTTTCTACTCGGCTGTCAGCAATCTCCCACGTGAAGAGCAGGGCGATGAGGTCTGCCGCGGATTGGCCTTTGGCTTAAAGAAATACTTTGCCGAGCTTCCCGCCGGCGTGAAGAAGACATGGAGCGCGCAGGTCAAGACGCCTTCGCCTGGTGCGCTGTTTGGGGACGATCATATCGCGATTTTGGCGACTCGAATGACCAGGATAGCGAATATCGAGGATGTTGTTGCAGATATCTCGGACGCGTTCTGTGAGCAACGATTGTCTTGGATCGACGTGGATGTCGTGCTTCCGTCCGAGGCAATCCAGGAGAGGCCCAGTTCCGCGGGATCTGAGGACCTCGACGACCATGAATTGCTGAAGCAGCAGTATGGACGATATGCGAACTTGGTTGCCACACTGGGAGATCTGGCTTTCCTACCTACGGCCAAGCTGAAGCGCGCTCCGTCTAAGGCGACGGCCATTGGCAGGAGCGCATCGTTTGCGCGACCCCAGAAAGAAAATGTACGGAAAGAGTTGACGGAGTTGCTTGCTACTGAAGAGAGCTATGTGGGTCGGTTGGCTGAATTACAAGGTCTTGCCGATACGCTCGCATCGGATCTTAAGGCCCGGTATCAGCAGCAATTGGCCACTGTGTTCTCGCCAAAAATCGATGAGATCTTGGACGTCAATCACAATTTCTTGGATGCCATCAGAAATGTTATACAGAGCACTGCAAATGCCGCCGAGGAGGACATCGAGACGTCTCAGGATGCTGAAGCCAACACATGCGGAAGTCCAGAGGCGGCACATGATCCGCAGGGAATCATCGCTGTGGCCAAGTGCTTGTATGAGCTGTTTCCAAGGTTCTCTGAATGCTACAAAAGCTACATGAGCACACACGCCCAGGCCTCACAAACTCTACGAACTCTGATCCGCAATGGAGACTCTTTGTCTGCTGAAATCCAAGACATTGGCGAGCAGAGGTTGACATCTCTTCTGATTGAACCCGTTCAACGACTGCCACGCTACAATCTCTATATTGATAGCATTTCGAAGCAACTGCCAGTACGACATCCGGCGTTGAAATCTTTGCTCAAGGCCAGAGATATCATCACCGAAATCTGTGCGGAGACTGAAGGATCTGGAGCTACTGCGATTGTTGAGAGGTTGCAAGCTCGTACGCAAGGTTGGCCAGCCGACATAACGATCAATGGTCGGCTCATCACAGCGGTCGACACTGTGGAACTTGTGCATCCATATGCGTTGGAGGGATGCGAAGGACCGCGCGGTATCCTGCTTCTCTTCTCCGATGGCATTGTCATCGTAGAGAAGTCTGCGGCCTCGAAGGCTACCGCCCGGAGCTTGCTGACAGAACTTGAGAATGGTTCTCTGCCGATGAGATCAGTCGAAAGCCTTCCAGATACCGCTGGAGACCTGCAATTCGTTCGCCGACTTCAACTGGACGCCGTACAATGCACCGAGAGCCACGGTGGCCAGGCTTTGCAGCTCCTCACCTTCTTCGAATTGGCGATGGGAGCATTGGGGGCACGCGAGCCACTCTTGGACTCCTGTCAGATTCTTCAACTGGAAAATGCCTACGACAGTCGAGCAGCCAGGTTTGTGGAAGAAATCTCAAAGGCTAGAGTTGAGGCAAGATTCTCAGAAGCGGAACGCGACTCTGCGCAGTGGGAGCTGCGTGCCACAGAACCTGCCTCTGACAGTCTGAACCTGCTCAGCGCCATCTTTGAAGACACAAGCACAGCGCACGCCCAACTACGAGGTGGCAATGCAGCAGTACGAATTGTCGTCGATCCGGAGCGTCACCAGAGGCGACCACAAATCCGCACTGGTGGAATACGCACAATTGTCAACCTAAGCCCTACCCGCGACGGTCACTGGCGGGTCGCGATCGAATCAATCGACGGCGAAGCCACTCGCGAGACCATCGAGACTGATGACCTTGTGCCCGCACTTCGAAGGATGTTGGCAATGTTGACGAGCTGCCGTCTTTCGATTCACCAGAACTCGATGACTGCATGCCTGCTCGCACGCAACCTGGAGATCTTGCAGGCAATTGATCTTCAAGCGGCACCCAAAGATGATGAGGGAGACATTCCAAAGCTTGCTCCTCGCGAACGTGTGCACCGTCCAAAGTCGCCGAAGAAACTGTTGTCAAGCTTCCTGTCGAGTGTTGGCCCTGGAAGCGAGCAGCACAATGTTCTCAAAAAGGATTCGAGAGATCTGTCTGCTCTATCCTCGCAGCCTTCGTTCTCTCGAGCTCCCCAAACATTTTCAAGCAAGCCTCCAAGCCGCGACTCCAGACCAAACTCGAGAGATCAAGCGTCTACCTCATTTTCGTCGTCAATATCATCCGAGCAGCCTATCTCTCCAGTGAAGAAGCTCGAAGATACGCTATCAGCATACGTTCTAGCTTTGCAGGCACGCAAAGGTAACATCGTGGGAAAGAATCTTAAGATGCGTGTTGTGGCTGACGAGCTTCTCGTTAATGAGCTCTACAACAGTTTGCTGGAAGACCCCAATATGATGGTTCTGGCTGCCCAAGCGCCGCTTGACGTTTTGTTCGCTGCTTTCGAGAAGTTCTTGAACGTGGCGTGGAAAGACAACGTCGGTCAAGTCATGCCCTTAACCGTACTTCAGGAAGTTCAATCGAGAGCAGAGTCGATGTTCCCCCGTGACTTCGACGAGTATTTCCGCAGTGCACTGACAAAGCTCGCGCCTCAGAATCAGAGAGCTTTCAAGTCGATAATGCGGCTTCTGGCGGAGCTACTTGATGGGACCGGCAACGACGGTGACCGTGGTATTCTGACTGCCTGCTTCGCCGAAGTTTTGGTCACCGAGGGCAACCCGCACGACTATATTGCACTGATAGACCGATTCGTGGATGACACTGACACGTACTTCGGCGAGCGTCTGGACGAACACAAACCGGCCACAGGCTCCCTCAACATGCACAAGAGAGCTCGCTCTGTGAATTCCTCGTCCGTTACCAGCAACACGTCTTCGCTTCGCCGCAAATTTGGGTTCAGTACATTGTCTCGAGAGAACAGTAAAAACGAGCCCGAGTCAAAAGTAGCATCAGTGTGGCGGACACTTAGCAAGACGAACCGCTCGGATGCTAGCCCTCATGGCAGTCTCTCGAAGGCTTCGCTTGGCCGCTCCCAGTCAATTGACGACGGACGTCACCTTGGCAGTCGCCCTCTTTCCCAAGAAGGACCCAGGACTCCTGGAATCAGCGAGATGCCCTCTATGCCAGCCCTGGGTCGAACAGTGTCGAACCACAATCTCCTAGGCCTGTCCACAATTGGCGAGCACCCCAGCTTCATTCCTACAGGGCCTCCGAGGAAGAAACGGCGTAGTTCACTGTCCGACCTGAAGCCTGTGGAAACGACACCGAAACGGGAACCTTTCTCGCCACCATCGCCACGACGACCGACATTGACACACAGCAAGACGGAGGAGAAGGAGCTGCCAACATCACCGCCGCCTTCCACCCCGTCCTCACAGACGGACATCGGTAGATTCGGCACACCACGATCATCTCCACGGTCTAGACTACCATCCTCCTTTCGCAGGGATTTGTCACCAGGACCAAGCAAAGCTCTCGAACCTGTTGAGCAACCACGTCCAAAGACTAGTGGAGGCGTCCCAGATCAGGTCGTGATCACGGCCCGGCCTACTTCCAGCATACCTAGCTTGAAGCCCAAATCGAGTCAGACGCAGAGGCAGACGCCGTCCACACCAGGACGATTCGGTTTGTCAGAGCGGCCCGGTGCAGGAAACATCGTTAAGAAGCCGTCTCCTCAGCCTGACAAGACGACGAGAACAAGAAGAAAGACAGACTCTGAGCCGCCTTCTACGCCTGCACCTGTTGGACCTGTGATACCCCCGAGGAAGCTTCGTATGCAGTCACCACAGAAGCTCCGTGAGCGCTTGCAAAACGAACAGTCCTCCACCGTCGCCGGACTGAACTCGCTGCAGGATGAGTTGAGCAAGATAGGAGACGAGCTGCTCACATCTACCTCCAGCCTTCGAAGCCCGATGCGTGGTAGTAAGACGCTAACAGCTCGCGGATCGGTCGGTCAGCCGAGCAATATGGACCTGGCGCAGCGCGTGCTCAAGATGGAGGGTCACCTCGTCAGGCAGACGGAAGAGACGAATGCGAGGATCAGCGGTATCCAGGCTGATCTAGCTTCGTCGTTGACTGTTTCCGAGAACAAATGCAAGAAGCTGGACGAACTGTACAGAGAGGCGAATGCTGAGAACGAAGCGCTCTACTCACGATTCAACGAGGAGCTGAGCACGATCATGAAGGCTGTGAGGGGCGGTGAGGGTGTTGAAGAGATGAAGAAGAAGCTGAAGGAGAGCCAGGAAGAGACTGCGAAGCTGCGGAGAGATACGAGTCGTCTCAAGAGGGAGAATGTTGGACTTCGTGCGCAGATGAAGGAGTGATGTGTCGATTGTCTTTTTTTGTTTGCATCGATTAAGCAGGGCGCTGGATGGGTTTATGATTGATTCGGGGTAGCCTCCTGTAGAGACTTAGGGATGAGGTAGCAATACTGTAAGAAACCGTGCGATGAAAGACGAATTCAAACGAGGTTGAGGCGATTCGATCTCCATATAATCTTAGGTTCGCGCTAGACTAGGATCGCGGTCGCGGTGTCACGGTTCGCGTCTTTCACTTTCACAGCGTCACTCGGCCAACCTCATACATCCTCACACATGCGCAATTCACGACACCACGATGGACGACGGCTACGACGTCCCGGACTCGACAGACTGGCTCAATACAGCGTTGAAGGGTTTTGCTGAACTTGAAAGCGCCCTGCACTGCCAAATCTGCAAGGAATTCTACGATACGCCCATGATCACATCCTGTAACCACACCTTCTGCTCGAAATGCATACGGACATCGCTGTCTGCAGACGGCAAATGCCCTGCTTGTCGAACGTCGGACCAGGCGAGTAAGCTGAGGAACAATTGGGCGCTACAAGAGGTTGTGTCTTCGTTTCTAGCGGCCAGACCGGAGGCACTGAAAGTGGCGCGGCAGGCGCAGGAGGAGCCTAGGAGGAGCGGGAAACGAAAACGGACAGTGCTCAATTCGGACGATGTTGCAGAGGTGGAAGCGCCGGAACGGACGACGAGGAGCAAGAGCAGGAGGATAGCGGCTTCGCAGGGCTCTCAAGCTGAGGCTATTGAGATCAAGGCCAGCGACAGCGACGATGAAGAAGACGATATTGTACAACCAACGCCGCAGCCTGATGATGGCCGCGTGGAGTGTCCGCTGGGATGCGGAAAGCGTATGAAGGAAGAGGAGGTCTTTCTACACTTGGACAGGTGCGAAGAAGAGAAAAAGCAAGGCGCGCGCGCGAAGTCACAGACACCGCTCAATGGTTTCGCACAGCCTTCGTCACAAAAAGGTGCAAGACCACAGGAACGGATAAACGAGCTCAACTATTCCATGCTGAAGGATGCGGCTTTCTCCAAGAAGCTGAAGGAGGCAGGCATACCGAATTGGGGAAGCAAGCAGCAGATGATCAGTCGACACAAAGAATGGGTCAACATCTGGAATGCAAATTGCGATTCGACACAGCCACGGACGAAACGAGATATGTTACACGACTTGGATGTTTGGGAAAGAACGCAGGGAGGAAGGGCACCGAGCGCGAATGGTCTCAGCAGTACCATCATGCGCAAGGATTTCGACGGCAATGCTTATGCGAAAAGGCATCAGGATGAATTCAGCAGGCTCATTGCCGATGCCAAGAGAAAGAAGAACAATCCGGCGACAGAAAGTGCGCCGAAGAGGGATGAAGTTATGAGCGATGCGAAGTCGGCTGACGCGGACGAAGAGGCGAGCCCTTTCTTTGCTAGGCACCGGAGGCCGTATGAGAACAATCCAGAGGCAATCTCTTCCATTCGCGAGAAAGTCAAGGCCGTTAACGAAGGGAAGCAGATTGAGCCTGTCATGAACAGAGGTTTCAGCAATACGGATGGAGCGTCGGTCTTTGCAAGCCCAGATCAGCATGATTCATCGAACGAGGCGAAGGAGTTACTTCAGCCACAGAATGAAGGGTCTCCGTGTATGTGCAACAGCCCCAGTACACACCTTCCGTCCAAACCTTCGGATGAGATATCTCCAGAATTGCGATACCCGCTACGACGACCATCCAGCAACGACGAACACGTCACACACGCCCGAACAGGATCACCTTGCGACATGCCGGCGCATTTGCAGTCGAGTTCATCCAGGAAGGTACACATGTTCGAGATACCGGGACAGGCAGTGACAGACATTGATGGAGGCGATGCAGCGGCGTCGTGAAGAGTGATCAATACAGCAAGGTCTTGTCTGAACGAAGTATTTGCGGACCGAGTTATTAATGAAAGATCACTTTGCTGGAGATTCTGGCCATCAGCGCCTCTTTGATCATTCATCTGAATGGGTAAGATCGCTTTCCTGCCGTTCCCGTGACATGGCAGAAATTGCTTCTTATAAATGCACAGCCAGTCGTAGCGCAGGATTCGCCAGCTCAGCCTCAAAAGGAGAGCCAAGAATACCTCAGAGCCTGCCAACTCTGGTCGCTGCGCTCGATAACTCTCAAGCAACGTCAGCATCGACATGTAACATTCCTCCAACCAATTGGTAGCAGCAGTTCTCCCTTTACCACCCCAATGGTAGGAATTGCCTTTTCTAGCGACCAACGTCACGCCTCGTACCGGAACGTCACACGTTCCATCTCACACCTCGTACTTATTCCTGACCCTGCCATTGTTCGATCGAAAAGAGACACTTCTGAACCTTCAGAGAAAAAAGGACTACAAATACCTACCTCCCGGCCACACTTGACATTTTCCCATCAACAGCCGGTGTTACAGCGAACTACATCCATCCCCTTTCCCACACAACAACCTCCACCAAACATCCAAAATGCGTTTCACCACCACAACCGCCACCGCTCTCCTCACCTCCCTTTCCCTCGCCAGCGCCCGCATCACAGGCTTCGCCGCCCCCTCCACCGTCGCCCCAGACTCCGACGTAACCATCGAAATCATCGCCGAGGACTACATCCAAGCCGTGCAAGATGTAGCTTTCTCGTTCGGTCTCTATCCTTCCAACATCTCCTACCCTGGCTCTCTGGGCTCCCTCCTCTCGTCCAAATTTCTCGGTAGAGGTACGTCCAAACCCCCCAAAACGAGGAGGGATGGGTGCTAATTTTGATGCTTTAGACTTTTCGAATACTGTGGGTAACATCACACACATCGTGCACATCCCGGCTTCGACGACCAAGGGAGAGGATTACACGCTTACAGGAGCGCATTTCTCGTTGGTTGGAGCGGTGCTGAGCCCGAATGTGGATTCTTATACGCTTAATGTTACGGTTGGAGATACGACGTCGAGTGACTATGTTATGAGTACGTTGATATCGCAGTAAAAGGTGACAAGTGGGAGTGGGCTGTAGTTGTATATAATCATTTGTGCTTTTCTGTAGATATTTGTAGCGCAAGGGGTCTGGAGTTTTACTTTTGGAGTATCTTCTGCCTTTTTCCTTCGTGTGGTTTTTTTGTCGCGCGGCGTAGTCTGGAATTTTTGCTTTTGGGGGTATCTTATGCCTCTTCCCTCCATGCGGTTTCTCTGTCGCGCGTGGTCTCGTTTCGTTTTCATCGTTCAGTTCAATATTGCAGACATCACAGCGTTCTTCGTCATGCCTAATCTTCCGACATAAGCTGCCCTGCCCGTGCCGTATTTCCTTGAGAAAGCCATCAGTTTTCGTTCTTCAAGCACAAGCTCTGTACAATGAAACTTACCCGTGCCAAATCGCATGGTCACCATTAATAGCCAAATCCAATCCTCCCGGCGCCACCATCCCATCACTCCCGGTTCGGAAAAGAGTCCCAACACTAATGTACGGACCAGTGATGCTTTCCGCCACAGCATACTGCACATCGTATCCCGTTGTTTGGTAGCACTGCGAGGAGAAGAGAAGGACGTACTTCCCGTTCATATATGTCAGCGATGGCGCTTCGATGTATGGTCCGTCGTCCGGTCCATTCGTTAGGATCTTGACCGGGTCGCCGATGAGTGTGTGGCCATCTGCGCTTACTTGCTGCAACATGATGGGAGTAGGTACGATGGGCGCTACTGTATTTCCACAGGAGCCTCCGTGCCCAATGGCGTTGCCGTCGATCTTGTAGACAATCCAGTGGCCGCCGCCATTTCGCTCATCTGTAAAACCGGCCGGGTCAATTGCACCGCCTTGATTTAGGGGACAAATGAAGGCCTGTCGAGTGGTATCCACAAAAGCGTCAGAAGGAGACTTCGCCGTGGCCCAGCTCAAACAGTGCAGGTTGCTGTTGGGGTCTTTGTTGGCGACTGTGTAGTACATAATGAAACTGCCATCATTCCGTCTGATCACATCCGGAGCCCATACTCGAGGATTGCTTCCGCTGGCGGCCCAGGAAGGGAGATTAGGTAAGGCATCGACGCCTGGGTAGAAGGTGAATGTTTTCCAGTCGGGAGTGAAAGCTCGTTGAATGTTGACCAATTTGCCGCGCACGACGGCGTTTGTGGAGAAGAGATGCCAGCCGGAGGGGACTCTGATAATAGCAGGGTCCGGGAAGTTAGCCCCTGTGAGTATGTTAGCGGTTGGATTGTGGAAGTGTCGGGTTCTTCGGCATGCCAAGAGTGGCGGTTGCCCGAGGATGAAAGATTCGGGTTGCCGTGGTGTTATGAAGACAGCGGCGGCCCAAGCACGATTCCGTTCAGGAAGAGATGCATCTGCCAATGCCATGTGTTGGCATATGATCCGGCTGGTTCGTCTGTGACTTCATGGATGCAATTCCAATCGGCGCATCCTCGAACGCCCTCGAAGTAGAAAGAAAGAATACGTACCACCCATGATAGGCACGGCGCCCCCTCTCTTGATCGGAGTTCCATTCGCAGTGGTCGTGAAGATCGTCAGCGCGCAGAGCGCAGCGAGTCGCACAAGCATCCTGGAGATGATAATTCGAGTGTGCCAGCCAAAGAAAAAGAATTCGAGCTGAGGTTTTTGTCTGATAGGTAGTCGGACTCGAGATGCGCGTATCCAAGAAGACGCCAGCGCCGTCTAAAATGCAGGTCCACAGAAACAATATGGTAGGTCTCGAGGCTGCTTCGGGAGCGAATTGCGGATATCGACGGTGCATTGTCGTATTCGCCGAGCTGAAGATCTCTTTCTTCGTGCTTGAGCACGGCGGTCAGGTGGACAAAGCAAGTGCGGCTTGAAAGAGCAATGAAAGGAAAGAAGCAGGCTGGGCTGTGAGGGGATATGCATTTCAAGCTCCGGATGCAGAGTGAAGTTGATAAAAGGAGTCAAAAGTGGTGGCAGGGTCAAGGTCACGGTCAAGTCTCTTCCCAATCTTAAGGACGAGGCCACATGCGGACAATGTTGACGGGGATATCCGTTTGTGGATGAATCGTGCTTCAGCACTGATGGTCCCAGCGAGAACGACCACATTGTTGCTTTCAGGGAAGCAGGCCGTGCTGCGGTACCGGTATCGTAGGCCATTGGAACCAGAAAATGTGCAGAGTAGCGTCTTGTGAAAAGGTCGACTTGTACGATTCTTTCCGACGTAGGAGGTTCGTGAAGTTCGTGTCCGGGAAAACGGGAGATGGCTTCATCAGCTTCGACAGGGTCTGCGTGGTTTCCTCTGAAGCTTGTCAGAGTTCGAATAGTTTCGATACGATCCCTAGCTTACCCATGATTTCGGACATGGTGCGTACGCGATACGATGTCAGAGGCGCAGTCTTGGGAAATTCGTGGTCGAGCCTTGAGCCGCCGGGATGTCATTAGATGTCGATGATGAAGAACCAGACGCTTTAGAAGTGCGATTAGAATTCCTTCCAGTGCCTGTGTTGAGTAATCTGGCAAGCAAAACTGACGAGTACAGACAGTGGGCGTTTTGATGGCATCACGAAAATTCACTCCACAACCAGGGCCATCATTCGATCTACCATTGTCAGTATACGATCATCCTCGCGAACATATACACGCCTCACCAGTAGGGCGAACGATTTCCTCCGGCGAAACCCTTTGAATCTTGAAACAGCATTCTGAGTAATTGTTGAAAAGCGCAGCAGGACTCATTCGACTCCAAGGTTCCATCATGACAGACCGGCCAGGCACGTAAATCCTTTACTGGAACAGGCCAGTTGTGCGAACGTGACAGTCGCATTCAAAGGCAAGCTTCGCAATGGGTTATTTAAGCCTTGAAGACAGGTTTCCCACCAAACCCCTCTGCTTGAGTACATCAGCGATGTCTGCACACCAAAGCATCTTTGTCTGATCGCCCTGACTTTTGTACCACCTCTTGACGAGCTCAAGTGGTGCCATACAGTTCATGGCAGCAATGTAAATATTGCTTCGGTTGACTAGATATCCCATCATCATGCATAGCTTGCCGGCATATATGTTTGCCTCTCTCCGAAGACGTTGAGTCTCGAGAGATTGTGCAACGCGGAGGTTGCAACTAGCCTTCATTGCTAAGGCAAACTCTAGGTGCGCATAGACCAGAGATAGTAAGCAGGTCCAGTAATGGGTATGTCGCAAAGATGATGCGATGTCGTCCCAAGGGCATGAAGAACTGTCCACGAAGATTTCGTGTTTTTCATCATCGTCGTCTGATCGTTTTCCTGGAAGGTAATCGTCTTCGTTTAGTATGGACTGCCAAGTTCTGACGTACGTGCACATCTCGTGTGCCAGCGCGAAAGCGTTTCCGACGACGGAAACGAGATCGGACTCGCTCGTAAGATCCAACTCCAAGTCATGCCGAAGCTCTTCGAAACGCTGGCGAATATCGAGCACTTGGAAGAGATGCGTATAAGCTGGGCCATCAAGCCAGTGGCCAGAGTCAATGCTCGTGGCAAAGGTTCGGAAGGCCGCCGGTGGCACTGAATATTTGCTGGTCATACAAAGAGCAAGGCCCGCCCAGCCAGAAAACGGGAGCTGAAAACTTCTCATTTCCTGGAAAGCGCCGATCATCTTCCTTGCACCTTCGTCTTGTCGAAAAAAGCTCTTAATGACAGCGTTCATGCCATAGATGTGGTTCTTCCAGCCGCTCTCATCGACGACAATCCCAGAGAACATCTCGCAAAGCCTGAAAGTATGCAGGGGTACGAGAAGTGCTTGTGGTTCGGTCATGTAGGTTGGTTTTGCGAGTATTCTCCCCATGTGGGCAAGGGCCTGGGCGTACTTCTTCCGACCTTCATGGATCAACGCTTTGCCAATTGACTCTGGCGTTGAGCTCCCCAAAGCAGCAAGTACCAGAGCCTCGAGTCCCAATTGCGCTGCCTGGTTGTTTTCAGTCCAGCGGACGATGGTTGCGTGGCTGGACGATAGACTCTCTTCATTGCCAGTCCGGAAAAAGTCGAAGTATCGGCTGTACAGAGCTTGGCGCCAGGCTCCGGAAGTTGGCATTGGGTTGATTGTACTGTTGGCCCGGCGGGGACGAGCAAAGACTGTCTCTTCGGCAGTTTTCTCCCCTTTACCCTGCGAGAGCTGCTTTCGATGGGGTACTAACTTGAGACGGTAGTCAAGCTGTACATGTCTATGCATGAGTCGCTTAGATTGTTGCTTAGCTTGCCCAGTGATGCCATCGCAAGAGAGAAAAAGAAAGTCCTGATGATTGGCCTGTCTTTTCTTGCGGGTGAAGATGTCCTGCATCATATGGTCTGCCATGGTGTTCCGGTGAATTTGGGGTTGCTCCGGATGTTGCTGTGCGCCAGAGCTGTCGATACAAAAAACAAGAAGGCTGCTCGTGAGATCGGAAGAGTCCTTTGGTATGTGCTCCTCTCTGAACTGGAGCCCTCTGTAGAACAGTTGAAATCCTCCTTCTTATCAGGCTCGCTCGTTGTAGATTAGAGAGTCGAGCACCAAAATGTGCGACAGCTCTGATGTGCGCCAGCTGGACCTCAAGTTGGGTGTCGATCACCTGCTGTGAAGCAGTCAACACGCCGTTGTTAAAATGGGTTGTACGAACTTACAGTTGACCGGCTGTCAGTATGTCCCATTCAGCCGCTTTCAGATTACAAACAGGCAGCTGGAGGATGGGAGAAGCTGATCAAGTTCGCCTGTTTGTCCGTGGCCGACAGATGCCGCCTTCTATTACGCGGCATCAGCAACTTGTTAGCGCCGGCAGTGCGTGTATAGGACATCGCCTCAATCCTGCACGGCCGAGCGCGTGGACTAAATACAGGTCTGAGAGCCGCAGTAAAAGCCTTTCAAGTTGCTGGAGCTGTTGATGAGCTGAAAGCAAAACAGCAATGGGCGCGTTTCTGAGTCGAAACATCCTGTGGGCGCAAACTGTCATATTTGTCCGCAGTCGTGGTCAAGGCCATCAGTTGCCTTGTTCCATGCAGGACGGCCAAGTATTGGTCTCCGAGAGCATTGCCTTGAACACAACGTGGTCGGTAAATGCCGGGGATACGGTAGTCTCCAAAGAGGTAAATCAAGACTTCCTCATTTGCATATGCGACGGGACGATGCCCTATGTCCTGGTCGTCAGGCCGGGGGGTACGCGTAGATCCTGTCATAGAGCTGTACGATTTAAATGCAAGTTGCCCGAGTGAATTTCTCCTGAGGCCATTCGAGAGCGAATTATGTGTCTATTAATTCAGATCGGAATCTTGACCGAGAGGAGTGTCTCAAGACCAGAAGCTGCCTCAATCACCATTGCGCGACTATCAGTAGGTGGGGCGCTGCTTGACCGGTCCAGCTGGCAGTGTCTTCGGCCATAATTCTTGATTCGCGACAACTCGCAGCTCAGACTGCAAGTTATACGTAGCGAAACCTTGAACGTCCCTGAGGATAAGCTTTCTCCCATGGAGATGAACAGCTTTTCGGAGATGCTGGGGCCAAAGTACAAAGTAAAGCTGAAGGATTGAAGTCAATATGGGGAAGCTGAGCCACGACCCTAAGAGCCTAAGGAAGGGTTAGCAGGGCTGAGAAGGAGCTTTCATGCATCTCGGATCTACATCCGAGTCCTCTGCATTTGCGCCTCACAGATTATTGTAAAGGCAGGGCGCTTATCAATTTTGGACACTCCAAATGGCCAGATTGAGTCTTGATGATCAATCGTGAATGCCATTATTACAACTTGTATCTCAAGTTCATACTCATTGGCAAGGTCGTCAACCTCGCACGCGCTGTAGGAGTAGAGTCAGTCCAAAGGAAAGAACGAAGCTTACCAAGCCCCCTTTACGAGATGAACGTGGCCTCCATGAACAGCTGTGCCACCTCTTCCTTCTCCTCGCCGCCAATCGTGACCTTCAGCGGTAACTTCGGGTTGTACTGGTAGATGTAGGGTTTCGTGCCAGCTGCACCAGCCACAATCTGCTTGACGAACTTGGGCATTTCGCCCATGACATCCACGCGGTCCATTCGAGTACCAAGAGCTCCTTTCACTTCGGCGGATGCATCCTTGCCATCCTTCGTCTTGCCGGTCCAGGTGAAGGCAACTGCGGCAGGCTCTGGCCAGTCGTTTTCGGGGTCGCCCTTGATCTCGGTGTGCTCAGCCTTCAGCGCTGGTGAGCCGCCTGCGAATAAGACCTCGCTGTCCGTCACAACGCCACCGACGTTGACAACAGTCTCGCCGTATGAAGGAGGAGTGGTGAACTCCATCATCACGGCAGTGTAAGAAGGTGACTGGAGGTATGCAAAATTCCATCGAGCAGCTAAACGGAGTCAGGTGCTACATTCCTAAGTCTGCCAAATCGAAAACTTACCAGCGAAGTGGGGCTTCATGCCTTGCAGAGCGTGGATAAAAACTCCCTTTCCTTTGAAATCAACCGGTCCATCCTTGGTCATGATGGTGCCTTCAACGTTACATCTTGGCCAGAATTTGTGGTACATCTTTCCCCACGGTTGAGCAGGATCGATTCCGAAAGTGCTGGTTCCGTCCTTGCCAACCACGAATCCGGGAGCAGCTTGCGTGAACTTGAGGTCCACAATCGCCTGCTTGTTGAGGTTCGACTTGATAGCGTAGCTGTTGCCTTTCGCACTCAGATCCATGGAACAGCCATCAGACTTGAAGTTTTGCTTATCCCCAGAGAACTTGAAGGAGCCCAGGTTGTCCGAGGCCCACAGATGCGGCTTTCCAGGCTCGGGGTAAACGATCTTGCTGTTGAACTGAGCCGTTGTCCGCACACCCCTACACCTCCCGTATCAGCAATCCCAGTCTCTTGACGCCGTTCTGGGTTCCCTCACATGACATTGCTATAGATGATCTGGGCCAAGCCGATGTGGCCGCTGTCCGCGACAACGTAGAACGTCTTGGTCTCGACATTCGTGCCGTCTACGCACTCCCATTTGAGATCGTCCCGCGTGAGCTCCGTGTATGGTGTCTGTTCGGCCTGCTTCGCTACCGACTGAATGCCTTGAGGGCCGTAGTGGTGATCCGTAATGCCCACGCTGCAGATGTGTTAGTTTTGCAGAAGCATACGAGGGACCGGATTCGCACATGCGTCTGTTTCATCCAGTTGAGCATGATCGCGGTGTTGATACTTGCTGGTCGAGCTGGATGCTGGTATGTTGGTCAAGTAGTGGGTTGTTCTGCTGTGTACAATCAAAGTAACCTTCAGCTACCGCCTGATCGTTTCCCACAAGAAGAAGTCGCGATGCGGTCTAGTATCTTACGTCATCGAAGCTTGACTCCGACGCCGAGAAGTCGTGGGTGTATTTGGTTCAATCTCATGCTAAACTAGTTTCAGCGCAGCATTGCGGACGCCGTACTTGTAATAAGCACGTGAAAAGTGCGATTCAGTCATAGACCGCGTACCGAGTGCGTTTCTGGGTTCTCGTAGGGTAGAAGCAGAAGTCCGGGGACGACACAAACCTCCGGGACAAACAAGGGAGTGTCCACGGTCCGAGGCGTCCGCGCGACGCTAACCGCCGCTTCCCAAAACGGGACGGCTTGGCACTTACTTCTCCATCTTATTTAACAGTAAATGAAGTAGAAAACCGGAAGATATATGGGAAGATAATCAACATTGGAAGTAGGAAGGCATTCAAGGCAGCAAACGAGCAACGACTACAGATTGGAGGACCACAAGTCTATGTACATTCAAACATGTCACAACATCCATCAAAGAGCGAGCTCTTGGAGGGTGACCGCCACGTCGATACACCAACAACCTACGTGAATGCTTTACGGTAGGCTCAAGTGCCAAATCGCACCACCTACCTGGTCTTGACATTCCCCAGCCACCAGCCACTTTACAGCATTTAAAACACACCTTCTCGGGAGATATCCATTCGAGATGGCAATATGTTCGAGCTTCGTAACACCGTATTCTTTATGCTTTTGAGAGGTCGAGAAATCCTTCTATCACAACTGTGGGAAACAATCAACCATGCCACTCAGCCCGACGACAGTCCGATCTCGGGAAACATATTCACGATATGCCGCCACCTTGGTTTGGACGCAGCCTGCAGCCAAGTTGTCAAGAGAAGCCATTCTCGCAGTGGTCCGTTGGGTCGGGAAGCAGGTGTGGTAGTACAAACTGTCTCGTTCAGGCAATCGCATGTGTCCCGGCACGAGAACAGCTCCTTGCTTCTACAATGCTGTGCAACTCGACGAGGTGGGCCCCAATGGTAGATACGACGGTAGAGTCGATATTGTGTTGCCGTTGCTTCATCGCACAGAGATGCTGTTGCGGGAGCGTCGCCGGATCTGGTAAAGTGTGGGCGTACAAGTGCGCTCGTGCCCTACTCAAGACAGCTCTTGGGATGCAATTCTGTGGCTCGTACGCTGGTCGAGAGTAGGTTGGTTCAAATGTTGAATCCTCGTCAGAATGCGCAGAACCAAAGAAACGAGATCCAGGAAAGGCATCTCGGCCCAAGCGAGCTGAAGCATTAAGATTGTTGGATCGTGCGGAGGGAGTGTTCTGCCGATCTTCTGTAACACAGAACAGCCCTGTGCTACGAGAGATTGGAATTGCCCAGGATGGATTTCAAATAGGCCCTGGTCGAGAATGTGTGCATGTGGGAGAGACGGCGCTTGGGGGATGCAGTTCCGGCGCTTGTGATGGAGGGCTGCTAGTGATAATAGTGCGCATAATTGGGCTTGAATCTTGATGAGGCGTTTCTTGCTTTCTGCACGACATGCTTGCCTGGTGGAGGTTAAATACCAGTTCAGCTACCTCCTGCAAAATGCAGATATGGAGTTGCTGGGCATCGAGGTATCAAGGGAAAACAGGAAGCCTCACTTTGAACGCCGCACTAGGAGATGTATACCCACAGAAGAGAAACAGGTTGCAGGTCGATGCTAAGGTATCCACCGCAGCTGGTCTCTTATGAAGACGGGCTGTTTTCGTCCAAGCTGTTTGTTGAGGACAGAACAATGTATCAGAGGGCCGTTTGCTAGGTGTTGGTGACAATGTTAGGGTGTTAGGGTACTGGATCCTGCAGCGTGAGAGCTCCGTGTTCCGCCCATCCTGCTTGCACGCGCGGGAGGTACGGTACGTATATTCTCCGTGTCGTCTTTGCTGTCTTCCAATCCGATCTTCTTCTCAACGCACACAGCCAGAAATTTTCCTCGCTGGACGTGGACTCGACTTGTTGTCGGCGCTGCGGTGGATGTCGATGAAGCTGTGCCTTTTGCATAATAGACTTTTCGTCTCAGCCGTTTCACCTGGAATTTCTCGCGGGGGAATCGGTATCAATGGACGCTAAAGACCGCCGATCGCATGCCACTTCCTCCTGATCACGGCTTGCCGTAGAGCGGTAGCGTTGATCCCTGGCCCATTTGGAATTGCGCAATTCGATATATCGTCAAAACAATTGATGAAGGGCAAACTCGCATCGTCAGGGATGCCATGGCGTAGTATGTAGCATTGAACGCTGGGTCTGAGTCGCCGGCATGCCGATGCGTTCCACAAAGGACACCCTGCTGGAAGAACCATACCGTCGGCTACTAATGACATGGCGGTACAAAAAGATCACTGGCGTTGTGTGAAAGGAAGGATTCCTCTGCTTGCTTCTTCCGTGGCAGAAGACGGCGAGATCCTCCTGCAAACTTACAACTCTCCAACCTTATTTGTGCTCGAAGCGTCTCCTGCTCGCCAAAAGAGACTGTGACAGAGTCAGTGATCGGCGTCAACTCGTCCTTTCTGAATCGAATCCTTCCAGTCATTGGCCCAGCGCACCACCGGCTGCCGATCTCGCCCGCACACGCCAGCGGACGCCTCGCTGTGCTTCATCTTCGTCTCTCCATCACCTCCTCGATCACACTTTACGTTCACCCTCTCCCACCGGACGACCATCCGCCCTTCCTGAACCGCCATCGACCCTCCGACGCTGGACGGCAGGAAGCACACTACACGCCTTCTTCTTTCTTGCCCTTTCGTCGCTCAGCACTTGCTGCAGGCTCGCCCGGTGCGACCACCCGGACGGCTTCCGATAACCTGATACACCACCCAGCCCTTCACTCTTTCGGCTACTAGGTGTTCCCATTTACTTCGAAATATACATCAATGATCGTATCTGATAGCAGTGCCGTCCACAGCATGGCTGGCGAAGGATTGGCGTGTTTCACTTCGCTTCTGGAAAACGTCCCTGGATGGATTGTGGATTTGGAGAGCATCTTGAAGACCGCAGCAGAGAAGCAGGATGAGATCATATACGCACAACAGCCACCCAGCACGCCGACACCGTCGTCGACTGTTTTGCCCAAGGCGAAGCCGTCACTTAAGTCGAAAGTGTCAAAGGCAAGTCTGAAGGAGGCTGTGAACAAGGCGAATGCACTGCTACGACTGCAGAAGAGGAAGCACCTCACGCAGTCGGATGTCCTTCGGCTCTCTCAAAAGAAGCGACAGACGACATCGGTCTACTCAGGCGATCAATCTGGGCCAACCAAGTTCCGGAACAAGGCTGCTGCGATGGTGTACTATGATGGCGAAACTCAAAAGCGCTTTGAGAAGCTGGTGCGCGCGATTGGATCTTCCAGGAATGCCATCAGAAAGGGGAAGATGAGCGCAAAGGTCGACGCGCTGGCACGGACGGGATCCAGTAGTAGCGAGTCGAGCAACAGCAGCGGCGGAGAAGACAATGACTTCAGCCCCTTAACACCACGACTTCATTACAAGTCGACACGACCGGACCAGCTGCCAACTCTCAATTCTCCCAATAACATTGCCGTGTTTGACAGAGTCGACGGGCAGTTGGAGAAGGCACAGGCTCTCTGTGAGCGCGCTGCACATCAGATCTTGCGGGATGGCGACTGCACACTGGAGACCACCAACGCCCGGGAGCACTTTGCTGACGCGCTGAGGATGATTGAAGCCGAGCTTCCTGCTATGCAAAAGAAGGCTCAACGAGCCGCCGAGCGCAGGAAGAAGAGCGATGAACGTGAGGAGCTTCGCCGAGCGGAAGAAGAAGCCGAAGAGCAGCGAAGGAAATCCGCTGCCGAGCTCGCCGAGAAGATTATCAATGCCGTCGCCTCTGCTCAACCGCAGCCCACCGAGGGCAATATGAAGCTGGATGCCGATGCGCTCGAGGTCGATGAATCTTCCGAAAGCGACGAGGAGGAGTTCGACATCAGCGCGATACAACTCTCGAAATTCGCACGCGTGCGCCAGACGAGGCTCGCCGCCGTGCACTGACTGGACTTTTATTTTCAATTTCATTTTCCTGGCCTTCACGGAGCATGTCGATCTCGATTGAATCTTGTTTTTGTTTATGCGTTCATAGCGTCGTCGTGGCTGTAATCTCAGCTGATGGGTAGCGAGGAGTTTGGATGCAAGTGCCTGAGCGGCACAGCGTGGATGGAACTTGGAAGTGATTTTGATGGGATCTGAAGACACTCTTTCAATATCTCGACTAGCAAAGTCTCCTGTTTCCGTCCTTGCCTCATGGCGCTCCTGCCACTTTCGTTGCTTGTTCTTGCCTTTCACATGCAACTTCGACGCGTGCCTTCCCAACCTTGGGAGATGGCTGCCTGCCCCGTGCGTACACTTTCTTGACCTCACCTTATCTCATTCGCAACCTGGAAACACATCTCGAGACAACAACCTCCTTCCAACCCATTCGCGCACTATGGCACCCACTCAGCGACGTGGAGCATTGCGAGGCCTGAATCCGGAACGTGACATCATCTACGATGCTGTAGATACAATTGAGGTGCACAGTGGCGACGAGAAACCAAAGGCGAAACGCACCACACGCCACACTGGTATTGATCCTGTCAACTACGATATGAAGTATCACCCGATGGATGTGGTCACCAGGCCCAACAGTCGCGTCACCCAACGCCACCGATCGAATCCTATGTCTCTAAGGCCAGACATGGACACAGACTCTGACGACACAAGCAAGAGCGACAAATCAGCAACTGACAGCGACTCTGACAGCGACTCCTCCTCAGAGGACGGACTTGCTTTTGACCCACCTGTTTACTTGGTCCCCAGGACGCTGGCCCCGGGTGCTGTACGCCACTCCTTACGTACAGAAGCGCAGAAGCTGGTCAACTACAGCAAGAAGCACCATCCTCAAGATCACGGCTTGCCTGGCTTCCAGCATAAAGCTCGTCGCATATTGGGAATCGAACCGACGCCGCCGGCTTCTCAGAAGCCAAGGAAGCGGAGACGATCGCTTCATGAGGACGACGACCAGTTGCGCCATGCCCGCAAAGCACTGAGGTCGCTGGATCCAAACGTCCGTAGAGATAAGGCCAGTCAAAAGCAAAGGAAGACTAACAAACGGCCCAGCAAAACGAACAGTGTCTCAGAATCACCACCACCGCCGTCGCACGAGGCCGAAGAATTGGCTGATTGGGCGTACCAATCCACACAGCGACCTGCTCAACCATTTGAGGAGCCAACGGACGAAGAGCCGGTGGAGGAGCCGGCGGATGAGACGCCAGAAATCTCGTTCGTGCACGCAATGGAGGAGAACCTTACGCAGGTAAGCTCCGTATCTTGGTCGTATTTGATATCGCAGAGATACTGACACCAATCAGGAAAGTGAAGATCCCGCAGATCTCGCAATGGCTGCCATCGACGCATTGTCGAAGCCACTGGAGGGTGAGGTGTCGTCCGACACTCCGCCGGGCTCTTCTAGCCGCCATGGAGCTCAAGAGGACGCAACAGAGCCCAAGCCGTCCTTTGAGCTCATGCATCGTCGAGACGCTAAATTCAAGTTGCCTATGGAAGTCTTAGAAATGGGCCGCCTTCTCCATCAATTTACCAGCGACCGTTCTCTGCGAGGTGATGGTGTCGACTCCTCAATGATTGGCTTTGATACTTCACAGTTCGAAGAAGGGCTTGCCATCACGGACACATCAGATCAGTCAGATCGGTCCGACACCCTTGACGCGGCAGATTATGGCATTGGCATTGGCGCATGAGAGTATGAATCATGTATGAACAAGGCATGAGATGCAGTTTATCAAGGAGATAGATGGATGGATGGATGGATGGATGAGAGCGGGACAGATGTACTACTTTAGCTTGTCCAGATACATAAAGTATCACGAGAAATCGAAGAAGCTCAACACATCATTCTACAGAGCGCTCGATATGTGAGAATTATTCCGCGAAAAGGTTGCTCGCAAGGTCGGGAAAACCCTTTCCTATAGCGCTGTCTATCATAGAGCACCATCTAAGACAATTGGAATTGTATCTAGTACCGCGGTCGCTTGTGGAG
Source organism: Mycosphaerelloides madeirae (assembly GCA_002785995.1). Classification (NCBI taxonomy): domain Eukaryota; kingdom Fungi; phylum Ascomycota; class Dothideomycetes; order Mycosphaerellales; family Mycosphaerellaceae; genus Mycosphaerelloides; species Mycosphaerelloides madeirae. The sequence goes on along the minus strand of NHNV01000013.1, from coordinate 246,796 downwards.
TAGTAGAGAGGACTCAAGTTCAAATCCGCTTCCTTTGAAGAATTCTTATATCGACAGCTCTGTCCTTTATGGTCTGTTGTGGGAAGACTCGAGAGAGGAAGAATCTGGGAATATGAAATCGCGCAGTCTCTTTCACTCCGTTTCATAGTATATACATACAGCGTCTGTGGACATAGGAAGGTAGAATCCTACCGCACCGTTTTTTGCAGGCGATGCTACTCTCAGCAGGCCGGTACTGCTTAGAACCAATTAACACGGTAGTAATGCAACAGTCGAGGGTTTTCGATTGGAAGCTAGAGATCCTTTCCGGCTGAGTTTCTACCTTCCGGCGCTGGGAGACGTTGTGCCCCTTCGAAGCGCTCCTCTACTTCGTCCGTATCTGCTTCAACTTCTTCGGACTGTGCACAAACTGATCTGCATAGGCTTTCGGGATTATCCTCCTCTCATTCGGCTCCTGCACGAAGTACTCGTAGCCTTGCTTATTTGCGAAGGCGATGGCGTCTTCTTTGCTCTGGAAGTTGAGGTGCGTGCCTTGCATGAAATCGGCCGAGGATTGCCAGCCCATGAGCGGATTCTCCCATCGGTGACCTTTGGCGAGGAGGTCCCAGTCCATGCGCCATTGGTGGCCGTGCCAGTCACCAGATTGGGTGGCGGGTTTGGAGGGGCGGTAGATGCTGGTGGGGAGCGTTAGTTGGGTGTGGTTGGAGGCTGGTTGGGGGAGAATGTACCGGACTGTTCGGGCTTGGAGCTCGACAGGGGCGCCTGAGAGGACTGCGGCGGGCATATCGACGCCGGGCTCGCTGCCGTCCATGACGCGGGTTGGGACGGGGGAGAAGTTGCTGAGTAGAACAGTGTCGTTAGTGGTTGTCCTGTTGCTCGGCTCGGCGTCCGCGACTTGTGGTATGCTCTTACGAGGTTCTGTAATCCGTCGATACAGTCCAATCCGGATTGTGATTTGGCTGGCCACCTGCTGCTCCCTCCTGTCTGATCATTCCACTCTCGCCCATTCTGCCGGCCGGGGCGTCGGAAGTCGAAGCGATCTCTTTGGTGCTGGCATCGTTGGACTGGAAGCGCGCCAGCACTGGGATTCGTCGCGAGGCTGCGGGTCGGAGGGTTACAGTGCGGAGGGCCGCTGCTGTTCGTAGTGAGGCCATGGTCGTGAGTGTGAAGTCCTGCTCGAGAACGAGAGACGTAGGATGTCACTGGATGTGTGGTCAGCGCATTGAAAGTCGCCATGCGGGTCTTGCCGCCCCAGCTCTCCGACTTCTCGACTTCTCAACATCGATCCTCCATTTCACACCGATCAAATCACAGAAACCGCAGTTATGGTGTCGTCAATCATCCCCCCAAAAGTGAGAAAACCGTGGCCATGCGTGCGAAGTCTCTGCTGACATTGAGGCTCCCAGATTGCTTCGCCAAACGTACGTCCGCTTCCATTTCTACCCTCGGCATATCCCCGACTATTACTACGCGCGCCGTGAATGCGATACGTCGATCGAGAAAAGATGAGGGAGGAGCATGGAATGGACTTAGATGGCTAACGGGAGATACAACAGGCCATCGGCGGTGCAGCCGACGCAGCACGCATGCAAAATGTCGTCGGTTTCTACGAGAAGCTCCCACGAGGTGCCGCCCCTACGCCAAAGCCCAGGGGTTTCCTTCAGTGGTACCAGTACAAATACATGGGCAAGAACGCATCTGCAGCACGTACGTGTATTCAGCCCCATCTTTCGAGACGGACAAGAGAAGCCAGAGGAAGACATGAACGAAGAGGATGATTGATGGAGAACTGACAGCGGGCACAGCACTTCTCCACGCTATCACTGGACTCCTGATTCTCGGATATGCGCAGAACTACTACTTCCATCTCCGTGAGTACTGTGACAGGAGCATGTGGCCCGGATGGGGCTAATACAATGCAGGACACCACAAGAACAACGCCCACTAGAGAGGTGTGATCGGCCAATAGGTCCAGGGCAAAGGATGAGATTGTGACAGTAGAGCTCTTTTGTACATATAAGGCAATCAGAAAGTCTTCGAGCGATATTCGGGTCGACTCGTCACGTGATATCGGGGCCGTGGCGGTCAAAATGCTTTCTGAGGCCGTTCAGTCATTTCGAGTCGAGAGACGACTGTGTAGCGATTGCTCATCAGGACGCCTTGCGCTAGGACCTTGGGATGTGATTCAGTCCTCAAGTTCTCTCATGTCGTTTGGAGCCTTCTTCTCGTGACCGGATCTGACCGACCGAGCCGAATCCAAATCGGGACGACGGCGGCCAGCTCTCCTTTGACTACTACCACATCACCTCCCTCCCACTCTCCACCACTACCGCAACAACACCGCATACGACTCTCAAACGCTCCCTCCGCGCCAGTAACAGCCGGACCATCGCCGCTGATAACCGCTCTGAAGGCGCACCCACACTTGTCTAGAAGCGCAGGCGAAAGAGGCCGCGAAGCCTGACGACAGCAGCGTCGCAATCGCCGTGGCACTCACATCTCTCTGACGGTAGGTACTCCTCCCATTCATTTCCGCCCTACATCTCAACCGCTACATTTGCCATACAACTGGCGCAGTCTGCGGTGTGGCCCATTCGCGTGACTCCAATGAGGCGCGCGGCGAAGCGGAAGCGGCCATGTCTGGGACAGTTTGCTCACGCCTTGTCAACCCTTCCTCGTATACTGCACGACCCCTCAAATCCAAATGCAACATTATCTGACGAGAAACTATCTGTCTGTGCAGACGTGAAGACTGTTATGGCAGAGCAGATCGGCCACAATGTGGTAAACCAAACCCGGTCGACGAGCGGTTCGCCGCCTGTCGACGTTGCTTCGCAGTCCACAAACGCCCACTCTGCCGCGAACGGCACCGAAACCTCTTCCACCCACGCCGCCGGTTCCACTCCTACCCACGTCGAACTCTCAAAGCCCACCAACGAGTCAACCATCAGCTCCCAGGCCGCCGCTTTAAATGGAAAAATTGGACTCGATCCCGCCCCGAGTGTAGTGGAACCAAGTGCTGGTGACGTTGCGCTCAAGGCTGGTGGCGGTTCAGGCCCAAATTTCGCGGCTCAAGCTGAGGAGAAGTCGCGCGCCCCTCCGGCGGATCTTCCAAACAGCTACCGGGATGATGCAAGCCAAGGGGATGGTATTGCAGATGACAGGAGCACGGCAGATATATCGATTGACGCAAGCGTTCATTCGGACACAGACAACAGCAGAGCGGATGCGGGCGAGAAGAAAGAAGGAAATCATCATGTTCGCACGAATTCGGTCAAGAAGCCTACGACCTTCAGCAAGGTCACGACAACCAAGAACTTTTTGAACAAGATCGCGCCGTCAGGGCCGACGACTCCCAAGTTGGGAGAGAAGCGTAAGCAAATCAGGCCAAGTTTTGGATGAGGATACTGACACTTTTTCCAGCAGCGAGTCCTGCATCTGCTATGGCTCCGCCAAGCACCAAGCCCCGACTTGTAGCGAAGACGGGTGCCTCTCTGGCAAACCTACAGAAGCCACGTCCAGGAGCGGAGGCCTCAAGCGGTCCCGATGCGAGCAAAGTCTGGAACAAGAACCGTCCTGTAGCACCGCCGCCTCCGAGACATTTCACAGACGAGGAACTGAAGCAGCAATATGGAATCCACCTTGCCACTCGCTTGCAGACCGATGAGAGCGGGAAAGACTCAAAATGGGCGGACATTGATGACGATGAAGATGACTGGGCTCCCGAGGCCGTAGTATGGATTGATGGAACCAAATCTACCTTGACTCCTCAAGATGCTGCGCCTCCAGCTCCCGAGGAAGCGAATGAGCAAGATCAGCAGGGTCAGAAACCTGCGCCAGCCCTTGTCAAGGCGGCCGAGGGCATACGACCAGTATTAGCATTGAAACAAAGGACAGATATGAAAATTTTGAAACCTGGAGCAGCTGGCGTACAACCGAAGCAGGACGGGTCCTCAGCTCCTTCGCCAGGCCCCGAGAAGCAATCGCTCAAGGCCAAGACTGCACCGGCTGCACCTGCTCCTGCGCCAGCGAAATCGCCTTGGGCGCCTGTGCCAAAGGTCGAATCGATATCTCCAGTCAATCCACTCATGCAGCCACCTCCACAGCCACGAGCTTTACCATCTCAGGACGCTCGCTCGCACGAGCAGCCCGCTGCACCTCCCGCTCGAGAAATTGCAGCAGACACATTCGACCGACATTGGAGAGAGGGCGAGGGTGGCGCACGAGAACTGTTCAACTCAACTAACGGCCGCTATGAGCCAGCTCCAGAAGGCCGACGAACTTCTGTGAAGCCAGACTCTGCTTTCCGCAAACCTGCCGTCCTCCAACGACCAAGCCAAGGTGGACACGGGCCTGCAGAGCCTTCCTCAGCTTTCCAGTCTCGCACGTCAGCTCAGATGGACGGCAGCTGGGGCAGACGACGTGGATCGAGTGTTAGTCAAGGCAGCAGTCTTCCATCAGGCCGGCGGATGTCTGTCAGTCAGCGACCAGAGCCTGCACAAACACCGGCAATTCCACAGGATATGCGATCTCCTCGCGGTGCCCGCGGTGAGCCCGTCAAGCCTGCATTTGCACAATTGTCGGCTTGGGATCAACAGATGCCTCCACCGAAGCCCGATGCTGTGGCAGAGCCCGCCAATCTTGCGTCTGCGCCCTCTGCAGCCCCAGCCCCAATCCCAGCCCCAGCCGAGGATCCGGTTCAGGTCCAGGAACGTGTTATGCGCGAGAAGCGAGAACTAGCAGTGAAGCGCCGCAAAGAGGAGGAGGAGCGCGAGGAGGTGGCGAAGCAAGAGCGACTCAAGGCCAAGCTTGCCGCATTGGCAGGTGCTGGCAAGTCGAAGAAGGAGCGAGAGGCAGAAGCGGCTGCTGCTGCCGCCACCGCTGTCAAAGACGCACCCGCCTCTGACCAGCCCACCGAGCCTGCTCAGAAGACTATCCTGCCTGAGCCCAAGGCCGTGCAGGCGTCTGCCGCAAACGCTCCGTCGCTCGAAGCCTCTTCGACCTCAGAGTCCATGCAGTCGCTGCCATTGGAGAAGTTGCTCTCGCCCCTGCCACCGAAGCCGCAGACTGCTGCTGTTGCGGACCGTCCCATCTCGAACGAGCAAACGCGACAAGCTCCACGGGCACATTTGTCACCTCGAGCGAGCGCTCGCGTGCCTTCGTATCAGCAGCAACCTGCGCCGTACAAGGCCCCCGCCTCGTCATACTCGTCGCCCGGGGATCGCAAGTTGCAGCCCGCATTTGGCCGATCACCAAACCTTGGCAACCACGATGCTTTCTCGCCCTGGCCGATGACAGCTCCAAACAGCAATGTGTGGGGCAGTTCTGGCATAGGTAACGGCACCTTTGAGAGCTCGAGCAGTTTCGCACCAATGCAGAGTTCTTCACTGCCGCCTCCGCCAGGTATGGCACGGACCGGTACCGCGTCCACGAGGATCTCCCCTCAAAGCTTCAACAACCAAGACTCGCGATCGCCGAGCATGCAACAACAACAGGTCACCGAGCAGCAACGCGCATTCCCACCGCCTGGTATGGAGTCGCGCCCAGAGCCGTTTCCGGGTCAGTCGAGGCTCAACGGCATCTCGGCTGCGCCAGGCGCTGGCCGTCCGGTCCACACGCCTGGGCCTATTGGGCCCCCGTCGCGAGCTCACCAACAGCAAACGCAGCAAATACAGCGCCCTGATCCTATCGCCGCGTGGAATCACGCCGCCCAAGCACTGCCAAACCAGTATGCACGCGACATTGCTGCTGGCGAGGAGCGCAGACACCAGCAGGCGAACTTGCCCGTCAAGCCGGTCGAGAATAGGCTCAAGGAGACCTTCAAGAAGACATCTGCCGATCAAGGAAACTTGGGTGCGCCACGCAAGTACGACTCGACCGAATACACGATCCGCGATGGACAAGGTTCGCGCTCGGTATCGTCGCTCAGCCCTGCGCCGCCCGCCACGCAGACTCAACCCTCCGCGCCCTTCACCACAGCATCGCCTGTACAAGACCACTGGAAGCAATCTGTAGAGAGCGCAGTGCGTATCCCCGACCCATCGAGGAATCCTGCACATGGCGGCTCGCAAATATCTCAGCCACCAATTGCCCCACCGAATCTGCCACACCACCAGGTCACCCCATATTCAGGCAACGCCAGATTTCAGACCGCGCCAATCGCACCGATTGTAGAGTCCTGCGACCAGTCGCCACCGCCGCCCGATACTGAGAGCCATCCCGTTAACGAAGGCGATGCCAGCCACCCTCACGTCAAGCTGCCACCGCCGCAGGCCAAGGTGAAGCTCCCGCCAACGTCTCCCTCGGGTGTTGCGCACGTACCCGTTCAGCAGAACAATGGCTCAGTGCTCATGCCTCAGCGGCCATTTGCATCGCCGTGGGGCCCTCCCGGTGTCAACAAGCCGATCGTTCAGCAACAGGCATGGCAAGCACGCTTCAATGGGCTCTTGGGCAGGGCGCAAGTCTCGACTGAGACGCCACCATCCCCACCCAAGACGCCCCCAAAGATGCAAGGACCGTCTCCGGCAGTCGCATCATCCAGTAGAACTGTGATGGATGTTCAAAGTACCGGTGCCACAGTCTCACTGCCTCAGTCCAAGAAACGTTTCAACCCTGAAGGTTTCGTCATCGACGACAGCAACGACAAGTCGTCAAAGCCTACATTTGAGGGCATCTTTGAAGAAGAGCGCAGCTTTGGTTCCATGCCCACGGTCCGTGTTCCCCACTCTACGAGCTATAACACCTCACCATACCCGCTCAATGCCAAGAACCTGCTGGACTTGCCCAACACGAATTCGCGGCTGCACAAGCAGGTGGATGCAGAAACCCGCCAGAATCCCTACTTCTGGCAGCATCCAGACGGCATCTTTGTAACCATTCCGAGGACGAGATTTCACAACAAACTTGTGCGTCCTCTTGGTGCGCCAGATAGGCCTATTAGAAATGGTGATCGTAAGACTAGCTCGGTCCAGAACCAAGAGCGCGAAGAACGCAGACCATCTGGCAGGTTCAACAAGCACAAGAACCAAGATAATGTGGGCGAGTCGTCCGAGAAGACAGCACCTGCAGGCGAGGGACAGAAGAAGTCTGGGCAACCAAAGCCATCACGACAGACACCGAATCAAGCAGCCAACAACGACAGTGCCGCACCAGCTGGAGATGAAACTCCCAAGCCTGAGGGCAATGGAGAGAAGCGCAAGTCTGGCTGGAGCCGTGGTGGTCGTGGCGGGCGCCAAGCAGCTCCAGCTTCGGCGGCCGCAACTACGGCCGCGACAGCGACAGCGAGCGCAACTCCTGTCAAGTTGAATTAGTTGTTCGACTCTGACCGGCGTGGCAGCTCGAAAGTCGCCGGCACCCCTTCGAAGATTCTCAGCCGAGCCCACGAGCTTAGTAGCTCCTGGCGGCGTGACGATGCCCAGAGTACTCAAGGAAGCACGAATTGATAGATGCTCAAGAAAGAAGTTGGAACGACAGGGCGTTATCTCTGCTCCATCGCAGCTGCGTAAAGAGGACACCACCATGACAGAAGCAAGCAACGGACGAAGCAAGCTTTTGCTTGCAAATCGTCTCTGTTTTGATTGTTTTTTTTAACTTCGTTCAGTGCGTATTTTAAGTAGTTTTTGAAGCGATCCAAGTGTTCTGAAACCAATCCCCTTTCTTTCATTTCTTACTCTCTTCTATCTGCTGTCACGCTGTGCTGTCTGCTCGCTTTCACTATCGTTTCTCTCGTCGTCATATGCTATCAAATCTATCCGTTCATTCTCGCTGCACGTCGTTGCATGTGCTTCAGTCCTCGTAAAAAGACCTCCAAGCGATCGCCTTCTGAGCCTGCTGCTTCTTTAAAAACGGTCTTGTCTTCAACAACGTTCTTCTGATCTTCATCCATACGGCAGCCACTCATCCACTACCCACCACAACAGCAGGCATATGAGAATCTGCAATATGAAGTGGTTGTCCTCCTTATCACAGCGCTCTGCACCTGCTTTTCAGGCTTCGCTCACGCATGCCCATCCGCGAATCGATTTGCACGACGCCTGGACTCTCTCAACCATGTCAAGCGGTAATACTCAGTCGGCAATCCAGGACCGGGTGAAACTCCGGTCAGACTCTCATGGCCTGTTACTAAGCCAGCAGAGGGTCTCGATATTCCTGAACAGCCTGTGAGATACTGCTGGATAGCCAAGAGTAATTACGAGACCTTGAATGGAATTCTGCAGGAGACCATTGCGAAGTGAAGGCCGGCGATGCAGGTTTCTGCGCTTTCTATCGTGCCACTGAGCCAACCGAAAGGCCATAGGGCATTCCATTTCCTCAGACATATGCTGACCTGCATCAACTTTGCCAAGGACATCCGTGCCGACCTCATCTGCGACGATCCGACCTGGCGTGCTGCTGCTGATGCGCTTTTCATCCAAGGCATCACTGAGCTGCCGGGGTACGAAGGTGTGTAGGCTATAACGGTAATAGGATACTACGAGGAAAGGCATTCCTATACTCGTCAGATGAAGAAGCGCGCTTCCGCCATGGCATGCTCTTCAATCGCAAAGACACGAAGAAAGGCGGCACTCCAGGACCATTTGACGTGGTGGGCATGACTCATGAAATGGGTCTGTTGTAGACATTCGCATCTCCAACACCAGTATAGTGCTAATCGTTCTCCAGGGCATGCGATCGGACTCGCACACGAATCCTCGAAGTACATAGCAGTTCTTGCACGCCGACGACAAGCGACTGTACTGGCGTTGAGTCCAGGCCCAATCGTGATAACTTCATCTAGTTCTATTGCGAGAAACTGTTCGAATATGAAGCAATAAAGAGTAAACGTCTCGAGGACCCTGAAGGGCCGATTATGGAGCAAGTGTAAGATTTGCCGCGCATTGTGAGCTCGTTCTTTCCTGCTTACAAAATGAACAGGTGCAGCGACCCAGAGATTGCGGGCAAGGTTGGCTTCTCGGCGGCGGAATGGCTGCCCGAATACGATTTTGGGATTCTTGACATGATGCCACGGTCGAAACCATTCGACTATGATTCTATTCCGAACTACGACTCAAACCGTAGCGGCCCTGACGAGGCCACGTTCCCGGATCAATTAGTGATTATTGGGCATAAGCCAGGAGAAGGCAACAAGGCCATCTACGAAGGCGAATTTCAAGACATGCATCGGCGGCTCAGCAGATCCTGCCCAAGCGAAGATCAGCGAAGGCGATATTGCCCGCATTGCTCAGTTGTACTCGAATCACCAAGGAGAACCGGTTGCTGCGCTGACTACGTGGGCGTCTCCGTCTCAAAGGTTTGGGCCACGTCCGACGGAGGCGGAGGAAACGGACATTCCAGCTTTGGTATGAGCGTTGTTTCTAAGTGAGAGGAAATTTTCGGATGGATCTTGCGTGTGGTGAGGATGCTTTTGGGAGTCTTCCGAGAGCGAGGGACCTGGAGTCGAGACGAAGTGAGCTTAGAGTTGAGCTAATACATGCAATTTCAAGTTGCGTCGTTTCCGCTTAGCTAATATTGACTATGAAAAGCCAGCCACTAAAAGATTCGACTCAACCTGCAGCTTGCAAGAACGCCTCCTCGAGCTATCTACTCCCACGCCGCGTCCAGGGCCCTTCATTTGCATTTTGGCCACCACTCTTCTCCGTGTTCTTCGAGATGCGGCCGAGCTAAGTACTGCCGCCGACAGCTCGACGACGACGATTCAGCACCTCCTGACAATCGCGATACGAGCAGCAGAAACTGTGGTCAATTTTTCCACCAGTACCGGCGTTCTCGTATTCTCGCCTGGGAGCAAGCCAGCCGGTGTTGCACGTCCGAATATAACGCAACATCAGCTGTGGTACTTTGGGAGATGGTGGCCTCGTGATACGATGTTACAATGCGATGCCAGTGATAGGCAATTGAACCCGGGAATATAACATGTCTGGTGTCTGGCTCAACCAAACGAGTGTGCCGATGCAGGTACCGGGTGTCTCACGGCAGTCGTGGCTTCTCTGGCAGCCCACGTCGGCATCCCACGATCTCGGCAATCTTGTCCTGCCCTTCTGATGAGGTGAAGAACTCGTGCTGGAGATGTGGATTCGCGAAGGCGTTCACGACAAGCGCCGTCGTGCATGACGTGCTGGAGACTGTTTTCAACCCAATCAAGCCATGGCACTTAAACACGAGATGCTCCGTCAAGGTTCGGACGGTAGCCCGAACCAGATATGGCGAACACTATCATACCGCAAACCAATTGTTGAACACGTCGCGGACGTTTAACTTCTATCACTTCGTCGACGGTCGAGGCTTAATGCGACATCAGCTAAAGTTCTGGTCGATAGGTTAGCACGAGGAGAGGCACAGTAGTCAGAGTCGACTACTGCACCTCACACCTCCGGTATATTCTATCCCTGCCCTCCTCGTCTTCCTCGTCGTTGCTGCTATCACCGTCAAAGAACAGCACTCGAATTCTCGACTTTGAAGACATATCAAGATGGTGCGACTACTCCCCGCTGTTTGCGCACTGAGCATTGTCGCTCAAGCGGCGCCGGTTCTCAACGACGAGTCACAGCAAGCATTCATATCCGACCCTAGTCTCGCAACAGAAGTTGTTTCTCAATCACAGCTTTCATCCACACCGTCGTCGGAGTCAAGGACGAAATACTGGATCGACGAATTTGACTACATCGTTCCATACAACGCATACAACCACCCAGAATCGTCGTCATCGTCAAAGAACAATCGACGGCACACCATCCCTGTCGTCTCAACATCCCAAACTGAAGAGTCTCCTCGATCCGAACAAGAAGCACTCGCCCCATCCTCATCAGAAGAACAATCAACCGAGGAATTACAACCCATCTTCTACAGAGCCCAAGTCGCCGGCTACGTAGACCTCATGTCAAACTTCGGCCAACGCATGGACCTCGATCACGAATACGTCCAATCCTTCGCCTTCGGCGTCTCCATCCTGGTGTTCGTGGGCCTGGCCGGTATTGCCCTCTACCTTGTCGCGCTGCCCGCTGTACTGGCTGCTTGCAGGAAAGCGGCATCTCCCGTTCGGAGCCTCGGTCACAGGCGAGGTCTGTCGAAGCATTCGATGTGAGAGAGCTTATGGAGCTTGTCATGCATGGCGCATGGGGTACTTCGTGGTGTTTGTCCATAGGATCAATAGAGTATTTGGGGTCTGGGCTGGACGATGGGACGGACGAATAACATATCTTCACGGCGTTTATGATTGGGCAAAATTTACCCTTGTTTTGAGCATACCTATCAAGCCTCCGCAAGAGATAGGAAACGTTTACGTATAAGGAAGGAGCGGCGAATTTAGAATTGAAAACGATCTCCCTTGGCATCTTGGCACGCAGGGCCTCCTCTTTTTCAAAGTTCTTCTAGAATGGAGTACATGCAAGCACGTCTTCGAGAGCGGTGTACCAAGAGGGCATCTGCCTCGGACGATCACCTGTGGGAGAAGAGAGTTGTTTAGTTTGCAGTACCTGTAGCCAAGAAGGAGGGGAAACGGGAAGCTTGTTTCGAGCTCAATCTTTGTGGCTGTCGCGTGAGCGAGGGACGGGAACGTTTGGGGAAGCTCACCTGCAGCTTTCTCTACGACAGAGAGCTCTAGGAAGCTTTGTGGGGCGGCTGCGGAGAGTAATGAATAATAAGCATTCGACGGGAAATAAATGTACAAAATCACTAATTCTAATGGAGTATTTACCGGTCACATTGCGTGCTGTACATTCCGAATTGCGAAAGAAAAGAGCAAGATTTTCTATTACCGTTCCGTCCGTATTGTCATCTCCTCTTTTTCATCTTGTTATCGTCTGCTGTCGTTGTGTGCATTCCTTCACAAGAAGAGTATGGCGGCGAAAGCAGCGAAGAAGCCAGCGCTGGCGGTCATGGTCTTCTGGGCGTCTCCTGTGTAAGGAGTGAGGGATTTGGATGGGTATGCAGAGCCGCTTCGGCTGGCAGAAGCTCCTGTGCCGCTGGGGTGGTAGGCTGGGACACCGCCGCTTGGAGATCCGCTTGGAACGACTGCGGTGGTGGTCGCTGGAGGTGGGAGGGCAGAAACTGGAGTGGTGACAGTGCAGCCGCCCTTGCAGTCCGTGATGGTGAGTGTTGTAGCCTTGGTGACGGTGTATGTCTTCGAGTTGACAGTGAGCGTTGTTGGGCTGGGGCAAATTGTAGTAAAGGAGCTAACAATGGCCGTGACGGTTGAGGCTGGTGGTAGGCTCTTGACTGGGGTGGCGATGGTGCATGGGCAGTCGGTGATCGTGAGTGTGGTTGCCTTAGTCACGGTGTATGTCTTAGAGTTGTAGGTCAAGGTAGTGGGCGCAGGGCAAAAAGTGGTGAATGCAGTAACAACGGCTGTGACAGTAGCATCGCCGGAGCCGGAGACAACGGGAGTGACGGTGTTGGTGCCGTTGGACGCGAATGGGTTGTAGCCAAGGCACTGAGCGTACTGAGCGGCGCATGTGGCCTTGTTGCTATCTGGCTGACCGCGGCAAGTGTTGTAGGCGGAATAGCAGTCGCTGGCGCTGCTGCCATTTGTGCTGGAAGCGGAGGCGCTTGGGTAGACTAAGCTCAGAGTGCCGGCAGTGGATATGCACGAAGCGCCGTTGCCATAGTCGTGAGCTGGGTTGCAGGCATAAGTAGGAGCAGCGGTAGTAATAGGAGCTTGAGCAGTGCTAGAGATACACTTTGGCGCCACAGTATTGCTTCCGTTCGAGTCGAATGGGTTGTATCCGAGACACTGAGCGAACTGAGAAGCGCAAGCAGCCTTGTTACTGTCTGGCTGACCACGGCATACGTTGTAGGCGCTGTAACACGCGCAGTCGTTACCCAAAGACGATTTGGAAGCAGAAGCGCTTGGGTAGACCAGGCTCAAAGTTCCAGCGGTCGAGATGCAGGAGGCGCCGTTGCCATAGTCGTGTGCTGGGTTGCAGGCGTACGTAGCAGCAGCAGTGGTAGAAGCGCTTGGGTAGACCAGGCTCAAAGTTCCAGCGGTCGAGATGCAGGAGGCGCCGTTGCCATAGTCGTGTGCTGGGTTGCAGGCGTACGTGGGTGCTGCAGATGTCGTAGGAGGAAGGAGCGTCAAAAAGCCGCTGATCTCAGTGCAGACACGTCCCTCTGGGTATTGATGTGCTGGATTGCAGGCGTAAGTGGTGCTTGCAACTGCAGTGCCAGTCGTGGCAACGAGCGTCAAAGATCCGTTAACGGTGGTGCAGACCTGACCAACTGGGTACTGATGCGCTGGATTGCATGCATAGGTCGTCGAGGCCGCCGGAGTGGTTGTTGGAGTGACCAGAGTCAAAGAGCCTCCGACAGTCGTGCAGACAACACCTGCGGGATACTGATGAGCTGGGTTGCCTGGAACAATGGGTCAGCATGTTGAAACTCTAGAAACGTTGACTCGTAGGTGAACGTACAAGCATAGGTGGTGGTGGTGGTGGAAGCGGAGGCTTCACCGTAGGCGCCTTGGGCCATGGCATAGCCAGCCAAGCCAGCGAGAGAAGCGACAGTCTTCATGTCAACAGAGAGATTGTTGGTGGTTGAACTTTTGTTGCGGAATGCTGTGTTAAAGCTGAGATGGTAAGTAGCGAATGTAGAGTGAGTGTTTTGATGAAGAAAGGGATTGGAGAAGGATTCGAGGGGAGTACTTATCCTGATGCTGCTTTCCACATCGGGTCATCTGGTGAATCTTCTACCGTAGACACGAAGGCCATACGAGCAAATCTGCATTTGGCATATGACGTTTAGCAAGTGTATGTCTGGACCGTCACGCAGGCCTTGCGATACGACCTGTTACAGCTAAGGCGTATCGTCAAGATGCTCGTTTTGCCCGCATCGCGACTAGTGGCGAGGATACCCAAAGCCATGTGCTGTGGTCCGCTCATAGCGGCGGATAGTGCAATGGCAAGAATACGACGGAGTGTCCATTGTATCGTGACGTCTTTGAATAGCAGACTCTTAATTTCGTTCGAGCGCCTTCCAAGACATGGTTGCCGTAGCAGTGCTGGCGTTTGAATATACGAGACGCCGAGCATGACCCGGCCTTGATCAGTTTTGATAGCGCCTGATGGAACCGCTTGGCAGCAAAAGCCTCAGCCGCTGAGAGATCGAGACGTGGATCGAATTTTTCGGCACCTCTCTTTGGGTTCAGGTGCAGACGTCGTCTTGTTCCTGGTCTATGCTCGTAGCTATGACTTTGTTCCTGTCATAGGGGTGCCAACCCGTACTGTAACACGCCATTGCTGAACGAGTACGTGATGGCTGTTTCCCTGGTGAAGTCGCCTGGTACACGGTACGTCAAGTCGAAGCGAATTTGAGATCCTGGAAATAACAGACTCCAGTAGTCTTGTGGTAAGTGACCCAGGATATCGACGAGGCATTGCTATGAGATGGCGTGGGAGAGTAGGTGATGCCGGAGACAGAAGACTCAAGTCTGGTCATTACTGCCAAGGCCTGTCGTTCTATTTTCGCGTCAGCACTAGGCCCGATCTGAAGTGAAGGCCGGATCAAAAATGCGACTTTATCCGGTCTAGTGTCCGTCAAACTCCGACTCTTCCATCGTTCACCTCTGTCTCCTCTTTACACCATGGAGAATCGCATCGAATGTTACATGAAGCTATCGCCGCCAGGTTTCACGAGACGGTCTGTGGACAGCCAGAGCACCAGCTGAATGCAGTCTTCCCCGTGGCGTCCAAGCAATCATCGTCCTGACCCTGCTCGCCTACCCGAACCCATGCTGTCTTACTACATGCTCATGCAGAGTCATCTCCTCTAAGGACAAGACGCATTCCTGTCGTTCGGTCCCCATGGAGAAACTGGGGAATTTGACCAGGATTGGGCAATACCGCGAGCTTATCTGCACCGTGGACGAGCTTATTGCCGACTTCATCTCGTGCGCGACAAGGCCTCCATGCTTCGACAAGCCTTTGTTGCACAGGATTAGCTGCCACCTCACTGTTACCGTTATCTGTCTCTCTGTCTGGGCCCTTGTTGGGCCAGGAGCGGAAGTTGGTTCTGCTTATGAGCTGTCACATATAAAAGGAGCGTCTGCTCCTGGCGGAAGGTGAGAGAAACGCAGTGAGCTTCATTTCTCGGCTTTTCACCTTTTCCACATCATGGTGGACTCGAAAGAAGAGTATGTCATTGGAGAGATCGCGACAGAGTCAGTCTCCAGTTCAAGGGAGCTTCATCGTAATGCCGTTCTCGACGATCTACCTGACCCAGACGATGGCATGACCACCCAGGAACGAAAAGCTCTTGACAAGAAGCTGGTTAGGAAGATGGACCTCTTCTTGATCCCGTGGCTTTGTTTGATCTATTTGCTGTGTTTTCTTGACCGCACAAATATTGGTAAATCTCTCCTCAACTCAATGACATGATTGTGGCTCACGGATCTCTTAGGAAACGCGAGACTTGCAGGCATGGAGAAAGATCTCGGCATGAAAGGTCACGACTACAATCTCACGCTCACAATCTTCTTCATGTCCTACGCGGGAGCCGAGCCTTTCACGAATCTCCTCCTCAAACAAATCAGCCCGCGAGTCTTCTTTACCTTGGTCGTCCTGACATGGGGACTCTGCATGATGTGCATGGGACTTGTTGAAAGCTACTCAGGCCTGCTGGCAGCTCGATTCTTTCTTGGGATTACTGAAGCTGGGTTGTTTCCTGGGTATGAACCCCAAAGAGTCTCCGTGCAAACAAAAAGCTAACTTTTGACAGAGTCCAATACTACCTCTCCTGCTGGTATAAACGCTCAGAATTGGGACTGAGATTAGCAGTCTTTTTCGCTAATGCTGCTCTCGCCGGATCCTTCGGTGGTCTGCTTGCCGCTGCGATTGCCAACATGGATGGGCTCGGCGGGAAAGCTGGGTGGGCTTGGTGAGTAGCTGGTGATCTCCAGACCGACCCTGGTCTCTAATTCTCACAATAGGATCTTCATCATCGAAGGCCTCGCTACAATGCTTGTCGGTGCTTTCTCCTGGTGGATGGTTCACGACTTCGCTGAGACCGCCCGCTTCCTGACACCCGAAGAACGTCTTCGCGTTCGCCATCGTCTTGCTGCTGATGGTCAGTCTGGTAGCGGCGAGCACTATGACAGACGCCACGTTGTTGAAGCCATGACGGACTGGAAATGTTGGATGTACGCCTTGGCCGAGATGGGAAACTTCATGCCGCTGTACGCCTTCTCCCTATTCCTTCCCACAATTATAGCCGGTATGGGCTACGAAGGCACCCATGCCCAGCGTAAGTCCTCCACCCCTCGTCCTACGAAATCACGTTGACTGTGCCCTCAGTCCTCACCGTGCCACCCTACGCCTGCGCCGCAGCCTTAACAATCTTCATCGGCTACCTCGCCGACCGCACCCAACAACGCGGCCTCTGCAACATCTCCGTCATCTCCCTCGCAATCGTAGGCTACAGCATGCTCCTCGCCAGCGGCTCCCCCCACATCCAATATGCAGGCACTTTCCTCGGCGCCATGGGCGTCTATCCCACCATTCCCAACAATCTCTCCTGGGCCGCCAACAACGTCGAAGGCGTCTACAAGCGCGGCGTGCTCCTCGGGATCGTCGTCGGTTGGGGAAATTTGAATGGCGTTGTGTCGTCAAATATCTATTTGAAGTCCGAGAAGCCGAGGTATAGGACGGGACATGCGGTAGTTTTGGGGTATTTGATTGTTTGTCAGCTTGGGGGCACTGTGTTGCTAAGGATGTTGTTGGCGAGGGAGAATGGAAAGAGGAGGAGGGGCGAGAGGGATTATTTGTTGGAAGGTAAGACACCAGACGAGATTATGGTTGCTGGGGATAAGAGGCCGGATTTCATCTATACACTTTAAAGGAGATGATAACGCGTTCGTCCTTGGGGGATGTGGGGCAGAGTGATGGATAGTGGAGGATATCTGGCTTTTGGTTCTATACCTTTTGGTGCTGGTAGATCCACACCGTAGAATAAATGAATCCTCCATTCATTTGCTGGTTACACTAGGCTCTGACCCGCTGCCGTTTTCGCTCTCACCATACCAATCATTATACTCCTTCCTCACCCCGCATAATCGTGAACACGATTAGGAGAGAAGAAGTAAGCCCAGCCACTCTTCAAATGCGACTTCAATCCCAACTCCGCGAGAACATGATCCGTAAATCGCAATGTATCGAAGTTGACATTGTTGCCGCTATCATCCGTGCTCAGATATCTTCGCCGACTCCAAGCAACCAAGCGAGCTACAGCATGTTTCCTCTACTCCGGCGGTGGCAGTTTGAGTTTGCCATCGAAGTAGGCTGTGACCCAGAGTGATTGGGCTTCGCCAGTGCGGAAGTAATTTGTCATTCCGAGCATTCCGATGATGGCGAATGAGCGTGTTGGATCGTCGATGGGGATGACGAGGTTGTAGATTTTGTATGGGGAGTCCGTGATGCGTGATCGCACGACGTCTGGGGGGTTGGCCAAGATAAGATATTGCTTGATGATGTCAAAGTCAGCCGTGTGTTCGAGTTGACTCCATTCTTTGGAGGCTGCAAGCCGGTCTTGGTCGAAATGGGCTTCAGCATTCAAGGGATAGGGAAGGCCGAGTTCCGCTCGTAGAGAGGGTGAGAGGTATTTCAAGGAGTCTTGCCGCCCTGTTCCAAGGAGCAGTGCGTCGGTGTGTATGGTTCTTCCTGATTCGAGATGGATGTCGTTACCTTGGAGGTGCTTCACCTCGTCGTTGTAGCTCTCGACAGAGCCGGCATTCACTTCGTAAAAGTCGTGGTGGTTTACAATCCCAGCGGCATTGTTGTGCCAGAATAGACTGTAGATGGGATCGATAGCTTAGTACTATTCATTACACTGGAGCGGCACTTCATCTGCCCACTTATTGCGAGTGTGGAATCAGCTTTTCGAAAATTTCACGAGATGTTCGATTGGCATAGTCCGCGCTGGCAACAGCCTGAGCATGCACACCTGTCCAGAGCTTGTTCAAAAGCGATATACCAAGTTGAGTCGGGTGGAGAAAGTTCGTCCACCAGTTTCTGCCAGCATAGTAAGAAGGTTGCAGAGCCTCGATTACTCGCGTGGAAGCTTACAGGTCAGTCTTTTGCCTTCGATAAAAAGTATCAATCCAAACTCACCAAGTTCGAATGCATTCTTGAAGCCAGCTTTGCCATTTGCATCGACAAACGTATAAGGCCCAGTACCGCTTGATCTCACTATCCATGCAACTTCTTTTCCAGCTTTCGCGCTGGTGTAGATCATATGAGCAGCTGACTTCCCTGCCCCAAGGACAGTGACATGTCTGAAATTGGGATCCGCAAGAATACTGGAAGAGCCAAAATCAAGGGTGTGTATCCTTCGGCCTGGAAATGTTTCCTGGCCTTTCAGGGTCGGTACACTCGGGATGCTGGTCAAACCGCTTGCGACAACAAGTTTGCGGGCAGTGATAGTCTGTCGCTCGGAGGTTCGGACATCTTGCAGTTCAACATTCCAGCAATCGCCTTGTTTCTGCGACCGAGTCAATAGCGCGGAACATCGTACACGGTCTTTTAGGGACCTGCCGGCAAGGACCTACTTCTCCGCGTATTCCTCGAGATATCTGGTGGTATGTCTCGCTTTGAAATGGCCCTAGAACTGATCCCCTTCAGGCGGCACAGGCATCTGGAGATCCGCGAACTCGCCAAAGCCGAAAGAATATTAAGTGTAAAAGCGATCGTACAACCGGCCTTGGAACACTCGGTCAAACAGGATACCAATCAAGCGCAGCGTTTTACCACTTACGACGATTCCATGTACTACTGACCGACTCCTATCGACACTCAATATATCAGGACGTTTGCAGCTTGGGATACCTGGGACAGGACATGCCAACCTCTCTTTCGACCATGAGCAGATTGGCGACCGGGTGGATTACCAGATACGTGGAAGCAAAGGCCAGTCCGGAGAGGCCTATTCGCAGGCGTCAGTTGTATTCGGGCGATTTGCAGGCGGCAGTCGAACATACCAGCTCCCACGATCAGGATATCCGCGGGTTCATCCATCGTGGGGACGATCTGAAGATTGGACGGAATATAACAAGAGTAGTATACTGGAGAGCCTGGGGAGTACGCAAGACCACCTACCTCTTGAGTATTGGTATTGGAAGGATTGGACGCCATCCTGTCCGTTGGATGAGGCTGGCGTTGTGCGATGAGGGATGCAAGACACCAACAGGGGTCCATTCTTCGCTTCGCTGACATTGACCTCACCTCCTTCACCATCTGTGCAACACGCTCAACTTCCATCACGTTGATGTTGATATTGTCAAGAAGATGCTGTTTGTTTTATGTAGCGGACAGGAAGGGAAGGAACCGGAATATGGCGTTAAGCATAACTCCAAGCAAGGTTTGCGCGGCGTCGCCTTCGGTCCAGCAAGCCGACAGCAAGGTGGGCCGGTGGCTGGGAACGACGACGACCGAGGGTGCCTTCGATGGAATCCTTCCGCATCTCGAACAACAAACAGCCATATCAATCATTACACTCTGGAACCTGAGTTATCAACGACGAATAGCAGACGCCAATAAACCTCGTGACCATGGGCCAAATGCTTTCACAGTCTGCCTTCCTCCCCAAACCGCTCATCACTGAGAAGAACCTGGCAGACCAGACAGGCCGGGTGTATATCGTCACCGGTGGCTACGCAGGAGTTGGTTACGAACTGTCGCGCATTCTCTACGGCGCAAACGCCACCGTCTACGTCGCCGGTCGCTCAGAGTCCAAGGGATCTGCTGCCATTGCCAAGATCAAGCAGGGCAACACTAAGAGCACGGGACGCCTGGAATTCTTGTCCGTGGATCTCGCCGATTTGAAGAGCATCAAGCCAGCGGTCGAGTCGTTTATGGGCAAGGAGCAGCGACTCGATGTGCTCGTTCAGAATGCTGGAGTAAGCCAGACTCGTCCCTCTCATCCACTCGCGACTGATCGTATTTGAGGTGATGTTCCCACCTGTGGGCAGCACGACTGCACAGTCCCACGATCTCCAAATCGGAACGAACTGCTTGGGTCCATTGCTGCTCTACAAGCTGCTCACGCCCCTCCTCTCAAGTACCGCCAAATCATCTCCCACAGCCTCCGTTCGCGTAGCTTGGGCAGGCTCCCTAGGCATCGACGCCATCTCTCCAAAGAAAGGCGGCATGAAGCTGAACGCCGACGGATCTCCCGATGTCAAAACTATTAGCAACCAGGCCAACTACGGTCAGACCAAAGCTGCCAACTACTTCTTCGCGAAAGAGTTTGGCAAATCGACGCCTGAAAATGGCATCGTGCATGCGTCTTTCAATCCTGGAAACTTGCAGACGGAGCTGCAGAGGCATATGCCTTCGTTCCAAGCGAAGGTTCTTGTAAGTTATTCGACAGCCAATCAATGCCTGCAGCGTGAACTCTGAGATTGTCGCTAATATCTTTAGGGACTCTTCATCTTCCCAGCCGTCTACGGCGCCTACACCGAGCTGTGGGCCTCTGTTGCACCCGAAATCACCCCAGAGAAGAGCGGATCCTATGTCTGGCCTTGGGGCAGAATCGGCGGTGTTCGATCCGACGTCGAAGCTGGCTCCAAAACTCAGGCAGAGGGTGGCACTGGAGTCTCGGAGAAATTCCTAGCGTGGTGTGAGAAGGAGGTTGTGGCTTTTGCTTAAAAGCATGCGTTGATCGACGACAGATGAGCTGGATCTACTGTACAATTACACCGATGATACCCGCGAGCAAAGGGGCTGCACAGTGTCGGAAGGTTGGGACGTCCATAATAGCTTTGAGCAGCTTCGCCGGACGTGGCATTGCGGCACGGTAGGCACAAGACGGACCCAACAAGTGTTCCCCATCGGTATGCAATAACAATCTCTCCCATTCTGTAAGACGTCTTGCTTTTCTGGTATTGCCAAGCCCACAATTCTCCTGAAGATCATTCAAGATGCTTGACTCTTTGCTTCACCAGTCGTTGTCCAGCCATGTGCTAACTCTGCTCCTTTGTGTACCATTGTTTTATGCCATTGGAATAGTCATTTATCGAATCTATTTCAGTCTGATCGCGAATGTTCCCGGCCCCAAGCTCGCTGCCGTAATGGGACTTGTCTAGGTCTGGTATGATCTGACCCAAGGCAGACAAAATGTCTTCAAGATCGAAAAATGGCACAAGAAATACGGTACCACTCAAAGTAACCCTGCATTGATAGAGACCACAATCTAACCCCATCCCACAGGTCCCATCATCCGCATCACCCCCCCATAAGTCCATGTCCTCCACCCAGACTTCTACGACGAGCTCTAAGACACCACACAGCCCCGCCACCGTAAACTCGACTACCTCATCCACCGCTTCAATACGCCCTTGTTCCCCTCCGACAAAGCCGACCCAGACCTCCACGATCTTCGTCGCGCTCCCGTCGCAGCCCTCTTTTCCCGCCAGCGAGTCGCTGAGCTCCTCGACTACGTCCAGACCAAAGCCCATCGCGTCACCGATCATATTTCAAGGTATTTGGAGGATGAGGGGAGAGTTTTGAGGCTGGATAGGGCGTGAACTACGTTTGCGACAGATAATGTGATGTTGTTTACATTGACGTTGAGTTATGAGTGTAATTTCGTCCGTGACTAGAAGTTTTCCTAGTGCCTCAGATCGTCGAGTGACGATGCTAACCACGTACGATAGTTGTGGATGCACTGGGGTTTGTTAATTGTACGGCGACGAGTAATTTGGTTTGGTCGTTGCATTGGTTAACGCACGTTCCGATCTTAGGTACGTTTGTGTATGTGATGAAGAGCCTTCCTCGTGTCGCGGATACTTTGGGTATCGATACTAATCACGAAAGATTTTAGTGAAGATTTTCAATGCCATTCCGCCGGAAAGATTGGCGAGGTTGAACGAGCAAATTGGGACAATTTTTCAGTTCCAGGCGGTACGAAGTTGTTGCGTGAAAATGGGTGACATGATGCTTTTGCTGAACTTGGAATAGGGCGTTCGAAACCAGGTCCGCCGAGTTGTATCGGGTGACAACGAAGGACATAAGACGGTTGCACATCGAACAGTATTCCACGAGCTATCCAAAGACATCGGACAAGACCCAGCTGCTATGAAAGAGATGTAAGTAATGAGACTCGGCCTGTTCTCTGAGAGTATTGCTGACGTACGGCGTCAGGGAGGACAATGGCGTAAATATTACGCTTGCGGTGGTAGAGACGGCCACTCGAGCAGCTTCCGTAACGAGCTTTTGGATCTTGAAGAAACCTGAGATATACGCCCGATTGAAAGCTGAGCTCAAGACCGCAATTCCAGATTCAAAGAAGATCCCACCGTGCGCAGAGTTGGAGAAGTTACCGTACCTGACGGCGATCATCCAAGAAGGTCAGTGGTCTTTTGAGATATAGGCGCAAAATTTCAGCGCATCTCACAGACAGTGTAGGCTTCCGCTTATCCTATGGCGTAAGCGGCCGCATGCCTCGTTGGAACCCTAGAGCGTTCATCCGCTACAGAGACTACATCTTACAACCAGGGCACCGAGTTCAGCATGACACCGGCCTTGCAACATCGCAACCTAGGAATCTTCTTAGAGTCACTGGACTTCATTCCCGGTCGCTGGGTAGGCAATCCAGTCTTGCCGTCGGGTCATCAGTTGTCGAAGTATATGGTTTCCTTCAGCGGAGGACCTCGAATGTGTCTCGGGATGCATCTTGCACAGGCGGAGCTGTATATCGGGATCGCGACGCTGTTCCGGAGGCCGGACCTGGATTTGTATAAGACTGAGAGCGATGTGATTCATTTGGCGGCGGACTATTTCGCGCCGGTTGCGAGTAACGTTGTAGATGGAGTGAGGGTGACGAGTAGGGAGGTGCAGTGAGAAGGCTATCCGTCGCGCTTCGTCCGCTCGGAGGAAGATGGGGTTTCTGAATTTAGAGACCCGTAGCTTGTGGTGTTTGGAGAACCCGATCACATGCTGAATTGGCTTAGTGAGTGAATGTCGGAGGAAGGAAGGAAGGGGGTTTAAAACCTAATCGTACGCTAAGTAATGGTGCCAAGATCGGGACGTCATTATTCACGTGGCCCTGACCGCGCATGTGCGGCTCAAGTTGCTCCACCTGTTCCCGTGCCCCCCAATGCAAGAGCTGGGTGAATGCATTTGTTGTTACCGTCATGCTCTTTCATATTCTGCCTACGCATTTCTCTTCTTATTTGACTCCCAGAACTGGTTGGCGTCTTGGACAAGCACAACGATACCCAGCTCATACCAGAGAACTCAATAGCAGTTGCAGGCTGAGCTCAGCACAAGATACACATTGGCGACACAGCGTTGATATATCACACGCGGCTTGCCGTGACCGCGGGGCAGCAACGACACGTTCACTTCCGGTGGCTCCTGCTGCTTCATGGCGCGCAAAGCGAGGCAGAGGATCAGCTATGTCCTTCCGCTCGCCAACAGCGCCGGCGGCCACAAGCTAGGCGTCAACGGCCTCGCTGTCGACAGCGCCCACTCTCTACTATACTCGGGCGGCCGCGACGGTGTCATATGCGCCTGGGATCTCAATCTCGACCTTCAGAATGCGATTGTTCCCGATCACGATGCGAAGCTCTCCTCCCCTCCCGCAACCACTTTTCGCCAGCAAGTCCAAGCGCATACCCATTGGATCAACGATCTTGCCCTCGCCCAGTCGAATCAGGCGCTTGTGTCCGCATCCTCAGATGTCACGGTGAAGATATGGCGGCCGGCCGCTGCAGACAACCTGTCACCACAAACGATCGGGCTACACAGCGATTATGTCAAGACCTTGGCTGTGCCGTACTCGACCTGCGATTGGGTTGCCAGTGGAGGGCTAGATCGCAAGATAAATGTCTGGGATCTAAATGGGCATGGCCAGAAGCTCAGTATAGACGTGGGCATGGATGAGACAGCAAGCATGCGCAGCAAAGAGAAAGGCAGTGTATACGCGCTGGCAGCTACCAACTCGCTCCTTGCGAGCGGCGGTCCAGAGAGCACTGTAAGAGTTTGGGATTGCAGAACGGGCAAGCGTGTCACGAAGCTTGTGGGGCATACAGACAATGTGAGGGATGTTCTCATTAGTCAGGACGGATCAACTATCATGACCGCCAGCAGCGACCGCACTGTCAAGGTCTGGAGCACGATTGCCGGACGATGCATGTTTACTCTGACCATGCACGATGCCAGTGTGTGGTCGCTATTTTCTTCCCACCCTGATCTGTCCGTCTTCTACTCGAGTGACAAGAACGGCCTCGTGGCCAAGACAGACACGCGGAACACTATCGAACTGGATGAAGGTCTTTCGGTAGCGGTCTGTCAGGAACATGAAGGCGTTCACAAGGTCATTGCAGCCGGTGACTCGATTTGGACAGCAACGAGCAGACCAAGCATCAATCGATGGCGGAACGTCAACACAGACAACGCTGAAATCGAAATTCCAGAGAATTTCAACACACATAGGCTCAGCACAACAACGATGAAATCGAGATATCCAAGCCCACCAGCGAAGCGAGAATCGTCCATCAGCTCCCCCACACCAGAGACTGGTAAACGAAAACTTCCATTAAAACACATGCTCAGACTCAGCAACACCACTTACTTCCCAACACCTTTGGTTGAGGCTAGCGACTCGCCTCCGCACATTCGAAGGGGCACGCTAGATTCTCCGCCGCTGGAAGGAAGTATAATGCAGCCTGTCAGAGCTCAGCCAGACATCTCCATAGAAGGACAGAATGGTCTGATAAAGCACGTCATGTTAAATGACCGAAGACGAGTCCTCACTTTGGACACCGCAGGCGAAGTCGTAATGTGGGACCTACTGAAATGCGTTCCAATCAAGTCATTTGGCAAGCGACATCTGGAAGACGTTAAAGATGAGGTGACCACGACGGCCACTGTCGCCAATTGGTGCACAGTCGACACCCGGACTGGCAGTGTCGCTGTAATTCTTGAGGAAAACACCTGCTTCGATGCCGAAATGTATGCTGACGAGTTAGAGCTGGAAGAGCCTATTGAGTTTCGTGAGGACCAGCGCATCAATCTGGGAAGATGGGTGCTGCGGTACCTGTTCAACCACCTAATCACGGAAGAAATCCAGAGAGATCAGGTCTTCCGAAATCACTTACTGGAGAATCGTGATAATCCCAAGTTTCAACGAGAGAATGCGCCTCCAAGCATTCAACTTCCTAGACTCCAGATGAACGGGTGGAGCCACGACTCATTCGCGCCACAATCTGCAACAACTCCGAGACCTGCGACGAATGGCACATCCAAGGCAGCGCCTACTCCCGGTTTCAATATTGGTCTTGCTACACCAGTCACGACCAATGCTCCACTCCTACAGAAAACGTCAACAAACGTGCCACAGACTGTCGAGGAGGGCGCTCCACTCGAGAAGCAGTTATCGCAGCAATCGCGACAGTCCAGCGAGAAGGGACAGCCAGACTACTTCTCGACGAACAGAATACCGACTGGTGAGCTTACCACGCCAGCAGCTGCATCTCAGCCTGCAACCACCCCGGGTGAAGGACAAGAGCCCCAGACGCCGACCGCAGACGGAGGACCGAAAGATGCTACTCCAGGTAAAGGCGGCCTCTTTGGCAAAAAGTTCAAGATGGACTTTGGAATGAAGCGACTGGGTCGTTCACAGACGAATGACAAGCCTCCCGTCGTCGAAGAGAAGGAAGAAGCCGAATTTGATTCCAGGTCGAGTAAAACGAGCAACAGCCGTGTCATAGAAGATACGCTACTTGGAACAGTACAGAGAATCCGGTTTGCGTACGAAGACTCGCTACTAGCCCAAATGCAACAGATCCAAGCTCGCGAGAATGGGCTACCTGTGTCTGCTACGAAGATCGAACTGCCGACAGCAATCACACCCTCACTACCCAACGAGACGCCAGTCCTCAAACCGCCACCGAATACGACAATCCTCATCCAGGAAGATAGACCAGAGGCTGGTGGCGTGGCAGACCTGTTCGAAGGCAAGGTCGGCTCTCTGGGCGAAAAGTGCGACCTCGTTGAAAGAACAGCTCCAATGTGGCTGGGCCAGGTCCTCCTCCTCAATCAGACTCCAGCAAAGGACATAGTTAAGATCTCGTTCATCCTGGAGCCTTGGCAAGGCATGCTTCCTGGTATCGCGACAGATGGTAACAACCGGCTGAATGCTAATCGCATGCTGCGTGGGAGGAAGATTTTGTCTTATGTTGCGGAACGGATTGAGCCGAAGAAGGAGGTTGTGGAGGCGGAGAATGTGATGAGGCCGGAGGAGTATTTGGAACTCTGGTGTCAGAATCAGGTGAGTCAAATATCCTTGGGGAAGATGACAAGGATGCTGACATTTTACAGATCGTGCCTCCAACGATGACCCTGATGACAATACGATCACACCTCTGGAGAGGCGGCGGAGATATCATATTGTACTACAAGGCGAACGGCAAAAAGCCGATAGCGAATGTCGCTCCGGGATATCCGTCTTCAGCGAAGGATAGTCGGAGTGGCAGCACTGATGCGAAGGCTGGTGCTGTATAGGAACAGCTTCGATACATCTTGGTCAGCCCAAGCATAAGCCGCAATATTGGATCAGTTTTGGTACCACACATCCTTACAAGGTGTGCATGATGTGCTGTCAGTTCCGCCCCAGCTGAACTCGATGCTGGGGCGGCATCCGTGCGCACAGCCACCATTCCACTACGACCACCTTGAACATCACTTTCGCTGTCGCTCTTCCCCGTGGATACGTAACGACCTCGTTTCTTTCACTAATTTCGAGTCCAACTACACAAAATACGGATGCGAGCATTGAGTATCACTCCAGGGTGTTTGACAAGTCCTGGAACCTGACACTGCAAGATGGTTCAACTATCGATTTTGGATTCTGGATCCGCGAGACAATTGATCGCCCCATTATACCCACCGACGAATCCGATGATCTGTCATCGAGACGCCTACATTACAGTCTGCTCCATCATGGTCAGATCCGACTACTTTTGCTCCAGCCGGGTCCGCGATTAAGTCCGCTCAGCGGCCATTTGGAGACCGTGTCTTTGGAGGAAGCGGCTGCTGATGATGGAAGGATTCGAAGCGCTCTCGTACGTGTGGGGTAATTGGAAGTATGAATGCAGCATACAGCTCGATGGAACCGGAAGACCTATAGGACTCAATGCCGCAAATGCTTTGAACCATCTGCGATACACCACAGATGTGCGAGCAATATGGGTTGATGCAATCTGTATCAATCAGCATGACAATGAAAAAAAGAATGCACAAGTACAGCTCATGGCCGACATCTATTCGGCTGCTCGACGGATTCTCGTTTTTCTGGGACCCTCTTTGCCGGATAATTCGACAGGCATGGATGCCTTGCGCTCCATCGCCGGTGACGGGTGCAATAATGAACCTGTCAGTCAAAAAGAGAATACGGCTAGATGGCGAATGCTGCTGCCGGAACTTGTTCGTTGGGGATTACACGAAATCATGGAGAGACCATGGTGGAGAAGATATTGGATCGTCCAAAAAGCATCATGGGCTAGAGAAATTCTCGTCATCTGCGGCTCTCACGAACTTCATTGGCCTACTCGGTGTGCCGAAGTTGTGAGATTCATGCGAGCAATCAAACTGGCCCTGGCGTCGCCGCAGTGGGAATCAGCGGATCTAGCTGATGTTGACATGCAAACGGTCCTCGAACTTCTCTATGCGCAGTTGAACGGCAGACCGCACAAACAAGTCTGGGCGAGGCTACCCAAACGTCATGACTTCTTGGACATGATATTCAGCATGCGACATCGCCTCGTCAAAGATCCGCGTTATAGGATCTACTCGCTTCTTAGTGTCGCTGAAGAGGATGCGGTCGTGGCCATCAATGTGGACTACGCCCAATCCACAGAACAAGTCTACCATGACTTCGCACAATTCGTCGGAAACGAAACCGGAAGACTCTGCACCGAATTGGAGATGCTCGAAGCACAGGGTCAGGCCCATAATAGGGGCGCAATGCTCGACATTGTCTCGACAAAGACACAGGAAGGTAAGTTTCTGGGACTGGATGCTGTCGTGCAGAGCTTATGTGACAAGGCACTTGAAGAGACGAAGAACGGCCAATATACAGATGCTGCGAAGTTGCTGAGCGATATGGCTTTGCTGTTGCGCGGCGAGAGTCATGAAGGCTAGCATCTGCAGAGCTGTCGATACGAGGATTATTCAACAAGAGCATCATGGCGTTCTGAGTCTCTCCTAATCGACGAGCAACCCTGCTACTAGGAAGTATTTCAAACGCCCTAGAGGGCGCTCCAGCCTGGAGAGCCGCATAAGAGAGTGTTCTTCTTCGAGCCTTTCGAGTAGTCTTCTTGTTGAATATTTCTCGTATCGACAGCTCTGAGCATCTGCGCCTGTGCAGGCATGAAAGGTCAAGTCGCGTCCACGCTCTAGAGGATCCGAATAAAAGCGGAAAGTATGTTGTTCAGAGAGTGGCCTCTTAGGAGTTGAAAAGACGCAGGCGCATTCGCTTGCAGGCAAAGGCAAAAGGTGACATCGGCTAGGGACATCGGCACAAGTTCTGTCGGCTGCTGGCTGACCACGAAACGAAACGATGCTCCACTTGGGGTTCCCAGTCCGATCTGATTATCTTTGAGTGTCTAATATATGCACCTTCAGCAGAACATACCTGAAAGCAAATTGAGCTCGTCTCATCGTCATCAAGATATGACCGCACTCCTCGCAGGCAAAACAGCAGCCATAACCGGAGGCGTGACAGGAATCGGCCGAGCCATCGCCCTAGAATACCTGAGACAAGGAGCATCTGTGACAGTCAACTTTATGGACGATGCCTCCTCCGTGCGACATTTCGAGAGCTTGAAGCAAGAAGCCAATGCTACCAACCTGCGCGGAATCGCCGGCAACATCCAGAAGAAATCCACAGGCCTCGAACTCGTGTCCAGCACTGTAAAGGAATTCGGCTCTCTCGATGTTTTTGTTGCCAGCGCAGGCGTGAGCGAGTTCTGTGATTTCCTGACGTGCGTAGGACAAACCGCGGCCATGGTATAGCCACTGCTAACAGTCCTCCCAGCCTCCCAGAATCAACGCTACAATCCCACATCCAAACCAACATCCAAGGCACCTTCCTCACCACCCAAGCCGCCGCCTCCCAAATGGTCCTCCAAAACCGCGGCGGCAGCATAATAGGGATCTCCAGCATCAGCGCCCACCTCGGCGGCGCCCAGCAAGTTCATTACACACCCACAAAAGCCGCCGTGCTCTCCATGATGCAATCGCAAGCCTGCGCCCTAGGAAAGTACGGCATCAGATGTAACGCTCTCCTCCCAGGAACCACGAGGACGCAGTTGGCAGCAGGCGACCTTGCGAATGCGGAGAAATTAAGGTATTTGGAGAGCAGGACGCCGCTGGGGAAAGTTGCGGAGCCGGAGGATATGGCTGGACCGGCGGTGTTTCTGGCGAGTGATTTAAGTCGGTATGTTTCTGGGGCTGGGATGGTTGTTGATGGAGGGCTGTCGATTTCGTTGCAGTGAGTTGGTGGTGTGGAGTGGGCGAAAGTCTTAGTCTTCCTAAGGCAACACGTTTGAAAGTCTCGAATAAGATAAAACAGTGCACGATGTCGCCCTTCTTTCGGCTATTTCTTTCGGCGAAATCCTTCTGGCGTCTAGCTCGCGCCATCGCTGCAGCGTTGAGATTGTTTGCTACTTCGTGATATGTCAGGGACGAGTGGAATTCGCCCACTCCTCGGAGCACCTCATCCCGTAGCTCAATCCTTCCTTCATGCAATATATCCTTGCTAAGTCGCTTACGCTCGTACAAACATGTCAAACGTGCAACGAGAGTACGTAAACACCACACGCGAAGCTCACACAAACCTCCTGTCGGCTTATTCCAGCACCTCACGCTTCTAGTATAGCGGCCGCTCATAAAAGCGCAACCGCTTAAACGGTCCGCGCCACGTGTTGAATCCAAGGGGCCGAAAACTCCCCAAGTCCATCTCCCTTTCCTATCTTGCCTTTAACCTCTTCCAGTCAATCGACCCAGCCTTATCGTCCCTCAAAGCTGAAATAAAGCAGGCCGCTCCATCGAACAAAGAACAGGCGGTCTTCGGACTTCAGCCCTTAACCGGGTGCATCAAGGACGGGCCTCTTTTAAGCGAAGCGCTCTGCCAATGTTCACGACAGCCAATGGAAGCACATGTCGTGAAACCCGTTATCAGGCCAAGCTTTTCTGGAATCAAAGACAGAGAATGTGCCAAGAAGCGTGGTGGTGAATGGAGTGGAGCGGGTCGGTTGTTCACTACTAGCGGAGGGAGGCCCCGGACAATACATATGGAAAGGCAGGTCGTGTTCCCTTCTCTTACTTGTTCCTGCCCGTCTTCTCTTCTTGACTCCTTACCTTTGTTATCAACATCGAAAATCATGGCGACTACGGTATGTTGGACAAAGACAGATGGTGACGAGGAATTTCGTTGATAATGACCAGCAGCCCGAATTTAATCCTGCAGAACCTCGCGGCGGCGATCCTCTTCTCGTCGATGTCAACGCACAATACACTGGCCTTGAGTTTCATTATGTATACCTCGTCGTTTGCGGCTTCCTCGTCTGGCTCATTATCCCGGGCATTGGACTGCTGTATGGAGGTCTCGCCCGCCGGAAGAGCAGTCTCAGTCTGCTCTTTCAGAGCTTGATGGTCATCGCTGTTACGACGTTCCAATGGATGTTCTGGGTGAGTATCAGAGCAGTCATGAGTCGCGAGAGCAAACACTGACAACTTCGTAGGGATACTCTCTCGCATATTCACGAACCGCGAACGCCTTCATCGGAGATCTCGCCAACTTTGGATTGATGAAAGTCCGCGCTGCTCCCTCGCCCGGCTCAGTCTTAATCCCGGAAATCGTCTTCTGTTTCTACCAGCTCCTCTTCTGCGCCTGTACTGTACAGATCGTCATTGGAGGTAGCTTCGAGAGAGGCCGAATCTTACCATCGTTGGTTTTCAGCTTCTTCTGGGCGACTATTGTCTACTGCCCGATCGCATGCTGGACCTGGAACTCGAATGGCTGGCTGTATAACCTCCCATCTCTCGACTTTGCTGGTGGGGGGCCTGTCCATATTGCCTCGGGGTGGGCTGGTCTGGCATATGCCATGGTCCTCGGAAAGAGAAAGCACGCTGGAGAGGTCACACATAAAAAGCCTCACAACACCACTCTTGTTTTCCTTGGCACGATCCTGATTTGGTTTGGGTGGTTCGGCTTCAACGGTGGTTCCGCTCTGAATGCCTCCATCCGCGCCATGTACGCTGCATTCAATACCAACGTCGCGGCTTCGACCGGTGTCCTCGGATGGGTCCTTGTCGACTATATCCGCACCAAGGGTAAGTTCAGTGTTGTGGGAGCTTGTGAAGGTGCTATTGCTGGCTTGGTCGGCATCACGCCCGCAGCAGGTTACGTTAGCTTCTGGCTGGCCGCTGTCATCGGCTTCCTCACCGCAGTCGTATGCGCCAGTCTACAAGGCCTCAATGACTGGCTGCGTATCGACGAAGGCCTTGAAGTCTTCAAATTGGTAAGCAAAGCAAAGGCCGGAAGGCATTCCCCATATGCCTCAGACACTTGCTTACCTTCCTCCTTCGCTTTTAGCACGGTATCGGTGGCATGGTCGGCTCTTTCCTCACCGGTATCTTCGCCGACCAGACCATCTCCGCTCTTGATGGAGCAACACTGGCGCCCGGTGGTATCAACGGCAACGGTGTGCAGGTTGGCAAACAGTTTGCTGAAATCACCGCCATTTCCGCATACAGCTTCACCGTGACATGCGTCCTGCTTTTTATCCTCAAGTACATCCCACACATGCATCTGCGTGTGAGCGAGGAGGCAGAGATGATGGGACTGGATATCGATCAGTTCTTCGACGAGCAGATTGGCGACAGGGACTTCTTCGACAAGTATGCCCATGTCACGCATGGCGTTCCACAAGAGCACCCTGTCAGCAGCGCTGTCAGCGTCGAACGCGACGTGGAACATTCCAAGGTTGAGCGGCAAGATTGAGTGTGGCTTGATGGAGGAGGGCGAGTTGAGCCGACGTGATGATCCATAGACTTTGATACCCCGTACCCGATCTTGTTTTCTTTCGACGTCCCGTACGTAAGCGTGGTCTATCTTGCTATTTCTCGACCCTCGACGCTTCTGTTGCTGCACACAGCCTTCTTGGGTATGCTCAGCATTGCAGGCCGGGCTCGGAAGGCGAAGTGGCAGACCAAGAAGAGAGTCTCGGACGCCGTCCGGCAGATCCGGAATCTGATCTCAATCACATGCTACCCTCCTGCCAGTGAAAGTATAATGTTGCCTCCGATAATGGTCGCGGTCAGAAGGGTTTGCAGATAGGCCTCGCCATGTCGCACCACCTCAGCGAAGAATCCGTGAGAAGCGCGGCGTCCACGCGCTGCTGTTGTCGCCGCCATCGGACCGCCAAGAAGCCGGGTAATAATAGAGCAGAGGTCCCGGGCGGTATGGATTCCGCTGCACAACACAGCAACAGGGTCAACCTGGTCTCGGAAAGAGAAATCATAAGAGTTGTGCAGAGCGCGCGAGCTGTGGTGGGCCCGTTGAGACGAGCGAGCCGTCTGACTCTGACAGGTGTCTTATTGCTGTGCGGCTGCCGACATCATCCCCCAGCTCGTTCAGTCGGTAAAGTAGAGTATAATAGTGCTGCCATCGTCCCATTCGGAGGAGGCGAGGTTTTTGTTCCGAGAAAGTGTTGGATCCGGAAGGAACAAACGAGGAAAGCAAGCAGCAGGAAAGCATTGACGACATCACCTTTCCACTCGCCCCTCCAATTTTCTTAACTGCAGCAGCCCGTCCAAGAAGAATCGTTTCCTGGAGTGTGGTGTCGTGCGGAGAGTCAAGCAAGAGTCAACAGTCCTGACGCAGTGCATTCGATTCCCGCTCGTTTTCGGTTCCGCGCCGCTGCATTTCGAGTTCTGGAAGCCTGCTGGACGTCCCACGGAAACGGAAACCATCGAATCGCGTGCATTTTCGCACCTGCGTCGTACGCCGTACCAGGCACTCGAATCCGACGTCTGGTTTGCTGTCAGACAGTCAGCCGCTGGTGGTGTTCGCGGTGTGCAGAAGGCGAGTGACTGAATTGGCCTAACAGCGGCGGTCCGAGGCGTCGGGCGATAAGCGCGAGACAACACAAGGGTCATCGACTCTGCCCATTTCTTTTAGATACACCGTGTCTTCCTCCGATCCTGCACTCACGACCGCTTCTTTCTGAGCGAGGATCGTACTCCCAAGGAATACGCACACGATTCTGACAGCCATGGCTTCTCTGGATACGCTGGACATCATCGTCCTGGCAGTTCTGCTGCTGGGAACCATCGCTTACTTCACCAAGGGCACCTACTGGGCTGTCCAGAAAGACCCCTATGCCAGCTCCATGGCCAATGGCTCCGCGAGCAAAGCTGGCAAGAGCAGGAACATCCTGGAGAAGATGGAGGAGACGGGCAAGAACTGTGTCGTCTTCTACGGATCGCAGACCGGTACAGCTGAGGACTACGCTTCCCGGCTAGCGAAGGAGGGCTCTTCAAGATTCGGCCTCAAGACCATGACTGCGGATTTGGAAGAGTACGAATACGAGAACTTGGACCAGTGGCCAGAGGACAAGGTCGCCTTCTTCGTGCTGGCGACTTACGGCGAGGGTGAGCCTACGGACAACGCTGTGGAATTTTATGAATTCATTGGCGGCGACGATGTGTCTTTCAGCGAGAAGTCCGCAGACGAATCTCCTCTTTCTACTCTGAGATATGTGACCTTTGGCCTGGGCAACAACACCTACGAGCACTACAACTCCATGGTCCGCAAGGTCGATGAGTACCTGACGAAGCTAGGCGCACAGCGCATCGGAACAGCTGGTGAGGGCGATGACGGTGCTGGCACTATGGAGGAAGACTTCTTGGCCTGGAAGGAGCCCATGTGGGTCGCGTTGGCTGAGGCTATGAGCCTGGAAGAGCGTGAAGCTGTTTACGAGCCTGTATACGAGGTGACCGAGAAAGCAGACATGAGCGCTGAAACGGACACTGTATACCTCGGTGAACCCAACAAGAACCATCTGGAAGGAGCCTCCAGGGGTCCATACAATGCACACAACCCGTACATCGCACCGATCGCCAGCTCATACGAACTATTCAACGACAAGTTGCGGAACTGCCTTCACATGGAGATTGACATTGCCGGATCCAATCTTTCGTACCAAACTGGTGATCACATCGCTGTATGGCCCAACAATCCCGGTGTCGAAGTCGACAGACTCCTCAAGACGATTGGTCTAATTGAGAAACGCGACTCCGTCATTGCCGTGAAGGGTCTCGACGCGACTGCCAAGGTCCCATTCCCAACGCCCACGACATACGACACAGTCTTCCGCTACCAACTCGAAATCTGCGCTCCTGTTTCTCGCCAATTCCTTGCCACCCTCGCCCAATTCTCCCCCAACGATGAGATCAAAGAGAAGATGACCAAGATTGGAGGAGACAAGGATGTCTTCTCGCAAGAGGTCGCAAAGAAGAATTTCAACATCGGACAACTTCTGGCATACATGAGCGACGGCAAGCCATGGGAGAAAATTCCCTTCTCCCTTTTCATTGAGGGCCTCAACAAGATCCAACCCCGATACTACTCCATCTCATCTTCCTCCCTGGTCCAGAAAGATAAGGTTTCGATTACCGCCGTGGTAGAGTCCGTCGAAACCCCGGGAGCACCACACGTGGTCAAAGGTGTCACCACAAACTACCTTTTGGCTTTGAAACAGCAGCAGCATGGAGCTGACGACCCAGACCCTCACGGCCTCAACTATCAGATCAAGGGACCAAGGAACAAGTATGACGGTGTTCACGTCCCGGTACATATTCGGCACTCGAACTTCAAGCTTCCTTCAGATCCCAGCAAGCCGATTGTCATGGTCGGTCCGGGTACTGGTGTAGCTCCTTTCCGTGCCTTCGTACAGGAGCGTGCTCAGCAAGCGAAAAATGGCGAGAACATCGGCAAGACAATCCTCTTCTTTGGATGCAGGAATAGGACTGAGGATTTCATGTACAAGGACGAGTGGGAAGTGAGTATCTTCCCTAATCTCAAGCTTATTGGAAAGACAAAGACTGACTCAATTCACAGCAATGGACCGCAGACACCAACGGCCAATTCGAACTCGTCACCGCTTTCTCCCGCGAAACCGATAAGAAAGTCTACGTCCAGCACCGCCTCCGAGAACGTGCCACCGAAATCAACAAGCTGCTCGAGCAGAAGGCATACTTTTATGTCTGCGGTGACGCGGCAAATATGGCACGTGAGGTGAACGAGATTTTGGCACAGATTATTTCCGAGCAGAGAGGGGTGGACAAGAAGAAGGGCGAGGATGTGGTGAAGAGCATGAGGGCGGCGAACCAGTACCAGGAGGATGTGTGGTCGTAGAAAGGGGACGTGTGCGTGTTCGTTTAATACCCAGCGTGCATTGCGATTGCGATTGGATTGGGTTAGGGTATAGGAGCGAAGGATGAGCTGATTTGTGGTTTGAGGGAGGCGTCGAAAGAGGAGTTCCTCTTTTCTGCGGTAGTTTTGCTGGTGGTGAGAGTGTAGATGGGATAGTTCAACTCTGTCGAAAAGAAGAACAAAAAGAATATATTGCACCTTGCCTGCCAACTGCCACTTCCCACGACTGCGTGCCTTCTTTCCCATTTGGTACTTTCACGTGACTTAATCAGAGGTTGAACCTTCCGAGCTTGGGCCAGCCGGATTGTTTGGGAAGGAGCCTCGGAATGGGAGGAATTTGACTTCACATCCTTCACTCCACGTTTCCGTTGCGTTGCGTTGATTGACTGCTGAACACGAACATGCCCTCGAATACTTTTACTCTCGAAAATTGAGGTGTTTGACGGCTGATCTCGGAATTTCTCGACTTCTACAGACGGACGGACGGAAACGATGCACCCCTGCTTGCGTCGTCTTCGTGGACCGAGTATCTCCAGGACGAGCGACGGGTACTTGAAGTGACGACTCGAGTGACGAGCAGAAAAGCGCTCTGTTTGTAGAGGCGCAGCAAAAGAGAAAGAAAAGGAGTCAGTTGATTGCTGTTGCGCCACAGGTACCGAGAACCAGGTCTGCCGCTGTGTCAAGCGCAAATTGTCCTTGATGTTGTGGTCGGGCGGACCAATGGAGCCGGTTTTGCGCTGCTCTGTCAATCGTGCATTTGCAGGGTCGCACGAGGTGGTCCGGCTCCTTGCAGGAATACAACGCATACAACGCGTCCTGGGGTGATGTGGGCAAACGAAGCGCGCGCGCGATGTGTTGTGTTGTTGTTATCTCTTCGATTTTACCCGGGAGGTGAAAGTGTGCTGGGGTGGTTGATGCAGCTTGCAATTTGACGTGCCGAAAGTAGGTGGACGGAATAGGGACGGTCGAATTTGGGCTTGTGTGATGCCAGCGAATGCTCTCTTTCTCTTAATATGCGATCAAGAGGTGAGTCGGCGGGAACGAGCGGCATTTGGGGTGAGGTCTGAGAGGCTGACACTGATCTTCTGAGGTGAGGTCGATATGAAGCCTGCAGTTGGTGGGGATTCGAGTTGCAATCGTTTTTTGGTAATGCCGCTGCATTTCGAGGCGTCTTCGCCAAGGAACACGCGAACGAAGCAGCCGCCGTCCTGCACTTGATGCATTGGTGAGTACATGCCTGTTCGAATGAAATGATGCTGATGGTGTCCTTCTGATATCGCTGACTGACCGACTTGGTCGCCGACGGACCACCGACCGGGTTTCCTTGAGCGGGCAGCGGGAAGCGTACGAGCTGCATACGCAGGTACACCCAGTAATCAGCGTTAGCGTCTACAGAGGCCGCTTCTTCGCGCGCAACAATCGACAAAGGCTGGTTCCTGTCAAACATGCAGCCGAATATGCAGCTTATATTGCGTCAACGATGCAGAAGGAGGTGATGGTGGTGTGAAGGGCATTGCACAATGGAGCCTTTCCCCACAGAGGCAACGGCAGCGCGGTTATTAGTGCGGATCGGAGGGTAGGGATTTGGACAACGACACACGACAGACGCTCAGGCCGGGCTGTCGCGATGCGATGCGAAGAAAAAGTGACAGCTCGAAAACGCACCAGCAAGATGAGATGGATTCGCGCCGGGATCCAGATCAGCTGCCGTTTGGTAGTCATTACCGGCGCTGGGAGGGAACATGCGCAGACGGGCAGAGGACTCTCATTAGACGGACGGCCACGAAGCGACAGAGTGGATATGGAGGGCCAGGGCGCGGTAACGGTTCACATGTACGCTCTGCTGGGGATCTGAATGGGTGCGGCGGGCGTCGGTGGCGTCGCGGCGCATGATGTCGCGCAGTTACAACGGCCGGCCATGTGAGCAGCAGAAGCAGCAGAGCATCTCCTGACAGCAGCACTGCGAGCAGAGGAAGAACGTTGGGCGTGCGGTAGTGAGAGGACAGGAGAGGCAGCTCTTGGGCCGGGACGCAGCGAACAAAGGTGGGCGGGCTTGCAGCGCTGCAAAACAATCCACGGCCCCTGCGTGTGTGACAGGTTACGGCAGTCGTCCGAGCAGATGAGCGAGTCCTGCAGGTCATCGCATTCATCTATCCATAACAAAACGCTGCCGGCGGGTCTGTCTGCCTTGGAGCCCTGCGTCGCCTTTAGATCTGCCACTCCGGCACTTCATCTGCGTCTCCCTCGTCCTCACTACTCACGACATCCATCATCCATCCATCCTTTTCCCTCCCATCCATCCTACCTCGCACATATGTGTTGAGGTGCTCCTACGCGGGACTACTCACATCAACACAATCTGTCTGGCACGGCCGTCTGTATCCTACGTACCCCAGCATCGCTACTGCCGTTTCTGCGTATCGCGAATTCGATTACGAACCTCTTCGAGAAGGAGCCATTCCCAACAGGTTCAAGCGACATCATCGACGACCTCGTCCTTGCCTTCTTCCACTACATCGTGACCTCTCCTCAGAGGATTTTAAGACGACACCTGCTGCCGCGAGCAATATAGACGATCTCGACTGCCATAGACTCTCCATCCACCGACATAACCTTCCACGAGCACTCGGCCAAGAGGCATCAATTCCAGCAGCAACGGCTACGGGCTCACCTTTCACAAGCTTCAAAGGTGCGTTCTTACCCGCCCCAAGCACCTTCCTCATCCCCGACCGCACGGCAAGACCGAAAGACGCTCGGCCTCCCGAGTCCCCCTTGGGTTTTACATTTCAACTCGACTCCCTCTTCCTTCTCCTCACCACCACCATCCACTTCATACACACTCACAGTTGCAACTCTTCTTCATTCGTCGTGCATTCGCCCCGTTGACAATTCCCAAGCATAGCATCCCGCTCCTCACTCACTTCTGCTGCTATCTGCATCCACCCCGCCATCACCCACCTGATCGGCAGCCTTTTGGCCATCTCACGAGCTCGTTCTCAGTGAATCTACAGGTGAGCTTGTCCTTCATTCACTCGAGAACTGCCCCACACTGCTGCTCCCGGACGATGCCGATAACTCCCACCGTGTGGCCTCGTCAACCTCAACACCCCGAAAACTTCATCTCTCTTGGTATTGGCTAACTCTTGCATCTCCAGGAATCGTCCCGCTCCTCTTCACAATCACCACTTGGAAGATCATCCATCCCCACCAGCTCACAGCGGTAAGACTCTCCGTCCGTTCCCAGCGGCGGCAGCAGCATCGGCATTTCTCCCACACGGCACCTTGGTCCCTCCACCTCCGCATCAAGAAGAGAATTCATCCAACACGCCCTCTCCTGCACCCCCTCCCCCCCTTCCAATGGCATCCATGAGCAGCAATAACTACCTGCTTATTGGCAACTCTTCTCGCCATCAGGCAGGTGCTGATCGTGGTTACAAGAACATGGCATCCATGACGGACTCGAAGAACAACAACCAGTACTCCCGCACCAACACCGGCTACAATGCCAACAGCAGCAACATGTACGGCGGCGGCCAGCAGTACACCTCCCGTGGCCAGCAGGGTCAGAACTACGGCATGCACCAGACTCCCAACCCAGACCCAATGGCCGCACTCGCTCATGGTTTCCAAGGCATGAACATGAACAACCAGTCCTTCGCCGCCCAGGCCAAGAACGCCGCCATGATGGCCAACCCTAGCGGTTACGGCACCCTCGGTGTCGGCACCTCGATGTCGAGCAACATGTACAACCCAGGCCAGTACGTCTTTCCCAGCACGTACGGCGCCGGTGCCAACACTCAGTCGCCGGGCATGTACACCCCTCACGCTGCACCATACATGCCGCAGCTCAACTACGGCGGCTACCAACAGCACGACAACAGCCCGCTGTCTCAGAACTGGACTCCTACCACCGGCGCTACAGGTCAGAACTGGACCCCAACCACCGGTGCTACAGGTGAGGTCCCGACTCTGATCACGCCTCGTCGCGGCTCCATCTCTTCCAACGAGAACGACCAGCCCACCACTCCCTCGTACGCCGGCTATCCGTACACTCATGGTGGCGTGGCCATCAACCGGTCCCCGTCTGGCGTCTTCACTCACAGCACGCCCTCCCCAACTTCGATGATGGGCCCGTACGGCATGCAGGGTGGCAAGCTACCAGAGCAGAGCGACGTCTCGCCTCGCATCAAGCTCCTCCTGTCTCGTGAGCCACCGATCCCACGCGCCATTCCTGCACCGTCGTCGCCATTGAAGCCTTTGGACCGCGCTCTGGAGAACCAGCGTGGCGAGACCAACGTCTACATTCGCGGTCTACTACCAGAGACGACCGACGAGATGCTCGAGGGCTGGGGTGCTCGCTTCGGTGACATCAAGAGCTCCAAGTCCATCATCGACCTCAACACTGGTCTCTGTAAAGGGTCAGTACGTGCCCATCCTACCCATCCTGACTGTTGCTGACATCTTCCCAGTTTCGGTTTCGTCAAGTACCACAACTACGAGGACGCCGAGAACTGCATTCGCGGCTTCCACTACCTTGGCTATGAAGTCAGCTTCGCCCGCGAGTCCTTCTACTCCAAGCTCAAGACCTTC
Organism: Mycosphaerelloides madeirae; assembly: GCA_002785995.1. Classification (NCBI taxonomy): domain Eukaryota; kingdom Fungi; phylum Ascomycota; class Dothideomycetes; order Mycosphaerellales; family Mycosphaerellaceae; genus Mycosphaerelloides; species Mycosphaerelloides madeirae. The sequence continues at coordinate 206,782 of NHNV01000013.1, read as the reverse complement.
GCCGACGAGGGTAACACCAACCTCTACGTCTCCAATCTGCCGAAGTCGATGAACGAGCACGAGCTTGCCCAACTGTTTGCTCCACACAAGGTGTGCTCATCGCGTATCCTTCGCACCAAGAGCGGCGATGGTCGCGGTGTTGGCTTTGCCCGGTGAGTCGTCCCTTGCCCATCCTGCTCTCGACAATACTGACTTCTTCCAACAGCTTCGAGAGCCGGGACGCCTGCGACGAGGTCATCAAGACTTTCAACAATCATACCATCGACTGCCAAGGCGAGGAGCTCCAGATCCAGATCCGCTTCGCCGACACCCAGGAGCAGAAGGCTCTCAAGCAACAGACCCAGGCTGCCCGTCAATTTCGGTCTGCAGAATACGAGTATGCCACCCAGGCTTGGCGTCAGGGTCGCCTCCCGTACGCCGGCTCCATGGTGCACGACGACAAGAACGGATCCAACGAGTTCGACCAGTACCTTGGCACGACACCCACCGTCCCCATTCAGGGTCAGCGATGGGCTCAATCAGCCATTCGCTCTGGTCCTGGCCGTAGCCCACTTGGTGGTCTTCCATACTCTGGCAACACTAACACGCAGACTCCGCTTGTCCAGATCAACGTTGCCGGCGGTGCTGAAGCCCAGCCATCGACACCAGCCGAGACGGTCGTCGAGACCAAGACCTCGGCCACATCGCCAGCGACTGTCCATCCGGAGAGCCCAGTCGACTCTGCTACTGCCTCTGTGCAGGAGTAGGCTCCACCACTCCACACCATTCACCACCCAACAACCATCCTTTCCTAACACATCACTACTGTCAACGAGCGACGTGCACTGTACTGTACAACAGCATTACGACTAGACGACTGTCGTTACGAGCCTCACGATTGATTATGAGGAGAAAGCATTTCAGCATTTCGACTCATGCACATTATTACGGCATGCCTCCTGGCAATTCGTCTCGGGCACCCTCACTCACTCTCGACGACAACAACAACAATGACAGAGAGATATGGTGGCATATCTCGACATGACATCAACAATGTGTGTTGGTCATGCCACCCGTGGCTGGCTTGGAAGTTCGATATACGGGTGCAGATGCAGACGGCTGATCTGTAGTTATCATCAAGCATGGTTACCGGCGGGAGTTTTTTCATTTGTCACAAGGGCGGCGGCAAGCGTATGTGCTTTGACACATACTCATGATGGAAGCTCATCAGCCTTCATACAATGCAGCCTTCACAGGCATGGGATTTGCGGCGGCATTGTGCGGAGGTAATGGTAATTGTTGCTTTTTGCTGTTGCTGCCTTTTACTGCTACCTTTTCAACAGGTGTTCATGACTCGAGCGGTATGAAAAAGTAAATAGTGTGGTTCATATGATTGCTTGTCGGCAGCCAGTAAGAACGCCTCACTCGCCTCACTGTCGCCGTCTCGCAGTTGGACGCCCTGTGTTACTTGCCGCTCGCGTGTCATCCGGATCATGGCTCGGTTCGGCATAGCTCACTCGTATGCAGTGGACACAGAAAGCCTTCAGCAGGGATATGACTGGAGTGCGACCGAGTGTTGGGCAGCGAAGGTGGTTCACGTCTATTTCACGATGGCAAATTGGTCTCGACCTTATTCGTGTCCGTCGTGATAGGCTGTTCCCGGGTGAGACTTCTCATCCATCACGAAATTCTCCGAGGACCCCATCACATCACACCACCGGTGGGCGTCATTGACTCAGGATCAAGGATTGGGCCAGCGAAAAACAACCAGGCGATGCAGGAACAGCGCGGAAGGTAAGATGGGTGGGTGGTACAAGGGATTTAAGTGTGGGCGGCTGCCGAAGAGGATGACGAGGCGCCGAAGATGGATCGATTGGGGAGTTGCGAGTGGCGGATTAGCGTGTGAGTGGGTGGAGGGTGGGATGGGGGTAGATGCCGGAGGATGGTGTCTTGGTGGTGAGGGAGCGGTGATGTCGGAGGCAATTGGTCCGTCAATGGCTCCCGCATCGGCTGCAAGGGCAGGACTAAAGAGGACCTCGAAAGCTTCATCCTCCTGCTCAATCACATTTGTCGTTTGCCTGCGTCTTGCATTTTCATGCACTCACTCTCCTCGTCATCGTCACCCTAGACCGACCAGCCATTCTTCGACGGTCGGCCGAGGGCTTGTCGCCGCGCTTGTACAACATTATTTCCCTGGCGATGCACAACGCACGAGACGCGAGAGGATGACAGTGCCATCGCCGCCGCAGCACATCTCCACCAATATCTCGCCTGTCTACAGCGACCCCAATACCAGTCCTCCGCCCGAGCCACTACTCGTTGCACCGCCGACTGCCCCCTTTCCACAAGCGACCGCCGGAGCTTCAGCGCAGACAACGCCCATTTCAGCGACGGCACGAGACCCAAGTGTCACCAGGGGACGGGCCTTGAGCGCGACCAGTCCTCGCAATGCGTCGCCGCGCGGCATTACACCAGCGTCGGCCCAGCACTCGCGACCAAAACAGAGCATCGACATAGAGCGCAAAACGAGCCTATCATACGGACACCACAGGCAGACATCGATCGTGCATGGAGTACAGCATTCACGCAATCCGAGCCTGCTGGCTTCGACGAACAGCAGCCCATTGAGTCCTGGCAAGATCATGGCGTCTGCATTGCCCGATAACAATGGAGTGTACAATCCAACCCCGAGCTTGAAGAAGAGTCCATCACTGTCTACGCTACACCAGAATGGAGGAACGAATATGGCCGCAATGTCCATGAATAGGAGCTTTGAGAATGGGGCTGTCCAGCACAGAGGGGTGTCACGAATGCACAGTGGGAGGGTCAAGAGAAGTCATGAGCATCAAAGGTCACAGTCAAGAGCGCAGACACAAGGGCTGGAGCCGAAGACGGTGGGAGAATATGCGCTACATCACTTGTTCACATCGTTCATTGCGGAGGCCGATGAGCGCATTGAGCGATGCATGCTGAAGCCTGGCGAGCCAGAGCCGCGGATTGAAAGCATCTGTGGTGCAGGTGCGGACTCAGGATTCGATCAATTGATCTCTTCGCTGGGACACATCAATCGCCACAAGCCGAATTCATTGATCGACTCTGTGATTCACTGGCGAAAGAAGAAGGCGGACACAGCGAACAGCATGTACAACGAGCTCAAAGCAATGAGGGAGGCAGCCGGAATGACTCAACGGACGATCACGAACGGCACCTACTCGACGCCGGTCTCCCCTCCGAATGGCAATGACATCTTGATGATGGAGCATAGCGTGGCTTTAGCGGACCGGAGATCGACGGTCTCGATCTATATCCTCTGTCGGGTGCTCATTGAGATTATTGGCCAGACAACGCTAAAGGCATTAAATGGCCCTGATGCCAGCTTGAATACCGCCGGCCGGCTTGAGGATGTCATCTATGGACAACTGCAGAGCGCGGATCCCGATCTGCTTGCGACTTCGCCCGTCATACGCGCGAATTGGGTCATCAGAGGCCAATTGCTGGGGGTCATGAGTGGTATTCGATTCGAGGAAGTTACGGAGCGATTTGTCAAAGATCTCGAATTGGCTCAGAGAAGGCTTGCCGTGAAGGGAGTTGCGGATCCGAAGCTGGCTGCCAAGACTGCCCTCCTGATCCAGAGCATGCGCTGGCTGAAGATTCGGTACTATCCTCCAGAAGCTTGGGACAAATCGTGCGAGATGTTGCACCTTCTCGCCAGATTCTTTTCGGAAGTACACGGACGCACGATGAAGCATGCATACGCAGAGCTTTTTGAGCGTCTACTACTGCCAATCGCAGCGACCGCAACGAAGGAGCTCAATGCACCCAAATGGAGAGAGGTCGTGATGATATTGCAACCTCGTATCACGCAGATGCTTTCCAAAGCGGACCACTGGCCATATGTTTACCCGCTACAGTCAGTACTGCTATGTGCATCCCCGGCGGAGTCATTTGCAACCCAATGGCTTCAGATCGTCACTTCTTTCCAACCAAAGACCAAGGACATCTCAGGGCGGTCGCATGCTCTCAAGGCCATCTGCAGACTGGTGTGGCGATATCTCTATCGGTTTACCGAATCGCCGAATGCTGTGAGCAAGAAGCTGGACGAGATCACGAGATTGGTATTTCAAGGAGGCAAGCGAGTGATCACCACTAATCCTCTGATTGCGGACCCGCTTATCCAACTCATAAGATTCATCGGATATCGGCAACAAGACTTCTGCTTCAGACAGATCATCTTCCCTCTGATGAATTCGGAGCTCTTTTCAGGCCCAGAGAACCATTTGAAGATCGAGCACCTGGACCCTGAGAAGACAGTAATTGCGATTCGAGCCTTCCTTGCAATCATGTCCGACCTGGAGCGGTCAGAACCTCCGCCATTTCCAGAACGCTTCGAGTGCGATTCCCTCATGGACCCTTCATCACGATCACCTCTCACGCATCGACGAACACGATCTCAAGGCTTTGCCGTGTCCGCTGGCCGGACAGAGCGCCTCTCACGACCTGTAACGACCACGAACCTTAATGAAATCACAAAAGACTACTACGTCAAGTTCTGCAAGATCCTCGGTCAGTTGACCATCATTTGCGACAACACTTTTGGCGGGCAAGCTGTCCTGGACGAAAAATTTGCCACGCATACGCCCAAGACGCCCATGGCTGAGGCTTTCACGTTCAACAAGAGAGACGATCTCATGAATCCCACCGACCTTCGACAAAATTACTATGACCTGCTGCATGTTGCCGTCGAGGCGCTCCCGAGATGTCTGTCACCACATTTGCCGATCAACTCGCTCGTCAATTTGCTCTGCACAGGTACAGCCCATGTACAGTCACACATTGCCACGTCGTCGGCGCAGTCCCTCAAGTCGATTGCTCGGCAGTCGCATGCCCAGCAAGTGACCATCGGCTTCGCGCGCTTCATCTTCAACTTTGATGATCGATATGGAACGGTTTCGGATGGCAGCTTGCTTGGACCTGGTCACATTGAGAACACGCTCAAGCTTTATGTCGAACTGCTCCAGATCTGGATTGATGACATTCAACAAAGAACGCGCAAGGTGGTTGCTGAACCTGGTGACGAGGAGAATCAAGGTACTCGGCAACTGCCGCTGGATCTTTCAGGTATTCTGGCCCATGTCGACGAGGTGGAGTCGCATGGTCTGTTCTTTCTGTGCTCGGCATCGCAAGCTGTACGGGCCGTCGCTGTCAATGTGTTGCGACTGATCACGAAGTTCGATATAGCATTGGGAAAGCCTTGCACCCGCATTATCAGCATCCTTGAAGGCAGCTCTCAGCAGGTCATCGACGTAGATGACGAACGACTATCGCTCGCCGAGAGGAGCAGACTGCAGAAGGGGTTGCGCAAAAGCAACGTCAACAGCACTCTCGTGGAGCTCTGCAGTAGTGATGTCGCACACGACGCCAACCTGTGGTTCAAGGTGTTCCCAAATCTGGTTCGCCTCAGTTCGGAGATTTGTTTACACGCTGTTGCATTGACGCGCGAGCTTGTTTGTCAGAGGCTGTCACACAGCTATCGCGTGATACAAGGCATCAGCGAAGGTCAGAAGCCAACAACCAATGCCTTAGAACAGGCTTTCACCACTAACAGGCCCCCCACACGACTCAACAGCACGTCTCCGGAGATCACTGTGGAACAGTGGAAGATACACCTCATCTTTGCGTGCACGACTCTGACCCACATTGGAACGAATGCCAATACACTTCCAGTATCTAGTCAGAGCTCTCAACATACCCGCAAGAGCTCGAAGTCTTCGGCGACAAGCCAAGAGAAGATCGCATCCGCGTCTGAACTGTTCTCGAGAGTTGTTCCATTTTTGTCTGCCTCCCATCCAGCTGTACGCGCTGCGGCAGTGGCAGGCTTAGGTGCTACGAACGCTACTCTCTTCCATACACTGCTCACTACATTGCAACCCTTCGTTCGCGAGTGCAGCAACGAGGCAAAAGAACGATTGGCGTCCCACCAACGTAGCGCCAGCGTCATTCCGCGACGCAACAGGAGAACGGAGTATATGAGGACTGAGATCACTCACCTGTTGAGTTTGATCGTCCATCTTCTACAAGATGACAAGATTGACAAGATTGATGGCGACCAATATGTACTCGCGTATATGCATGACTACACCAAACACTTGCGGATCTTCCTCAGCGATGCAGAAGTGCAGAGTGAGCTCGACTTCCAGAGGTTGCGGATACACTTCTGTGCTCTCGTCGACGGGTTATACGACTGCATTAGGAAGCTCGAGAATGGCTCGAATTGGTTTCCCTTCCAGTCTCGCCAAGCGACCTTTGCACTGATGGAGAACTGGTGTGGCTTCTCGCCCAATGAAGCGCAAATTCGAAGACAACATGAACATAATCGACGATCATTCTTGGAGCGCCACGACGATCTGAGGCAGCGCGGTATCGTGAATGCCAGCATTGAGAAAGAGAAGAACGAACTGCAAAATGCGTCTCTGGGCGCTATGGCTACGCTCTGCGCTGGCACCTTGAGATTTGTAACGGACGGCAAGTTGCACATGCAGTTTGATGTCCGAAGAATGCTCGCCTGGATCAATGGCATCTTTGACGCCCCTAGTGACCGCACCCATACCATTGGGCGGAAAGCACTACAGAATCTGATTGTCAACAATCTTGATCAGCCGTATCTCATGGCGCAGACGATGCGAATGTGCTATATTGCTCGGCTGCCGAAGGCATTGGGTAGCTATTTCGAGGTTGTCACGAAGGTTCTGACTGAGAACACGAATGTTTCGACGCCGTTCTGGAAGATCCTCTGCGCAGCTCTGTACACTTTGGGGAATGAGGACACGCATATTCGTATGAAGTCTGCACGACTTCTACGTACTCTCGAAGAGCGACAAGGCAAGACATCGAAGCTACAGGATCTGGACATCAGCGTGTCTGACAAGACGACTGCTGTGTACAAGCTGGCTCAGTTCGAGATTTCGAGACGCTTGGCAAGCCAGCACCCCGAGCTTGCTTTCCATGTCTTCTCAGAGTTCTCGGCATACTTCAATGAGCTCGAGCCGGATCATCAGCGTAATATGGTGTCCGGGATGCTACCTTGGATTCAGACGATCGAGCTTCAACTCGACCCCAATGGAGGCCCGACAGCTACTTCGTATATGCTCTTAGTGAACATGTTCGAGATTACGGTCAAGAGCAGTATCACTCTGCACAACGAGATTCAAGCGCTTTGGCAGGCTCTAGCTACTGGACCCTACGGCGGCAATGTGCAGCTTGTCCTCGACTTCATCATCGCCATCTGCTTGGAGAAGAAAGAGCAGAATTTCGTAATCTACGCCAAGCAGATTGTCGTCTTCTTGTCAAAGACGCCTGCGGGTGCGAGGGTTGTGGAGTATCTGTTGATGCAGATTTGCCCCAAGACTATGGTCGCTGAGCGTCGCGATCCAATACAAGCTCCACATGATACGGTTGGTCTGCCTTACATCGCGGATCTGAACGACGTGCTTCCCAGTGGTGCCAAGCAGAACGGTCTCTCTTTGGGCCAATTGAGCATGGTGCTTCTGGTCGACTTGGTGGTGTCGCCTTTCGCGCTCCCGCTGGACAAGGTGCCAACTCTCCTGCAAGTCATTCTGGTGCAATGGGATCAATACGTCAGCGTCGTTCAAGATCACGCCCGCGAGATGCTGGTTCACTTGATCCACGAGCTCGTCATATCGAAGATCGATCCTGGCAATACTGAGCCCGACAAGAAGTCGATTGAGGACTTCATCGAGTACGTCCGACGACACGACCCGAAGATCGCTTGGTCGTATGCCGACAGTGAGGTCAAAGCTGGCGAAGAGGATAGCCGTGCTGTTTGCGAGCCTATAGCTTATGTCGTTGACGAAGTCGTTCGCATTTTCTCCATCACGTACCCTGGCATTCGCGAAGAATGGGGCAAGATCACGATGGATTGGGCCACGTCTTGTGCGGTGCGCCATGTTGCGTGCAGAAGTTTCCAGGTCTTCCGGTGTGTGTCGACGACGCTGAACCAGAAGATGCTGGCCGACATGCTTGCAAGACTGTCGAACACAATTGCAGATGACGAGAACCATGATTATCTGATATTCTCTTTGGAGATCTTGACGACGATTCGAAGCATTATCGATGCGTTGGAGCCCCTTGACCTATTGCAGTATCCGCAGCTCTTCTGGACGACGTGCGCTTGTCTGGACACCATCTTCGAGCGGGAGTTTCAAGAGGGACTCTCCATGCTCAGCCTACTCTTGTCAAAGATCGATTTGAGTGATCCTGCCGTTTTGAAGATCCTCAGAGAGAGCCAGCCGCAGAAGTGGGAAGGCGGATTCCAAGGAGTACAAGATCTTATCTGCAAAGGAGTCCGGTCGAGCAAATCGATGGATCGGTCTCTCCAGATCATGGAGAGACTCATCAAGCTCCCTTCGAGCGACATCGTTGGGACCGATGATCGACTGCTGACGACGGTGCTGGCTAATCTGCCACGTTTCTTGCACTACTTTGACGATGAGGGCGACCCTGGATGCCTGGAGTCGGCGGATACACTTGTCTTTGCAGCGGAGAGTCAGAACTTTGTCGGCTTGGCTCGTGTCTTGCAAGGTCTCGTACAAGGGCGCTTCAAGACCGAGAACGACTTCCTCGGCCAGTGCATGATGGCGATAAGGACTACTTTCTTCCCAGCGCAAGAGTTCAACAGCTTGGTGTTCTTGCTCGGCATGGTCAACAACCAGGCAGCTTGGTTTAAGGTCAAGACGATGCAGATATTGTGTATCATGATTCCGGATATCGACATGCGTAAGCCGGAGATCGCGTGCCAAGGACCAGACTTGATTTCACCGCTGTTGCGTCTTCTTCAGACTGAGCATTGTCAGAAAGCTTTGGATGTGCTGGATAATGTGATCGACATGACGGCTACTCCACTCGACAATAAACATTTGCGCATGAGCATGGCTGGCTCGCATTCGAGTCGTGCTACCCGCAAGGAGTACGATACCACGAAGAGCTTGTATGGCATCCCAGAGGAGTCTGGCTGGTCGATACCAATGCCGGCTATTCACTCTACGCAGACGAGAGCGAATGTGCATGCGGTGTTCTACACCTTGGCCTACGTTGGCATGAACGGGACGCACGACCCTTCGACTTCTTCGACACCGGAGATAGAGTTCCACAAGGACGACTATCATTATGACTCGTATTTTGCCGACCGGAGTGCGACGATGTTTTCAGACGACACAAGACCCGATGCCAATATGGTCGAGCTTGCTGAACGACTGGATACTCTGGACGACTTCTTTGAGGAAGGCACCGATACACCACCTCCAGTGACTAACGGGGCACGTAGGTACCCCGTCGATGAGCGAGAGAACTTGTACGACCAACAGGCGTTGCCAATATTGCATCGATCACTCAAGCGAAATGCAAGCATAACGTCTTTCCAGAACGGGTTTGCGGAGTTGAGATATCAGCCGGCTCGCGAACAGCCTATGAACCCTACGGCGTTCGCGCAATCTGTCAAAAACAATCCGCCTCCCTTACGCCCAGGAATGCACAGCCGCTCTGTCACGTCACCTGTGATGCGAATGCGCAACCCACCCCGCTTGCAAAACGACCTCATGTCCGGCGATGAAGCGGGCGACGAGCCCGAGCCTTTCTCCGACGGCGACGACGAAGTGCCCATCGGTCGCGCGCACACAACAGACGAATCATACCAGCCTTCGCAGTACACCACCGTCAAACCCAGCGGCGGTTTTAAAGCGCTGCGCAGTGGTATCAGGAGATTGACAAGCAGCGGAGGGAATAAGGAGGCGAGAGATGCGCTGAGGGCGCAAATGGCGAATTCTAAGAGTCCACCGAAGGTGCCGAAGATGCCGGGGATGTATAATACTAGGGAGACGGGACCGTTTAGCGCGGAGCCGTAGGATGGTTTTGGCGCTGGGCTGGTTCGTGTGCTGTCTGTACCGGTGTAGGAATAGCGAGGATACCCCCTTGAAATTGATCCTTTTTGAATGAGTGGGTTATCTTGTGTTGGATGTGTGCATGATAAGATAGCAAGTCTGGATGCTTAAAGTGCATTCCTGACACGATGCAGACGGCGCGCCTGGGAATTTCGTGAAGATCGTGGAATGATGTCCCTTGCTGTTGGGAGACCTTTGGCATTGATTGTTTAGCTCGAGCCTCCCTCCTTCGACATTACCAACTGACTCGTGAGAACAGTGCCGCTCTACGCAGTGTCTCCTGCGTATCAGTCAGCGCTGGGCAAAGGCGACCACAACCCAAAACGCCTCCCTACGAACGATGTCGCCCATCAACCTCTACACAACCAAAGCCCTCGGCCGCGAATGGATGCCATCTCCCGTCCGCTCACACTCTCAAATCGGCCTTTTCACCAACCTCGACTCCCCCAAAATGCGCTGGGATTTAGGTGGCGGGTATACGCATCCCCGACCGTCGAGAGGGAGTAAAGTCCACGAGCGCATTCTCCTCGGTCTCGGCCTTCTTGCTGTCGTATGCTTCTGGAAGAGCGGGATGTATTTGAGAGGAAGAGGGAAAGGGGTGGAATGGAAAGAGTTCGCGTATGTCACCTACGCGACGGATCGAGAGTGGCTTTGTAATTCGGTCATGGTTGTTGAGGCGTTGCACGGCTTAGGAGCGAAGGCAGAGCGGGTTATCCTTTTCGATGCAAGTTTGGGTGGCGAGGAGAGCGAGGGGAAGGCCTTGTTGAAGAGAGCGAGGGAGGAATGGGGAGCGGTATTAAAACCCGTCAGCGGCATCCTCACCAAAAAGACGGCTTTGACGCAGACGGAGTATAGTCGCATCCTCCTCCTGGATTCCAACTCCTCCGTCTTCCAAGCCATGGACGAACTCTTCCTCCTCCCAACAAGCATCGAAATCCCCGGGCAGAGTTTCGCTACGCTCATCAACCCCCAACACCCCAACACAAACACGGATGTGGTACGCCTTCACCGCCGCCCCCACTTCCTCCTCACAGCCGAACTGAACGACCTCTCCGACGTACGAAAAAGCATGGAAGAAGTAAAAATCGTACATTTCAGCGATTTCGCGCCTTGGTTAGGTGTGGATCCGCAGGTGTGGGATCAGACAAAGCCGGAAGAGCGAGCAGCGAGGGAGGCGTGGGAGTTGTTGTATGTGGATTGGAGGGGGAGGAGAAAAGTGAGTTGCTTCTTCTCTTTGTTGTTGAGGGAGTTGTTTATGGTTGGCTGATGTTTTGTGTTGTTTGTAGGAGATCTGCGGACCGGAATACGCGACTTGGGAACTCCCTGGCGGACCGCAGGTAAAAGTGGTGGTGCCTGGGGAGGAGGTCATTGTGGTTCATCCTGAGCTGGCATGGGAGAGTAGTGTTGCTGCTGAAGAGGTCGCCGCACAAGTTCCAATGGATGAAGTGGAGGTTTTACTCGCGGATTCGATTCATCAGATCGACTACAAGGCCCTGCGGGATGAATGAGCGAGCGAAGCGTAAGCCGAACGAACGAGCGTACATGTATGACTTAATGCTGCTCCTGACCTGGTACTCAAAGACTCCCAATCGTATCTCGACTCATTGCAAGACTACCCATATCCCTCTTAGCAGAACCCAGCATATCCTCTGTCGCCTCTGTGATGGCCAGGTCGAGGTCTTGCGATTCGAGACTGTATTTTGGCTTCTGGGCTTTTTGGTAGCCCAAACTGAAATTGTCGAAGGGTTCATCGTCGTCGTTGATGTTCTCTTGACTGTCATTGTTGGCGAAGGTACTTCGGTCGGGCATTTTGATTGATGAGAAGCCGAGGCTGAGAGATGAGGCGACTTTGCCGCTGGAGATTCTTCGTGGAGGTACGGGTTTGAGGAAGGAATCGTGTATGGTACTTTCGATGTTCGTTGGGAAAGACTGTGAGGTGGTAGACTTGTTGGCAGAAGCTGAGATTGGTGCCGGCGCTGGTGAGTCGGTGAACGAGGTAGAGTATCGCAAGCTGCTTCTCCTGGGAGAGTTAGATTCGTGGGACTGTACGGGATCCGACGCGATCATTGGCATTACTCCCTTGCCCATTGATGGAGATTGACCGAGTCTTGAGCGTTTGCCATCAGATCTTGGTTTTCTGATGCTTGACCATGGCTCCAACCCATCCAGCAGAGCCTGTGTGCTCGGCAAAGGCCCTAGGCGGTCTTGAGACAATTGCTGTAGTACTCTCTGCGGGATGCGGCTTGCAAAGGCTTGGGGTGTGGTCTTGTCGCCGAGATACAGCGCAGATTCCGTTTTGTCGGGTGAAGTGAATAAGTCTGCTTGGGCTTGAGCCAGAAGCTGCTGAGTGCCAATCCACGGCAGCTTAGGCTGCGAGTCGACAGTGGGCGCCGGAAGGAATGCAGCTTCGTTTTCGGTGTGGTCATGTTCGTGGCTTGTATTGCCTGATGAACTTGCTATATCTTGTTCGGGCTGGGATGACGCATCTCCCGGGCAGCGAGACATTTCGGCGCCAGAAGCCATCATTTCCTCACGCAGCGCTTTCCGGACAGTAGAAGAGCGTCGTGCAGAAGTCACATCTTTCGAAAGTATACTATTGAGATGCTCGGTGACCAGAGGAGTGACTGGCGGTGGCATCACATGTTCAGTTTGGACAGTTCTTGCGCCTATCAACGACTGTCTTGAGTTCTGCGGTGCATCTGACGAAGAAAACTCCATCCTCCTCCGAGGCGTCTTGGCTGGACGTTGTTGGTTCTGTACTGGACTAGGCTCAATGTCTGGATCATCGCTGTTGTCAAACTTTGAAAGTCTCTTGCGGAACATGAACGGAGAGGCGCCGGTGATTTTAACAGAAAAAACCTCAGAGCGAAACGCTCCTATGCGTCGCTGCTGGTCTTCTGGAAGTTTGGCCATCTCATTGTCGAGGTTCCATGATTCCGATGGAGCTGTCCGCTGCTGATTCGAAGTTTTCCGCGCGGGTTCTGCTGGAGTGTTTCCAGCGGACTTTGACATCCTGCCCTTGGTAGCCGTTCCGGCTTTGAGAGCTGCTGACTGCTGAAGAGAGGCTCTGATTGCGGACGAGAGGGGTGTGCAGGCTGCTGGTGCTGACTCTCCAAATACAACGGATTGCTCCTGCCCCAACACGTCGTCAATGGTCGCGCAAGATTTGTGCGGTACCGCTAATATGCCTTGACGTCTGAGAAGTTGTGTCTGGCTGTTGTCCTCCTGCGACTGATTTTCACCAGGCGCTGCGGGCAGACCAGCGTCGTTCGGGGCAGTCTGATAGGCCGACTCGACTGAGTTTTCACTAGCAGATGTTTTCATGTTTGCATGAGCCCCCTCTGGCTTATTATGAGTACCTCGAGCATTGTCGAATGTGGCCTGAGACGAATTTTCAGGCACAGTCGATCCTGTTGGTGCTGGGGCGCTCTGAAAGCTCGAAGTTGCCCTGCTATCCAGGCGGCGTACTGGCGGTCGAGCTCTTTGTGATGGCGTGAAGACGGAGGAGGTACCCAGCTCATCTCGACGACATTCTTCTTCGACCCCTTTACGGCGCAGCTCAAGGGCGCCACTCCTGATCCATTTGGAACTCGTCCAAGCAGGGGTTGGCGATGGACCGCAATCGGATAGCGCATCGTCCGTTGCGGAATCGAACGATTGTGTTTGTGATTCTGCAATGACCGGTCTGGGGCAAGACTGTGGTTGAGATTCGATCTGGCTCGCCAGGATTGATCGCCGGGACTTTCGATACCGTAGTTCGGCAGCCCTTCGTAGAGCCGCCTTACTTGGACCGATTGAAACTCGAGCAGATCTGATTGGCCTTTTGGGACCACAACTGGCCTGTGCTTGAACTTCCGTCACTACATCCTCCTGTAAAGTCTCGACAGCCTCGAGCATGAATCCAGCCTTGTCATTGGTATTGCTTTGAGGCTTCTTGGAGGCAATGAATGCACGCAAGACCTCGCCATCATCCAAGTCCTCTCCCCAAACATCACCATCTGCAATGTCTGAACAAGTGCGTCGAAAGACATGGCGTCCAAGCTTTGGCAAGGGAAACAGCTGACATATTGCCTCCTCGGTGGCCTGGGTGTTTGGTCGAGCAGACCGAATATTCGGGAGGGATCCGTCCAAGAAGTCGTGGGCAATCTTCTCGATTCGTCTTCGCTTGGCGGCTCTTTCAAGCTCTGAATACTCGTGCTCGGCATCGTCGCACAGAATGTCGTCTTGGTCGTATGCGGCTTCTGAGGCCTCGTAGCTGATGTCGCGGATGAGTGGGGTTAGCTGGAAGGCCGAAGGACACACCCACGGGAGTCCTCGCGGTTTATGAGTGCGAATCATCATGTGTCCGCTTCTCCAGTGCAAGCATGGTACAGCAAGGGGCAGCGAGGGTGTTGTGAGGGAGAAATATGTGTTGGTTGATTGCTGGAACTGGAGGGCAGAAGTGCTACATGCAGGCAGGCAGGGATCAAGGGTCTCGCTGGTCTCACCATAGCAACGCCCCACTGGCTTCAGAAACAACATCCACGCCAGGACACGAGCTTATTCTAGTGCACGCCTCGCCTTGACCGTATTCCTACCGCCAGCAGAGCATTGGCCATCGAGCTTTGCATTGCATCGAATGCTGTCCTTCAAACATCATCTCCTGCCAAGCAACCACTGCAACTGATCCCATAACACGAATAATACGGCCCCAAACAACGCGTCCCCCCTCACGCACCCGGCATCAGCATCCCGCCATGTCGTCCAATGTCGCGCCATGGCTCGAAGGCCTAGACGACGACGACATCTGGGAAGTCCCAACGGCTGTCCAGTCCGCGACCAGCATCTCCTCCGCTAGCCATGATGCGAACTCGCTTCGAAGAGGCAGCCTCAGTCGCATTCCTCGCCGAAGCATCAGTGGACTGCAGTCTTCCCTCAAAGCAATCTCCCAGGCCTCGACCCAGAAGCGAAGGACTCCTCTCGCTTCTCTGACCAACGGCAACGAGAATTCTCTGCGACGACCCAATGGCAGCACAAAGCTCTCTCAATCCCGCTCCTTCTCTGGCGCTTCAGACGATTCGGTGGTCCAATACAGCACAGTCCAGCAGCGGTCGAAGAGCGCGTCTCCAAGAAAGCAGGATACCATGGAGTGGAAGCGCAGACTGGTCGATGGGAAGCTAGGGTATGGCGACCAGACTGATCTATTCGGACCATCAGGTCTGGAGAACATCTTCGCACAGACGCGCCCCGCCGAAGAGCCGCCCAGGAAGACAAGGAGCAGTATGAATTGGATGGACAAGTCTTCTCTCGTGTCAATGCCGTCTAGTCCACCGCTTTGGCCCTCGAGGAAGATTGAGAATTTCCAAGATCGGAACGAGGCCAGTACATTTTACGGAGACGAACGGCTCACGACTGTGAATGAAGAGCATGACGACCGGAGCACGGGTTACCCAACAGTGGGTGAGGATAGCTTTCGCAGCAACCCTTTTGACCTGATACAATCAGAGAGCCTCGTGATCGACGACAGCGAGCAGCCGTTGCCAGAAGATGTTGATGAGTCAAGCCCGGAGAGAGCACCTACGGAGCCTACCCAAGATAACATCGCGGGCAATCGTACTGTGAGTGGCCAGACGGAAGTTGACGACTTCAGCCCTGTCTTTATCTCCAAACACACCACTATGAATGGACAGGTGGAGTACAAGGCATTGGACTCGCGCATGATCAAAGAGTTCCAAAACCAGACCGTCAACCTGAAGCACCCATCCCAAGAACAGCGATCGTCACCTGTGGAGAACTCCGAACAGCCGGCCGACGAGTCTGAATTTACTGATGGCCCTGAGAGCGTGGCATTGCCAGCAGTTCTCGATCTCTCCCTCTCTGAAAACCTTCCCACTGGTACGCCTCCAATTACTAGCCTGGGCAACAAGGTGCAATTGAGACGAGGCGGCTACTCTGCCCAGGGATCATTCAAGGATAGACTTCTGAGCGCTTCCCATTCGAGTGCGGTACAGCCTATGCGAGAGTCCAGCGCCTTACTTTCACCCCTCGCCGCTACTGGTCAACGGCTGCCTTCCGCACCCACACCGCCCGACGCTCCCACTACCCCAGGTTGGACAGAGCGCGATGAGCCGCGATCAAGATCGTCAGGGAGTCCCTTGAAGTTATTCGGTCCGCACGATACGTTCACCAGCAATAGACTTCTCCGACGCATGAGCCAGCTCGACCCAGACCTCTCAAATATTCGCTCTGATGACACGAGTGAGCTGTCTGCGGGCCAAGGACAGGAAGACGTAGATTTTGAAGGTTCGCGCAACATTTCAATTGGATCATTTGGCAGCGGCGAGCTCAATAATCACGCATTCAAAGCCGAGATCACCATCACAAGTGCCTCAGACTCGGACAAGGCTGACAGCAATCGATCGCCTGGCTCGGAAGTGCCTCCGCCAGGGAGCAGGAATCCGCTTGGTTTCAGAATAGAAGAGTTCCAATGTGCACACGACACGTTCCGGCTGAAGCGCAAACTTTCGAAGCGTAGCGACGTTTGGTCGAAAGAGTCCACTCTCAATGCGTCGACGAGACATCTGCAGCCAACCGTTGAAGACGCTTCCGAACAGCCTCGCGCGCCGCAGGTCGTCCCGGAGCAGCGTGGCGAGGCTGGCATTGGGCATGGAAAACGACCCCCCAACTCACCTTTCAAAGCGCCTACACCAAAGCGCCGGCGGACCTTGCATGCAGAGGATCTTCTGAACGGCCTTTCCGAGGTGAATCGATCCTATCACGACCAGCTGCAAGATGTACTCAGCAGTCGAAAGCGAAGAACGTCACGGAAAGGCTCAGAACAACGCGATGCTGAAGCGGCCATACTTGCACAGCGGAAAGTGCTTAGACCGCGCAACCCTACACCTAGTCAGCGTCGACGGGAGGAAATTGCAGTTGAGATCAGGGAGACGGCAGAACAATTTGCGACCCAGGAGCCGGAAGCACTGGAGGCAGTCATGGAGCAGATAGAATCTTCCATTGCCGACGGTAGCCCACCATCGATCCAGCAACAAGCCAATATCGTAGCCAATGAGGTGGCAAAGTTCAGTCTCCGGATCCAAAAAGCCTCGGGAGAGCATACTGAGCGAAAGAGATCAGTGACCACCCAGGACTTCTTCAATGAAGCAGTCATGGTCATGCGCCTCATCCGAGAGAAGGCTGGGCGTACCAGTGGATTAGGCAGTGTAGCGGAGTCCGATCAAGAAGCAGCCAGCGACGGGCTGGATCTGGACTTGGATCAATCCGCACAAGACCTGTCGTCTTTGAGAGTATCTCGTCCACCGTCAAGAGAAGGCGGCAGCGGCTGGAGGCCTCGCACATCCGAGCAGACCGATGCTCGCGTCATCAGTCACCTGCGTAAGTACCAGGAGAAAGACGATACCGAATTCATCGCGCAGTCAATCGAATCCATTCACGTTGATAATGTCGACAACGAAGAAGAGCAATATGTTGCGATTGATGAGCACTCCAACATTCGCATCAAGGGACCCCTGACGCTTCAAAACAAGGACGCCGAAGATGATCCCAGCAGGCCGTCAACACAACATTCGCAGCAAAGCTCGGTCGCCTCGCAGGATACACAAAACTCTGCTGCCTCCTCGACGGGTCGGACGCTTATCTCGCGCAAGTCTGACAATGTTGGTACTCTCGCCCCGGACGCCGTCGCTCATCTGATCGGCGAGCAAGTGGGCGCTATGACTTACGACAAGGATAGACAGCAGTGGATCAAAGTCAAGAGCCCGCAAAAGCCTCAGTACGGAAGTTTCCTGGAGCCTCCCAGCAACATCACGAGCGATGACGACCCCTTCCGTGAGATCTCGGACTTGCAGGTCGATGCGCAGAAAGAAGAAGCCATTAGGAAGGCTAGCACTGGTCGTCGCAAGAGTGCGCTGCCTCAGGACATCGATGCCGCGCAAGTCGAAGTCGAAGAGCATATCGTCGAGCAGAATACGGAGAGTCGCACAACCTCGCAAGAGACAGTACTTGCATGGCCAGAAACGAGAGACAGCAGGAAGTCAAGGCATGCATACTCGAGCTCAGATCCGTCTCGCTACACAGCTCTTGCGTCTAGCCAGCACCATACCATCGAGACCCGAGCCACTTCATGGGGTAACGAAGAGCTCGAGCGCCTAGCAGCGCATGGAAAGGCCACCCAACAACCTCTCGCATATGCTGCGGCGCAGGCTGCTCTGGACCTTACTCAGCAAAATGGGAGCTCTAGATATGTTCACCAGCAAGATATCGACACTTATACTAGCATTCCTCCTGGTCTCATCCCGAAGGTGACCGACCAAATACCGGAGACTGTCGAGGAGGAGTCTTTCCAAGACAGCTTCTCTCAGGAGCACGAAGAACAGACTCTTTTGCGAGAAGACACGCTTGCAGGTTACGATGAATCTGAAGTTGAGGATATCGCATCGCCTAAGCTGCGGCAGACACCAACAAGCGTCAAGATACCCATGTACCGCGGAGCAGCACGACAAATGTCCCTGCGACGCAAGACCTTGACGAACAGATTCAACGAAGCTGAGATGATGGAGCAGAGTGAGCTCTCGTTCGTGGCGCCTCTGCCGGGTGAGCGTATGGTGAGCGTCTCACTCAGTGTATCTCGGCCGCTTAGCAAGCATCACCCTGTTGGTCATGTTCTACAAGTACCCTCGTCTCCGATCAAATACGATCCGAGCTACATTCTCAGCGACTTGCCGGACTTCACGGTACATGAAGAGGACCACGAGCGGCCTTCTGAGCGGGCATTGGCTGAACGACTCGCTCAGCATGCCGCTGCAGAAGTTCATGATAGATATGCTCTAGCTGTCAAGGATCTGGTTAAGACCTTGACCGACGTGAAAGCTGATGAGCCACACTGGGAGGAAGTGAAGCAGCTCGATCTTCACGACCGGAGGCTGACGTCTGTGCATGGTCTCGATGACTTCTGTGGCAGTGTGCAAGACATGGACTTGTCTCAGAACAAGCTGGGATACCTGAATGGAGTGCCGTCCACTATCCGCCAGCTGGTGGCTTGCAAGAATCAGCTTAGCAATTTGACGCCTTGGACACACCTGATGAATCTTCAGTATCTTGATATTTCGGCGAATCAGCTGCAGAACCTCGATGGGTTGAGCTGTTTGATCCATCTGCGGGAGCTACGTGCCGATGACAACGAGATTAACAATCTGGATGGCATCCTAGAACTCGATGGACTGCTGAAATTGAGGCTACGACGAAATGCGTTGACGTCTGTCGACTTTGGTGGCGGCGAGCTGCATCGCCTGGAAAGCCTCGACTTGTACGGCAATTTACTCAATGCTGTACGAGGCTTGGATGCACTCCCCGGTCTCAAGACTCTCAAGTTGGACGACAACAATCTGGCTGAGCCACTTGGAGTGTCAGAAGAGATGTGTCAGCTTAAGTATCTGTCACTGAAGAACTGCGGCTTGCAATACCTGGATGTTACGAAGATGCCACATCTACGGACTCTGCTGCTCGATGGCAACTCTCTGTCTTCGATCACTGGAATTGAAAACTTGCTGTCGTTGGAGCTGCTGTCGATGCGACGGCAGTCGTTGTCATCAGGCATTGAGCTGTCAATCTTGGATCAAGAAGTCCACGCTCGCACGATGCGGCTCTCTGAGAACGATCTGCCGACACTACGAATGTCGCAGAGCCTTTTGAGCTTGCAGAATCTCGAGCTCGCGTCTTGTGGGCTGCAATGTTTGCCAGACGACTTTGGCTTGATGCTCCCGAATCTGCAGAGCTTAAATCTCAATTTCAATCAGCTAAGAGACATCCGTCCATTGCTGAACATCCAAAAGCTGAAGCGTCTCAGCGTCTGCGGCAATATACTTGGGCGGCTACGGAAGACAGCCGCAACACTTTCGAAAATGCCGACACTCACAAAAGTCGACCTTCGCGACAACCATTTGACCCTCGGCTTCTACCCTCCGCATTCGTGCGCTGGCGTACAAACAAGCGTCGTGCGGCGATCACTCTCCGTAGAAGTCGACGATGAAGATACGAAAGCCGAACAACTCACAGCAGCAAAATATCTCGTCCAACCCGGCAACCTCCAACAAGAACAAGTCCACAATTCTCGCTTAGACGAATCAACGAAATTGAAGAAACGAGTCTATCAACTGCTGCTGGGTAGTGGCTGCGGGCAATTGGAGACACTTGATGGGATCCCCTTTGATCAGATGGCTGCGCTGGTGAGGGATACGACGTGGAGTAAATTGGTGGAATTGAGGATTGTGAGGAAATCCGGGGGTGTGGGGTTGAGGGGTCAGGAGTAAAGGATTTTTACGGGGTTGTGGTATCGTTTTTGAAGCGATGGCGTTGGGGTTTATGGTGTGCTGTATGAATAGGGATGAAGTTATGATTGTGGAGAAGGGGTATATGGTAGACGATGGTATGTTGGTTTTTCGCACTCACTCATATCCCGGACGAAGGAATGCCGAGTCACCGATGGATGACTGAGCGATCCGCGCTCCTGCAACGACTTAGGCAGGGACTTGTTTTGAGCTCCAATCACATGCTAAATTGAAGAGGATTGAGTCAGCAAGTGCGGAAGTATGCCGAAGGCATTTGCGATCTCCAGAGGCACCTGGAAGGCAACATGGTATTGCTGAGTCGGCAGTCTGGCTCTGCTGTGCTGTTTGACTCTGATGAATCTGGCGAATCTGTATCTCTGCCCACGAACCAATAGGAGAAGGTGGAGCTCCTAAATCGATCGTGGCTCTGCAACTGCACGGACGCCGCCCTCATGCCAGCAAGATTGGGAATTTTTCTGTCTCTCCGCACGAACCAATAAGAAGGGTTCGGAGGGAACCCTGTGGCTCTGCTATCGGTGTTCTGCATGGTCGCCTGAGGATTCGTGCAGATTCCTAGAATTCTCTACATCTCTTCGTACGAGTCAAAGGGGAGCGTAGTACGAGGAGCCAATCAGAGGGAGAATTGACATAGTTGAGGTGAATGGATTTGTGAGCATGGGCGGATTTTGCGAGGAGTAGACAGTGCGAGGATTGTTGGTGGCGTTGGGGCCCGGAGGATAAGATGGGAAGGAAGGAGCTTTGGGTCGGAAAGATCGTTCCTGTCTATCGCAGCTGAAACCACCAATCCATTTCGTACAACCAGCTTCATCGCAATGTCCAACCTCGCAGCCCTACTACCCTCCCCCAAAGCCCCCCTCATCGTCCAAGAACTCCCCAAACCCACCCCCAGCCCCGACGAACTCCTCGTCCGCAATTCCCTCATCGCTTTCAATCCCGTAGAAGCCAAGATCGCCAAACTCGCCATCGCACCGCTCGAGTACCCTGCTATTCTCGGCTCGACTTTCACCGGCACCATCGAGGCTATCGGAGACAACGTGAAACAATGGAAAGTGGGCGAGAAAGTTGTTGTGAGTAAAAAGTTTGGAGTCAAGGGGAATCAGTATGGTGCGTATCAGCGGTTTGTCATTGTGGGGGATCGGATGGTTAGTCGGGTGACGGAGGGGGTTGATGGGGTTGTTGTGGCGAGTTTGATGGTGAGTGAAGTGTGTTCTTTCTTTTATTGGAAGAGGAGAGAGCTGATCTGATGTGATAGATGAATCTGACTTGCGTTCCTGGTCTCTTCACGGGAATCTTGGGATTGGAACGGCCGGAACTTGGGGAAGTTGCGGAGGAGAAGGGAGTGAAAGTTTTGGTGTATGGCGGGTCTTCTAGTTTTGGAGGGCTTTCGGTGCAGTATCTGAGCCAGGCTGGATATACGGTTGTCACAACTTCTTCGCCGAGGAATCGGGAGTTTGTTGAGAAGCTGGGCGCTGGGAAGATTATCGATCATACTGTCGATCCCGAAACGGTCGTCAAGGAGCTCATCGCGTCTGGCCCATACCATTCGATCGTCGACATGATATCCTCACCAGACACAATGTCTGTGACAGGACGAGTCGTGGAAGCTCAAGGAGGTAGCAAGCTATATGTCATGCAACCGGCTATGGCGGAAGAAGCTCTTCCAAAGGGAGTCGAGTGGATTTTTGAGCCTTGGTCGGATTGTCTCTACGAGGAAAAAAATCGTGACTTGTTCAAATGGGTGGTGGAGGATTATATTCCCAATGGTATCGCTCGAGGTATCATCACTCCTCTGCCAGTGGAGAAGGTCAAGAGAGGACTCACAGGTGTGAATGAGGCGCTTGATCGGTTGCAGGAGGGTGTCAGTGGAGTCAAGTTGGTGGTTGATCCTTGGGAGTGAAAATTGGATGGAGTTGCAGGCCAGCTAGAGATGGATTGTACGTCGAACTGATGTAAGGGTAGATATGCCAATAAGCTAGCCCTAATCAAGATCGTCTCGTTGGACCCGTTTTGCCTTCTTCAGAGCTGTCGATATAACATTCATGTGGTAAGAAGCCTGCTCGTAAGATTAGAAGGAATTCTTCCCTATATGCCCTCTCTAAAGCGGAGGCGCTCTTCAGAACGATTGAAGGTTTCCGTGTTGACAGGAATGACCGTTGAATGGTAGAGAGACTTAGAGACTGAGATGCTCTCGTTGAAGAATGTTTATATCGACAGCTCCGGCCTACTTAATGGATGATATTCTCGATAGAAACAGGAGCTCGCGTACGACCAGGAACGAAGAGACGTTGTGTGTTGACAGACGACCAGATCCAGATGGTCCCATACTTACAACCAGTTGTCAGCCGGAATACGAGTCTCAACATCTGCCTCTCCTATTTTGCTTGAGCACGATCGAACAAAAGTGAATCAACTAATCCTTGCAGGCCGGCCTGGCCGAAGTCGCCCGCCTTCGGAATAGACGGAGTTCGCCAAATCTATATATCATTTCGCTAGCGCCTCACCTCACCTCACCACGACGTCAAACATCACAATGTCCTCTTCAACAGTCCAACAAGCCTACACCTCCCTCGCCACCTCCTTCACAGCCCGCAACCCAACCAGCAAACTCCTCTGCGAACGAGCAACTTCTTCTCTCCCCGGTATTCCACCCTCCACATCTTCCAAACCTCACCCTAACATAAATCAGGAGGCAACACCCGCACCGTCCTATTTTACCTACCTTTCCCGCTCTCCATAGCCCACGCCCAAACCTCCAAACTCACCTCCGTCGACGCCCACACCTACATCGACCTTCTAAACGAATACACCGCCAGCCTTTACGGCCACTCCTGTCCCCCAATCCTCTCTGCAATCATCTCAACCCTCTCCAAAGGCCTAAACTTCGGCTCCCACCACGAAAATGAAATCCTCCTGGCCGAAGAGATCAAGAAACGTTTCCCTCGGATTGATTTACTGCGTTTCACGAATTCCGGGACTGAAGCGACGCTCATGGCGCTAGCGTTGGCGAAAGTTTATAGTGGGAAGGAGAATGGGAAGATTGTTGTTTTCGCGGGTGCATATCATGGAGGGACTTTTTGTTTTAAGGGTGAGGTTGGGAGTGTTATTAATGCTCCGCATGAGTATCTTGTTGCGGAGTATAATAACTTGCAGTCTGTTCACGCTCTTATTCGCCACCCTTTGAATGCGAAGGATATAGCGGCTTTTATCGTCGAGCCGATGATGGGATCTGGAGGCGCGATACCAGCCGACAAGAGCTTCTTGGAAGGACTTCGACTGGCAGCAAACGAAGCTGGAGCTGTGTTGATCTTCGACGAGGTCATGACGAGCCGAATGCACGCAGGCGGAGGGATTCAGTCACAGTTACCGATGGATATGAGGCCGGATTTGACGACGCTGGGGAAGTATATCGGCGGTGGAATGTCTTTCGATAAATGCACACTCCCCTTGCTTCTCTCCTACTTCTTCTAACGGGCACAGGTGCATTCGGCGGCAAGCAAGCCATAATGTCCCTTTTCGACCCTCGCAATCCCGATGCTCTCGCACACGCAGGCACATTCAATAACAACGTACTCACAATGGCCGCGGGCCACGCCGGTTTATCCCAAGTCTTCACCCCCGAACGCGCACTCCAATTGCATACAACCGGCGACACACTCCGCCAGCGACTGCAGGACATCAGTCGCGGGACGCTGATGAAAGTCACCGGGTACGGCTCCATCATGTGCTTCCACTTCACTGAGACGCCTGTTGAGCAGATCAAATCCCATAGAGGGTTGATCGGGGCAGACACCCGGCTCAATGACCTGCTGCATCTGTTCCTGCTTGAGCGCGGGTATTACATAGCTCGGCGGGGTTTCATTGCTCTCAGCTTGGTGCTGAGCGATGCAGAACTCGATGGGTTCGCAAAGGCGGTGGAAACATTCGTGCGGGAGTATTCGTCGTTGCTCGTTCGAGGCAATTCGCCAAAATTGTAGCCATGGCTTCGTCTTCGGTCCCTGCGAGCTCTGTGGGTGTCTCGACCAATTCCTCGTTATGGCGTACACGTCGTGTTGTCGCAGTGGAACAAGTTCCATCCCAGTTCTTCAAGTCCCATCAATCTTCAACCTCCAAGTCGGCCGATTCACCTCATTAACCACAGCGTTCATCGTGGGCAACAACTCCGCAATCCTGAACGGCTTCGTAACAACCTGATCCATGCCCGCCTCAATTGCAGTGGCAATTTGCTCAGATCTCGCATTCGCCGTAACGGCGATGACGGGAACGTGCTTATTGATCCTGCCATCTTGCTGTCTCTCTCGAATATGTTTGATGCAGGTAAGTCCGTCCATAGTCGGCATCTCCAGATCAAGCAAGATGAGGTGAAGAGGGGTAGTACTGTCTGCGTCGCAGAACGAAGACTTCTCCAGGAAGTCCAGACACTCCAGCCCATGATTAGCAACATGCACAATGCATCCCGACCGGCGGAGTTGCTGAGACACGACTTTCTGATTGATGAGGTTGTCTTCCACAAGCAGGACATGAAGTTGCTTGCTCTCCGCTGGGGATTTGCTTTCCGCTTCACGGCTGTCTTGGACCGGTGTGAGAGATCTCTTCCGGGAGAGAGGTTGAAATTCCTCAACCGTGGTGCCGTTTTCCGTCACATGGGTCGACATCTGGTTCGTCAACTCCTGCAAGACACTACTGCCCCTTCGACTAAACGCAATAGGACTTGCTGACGCGCTCGAGAACTCGCTTAGTCCTGGCACCATCATATCATGCTCGGAGTGTGGGTTCCATCGCCTTGCTTTGACGAAAAAGGCAAAGATGGTCTGCCCATCGTTGCAAGCAACGCCGATTTGTCCGCCTTGCAACTCGCATAGCTCGCGAGATATGAAGAGACCTAAGCCTGTTCCGCCGTACTGTGCATATGTCTTGGGACTGGCCTGTTGAAAGCGTTGGAAGAGCAGCTTCATCTCTTCAACGTCGAGCCCTTTGCCAGTATCATAGACCGCGCATTGAATGTAGATCTCGTCATTGCGGCGTGCGGCTGCACGGTGAAGGGTGCGAGGATGTCTGTTTTGTCGGGGTGGCACGAATGAGATGCCGTGGTGCTTTCCAGTTGGCGGTTGGTGCGATGCTCCAAGGCAGATTTTAATCTTTCGCACCTCCGAGTATTGCGTGAACTTGATCGAGTTTGTTAGGAGATTGATGATGACTTGCAGGAGACGGCTCGGGTCCAAGAACACCCAGTCGACACCAAGCTCCTCGTAGGTTGGTTCGAGACACAATTGCGCGTCGATGCCGGCTCGCTCAATCTCCGACTCGTACATTTTGAGCGCCTTTGCGACGAGGGTAGGAGGCTGCACTTTGTCCGGTGATATTACCAATAGGCTCGCGTCTAGCTTCGACAGGGTGAGAATGTCGTCTACAATTCTCTTTTGATGTTGAGCACAGAGAATGATAGTTTGCGCAGCGTCAATAACGTCCTCCGCAGTCGATGCAGATAATGTCATTTTCTCGTCTGTTATCGGCATGCCAGGCATGGTCAGCGTAGAGACGATCGAGTCGGCACTTTGCAAGATTGCGCTCAATGGATTTCTCATCTCATGGGACGCTGTGGGAAAATCAGTGATGGGACTGGATTCGCTCTGGCTGATACTCACTCATATCGATGAAGTTCTCAGTCTGCCGCTTGTTCTCCAGTGCATCCTCCAGTCGTTGATTGAGTACATTCTCTGAGAACTTGCGATGGGAAATATCGGTCAACCACCCTTGAATAGTACTGACCGATCCATCAGCTTCAATCTCTGGGAATGCAGTCGCCAAGAGCCATGTCTCGCCTTGAAGTCCAGGCTTTTCGGGGGAGTTCCATGGTCTCTTGAGTCGGTACTCAATTGTGATGGGTACTTTCTGCTCGGTAATAAGAGCCCAACTTTCATTGAACTTGTCAAAGTCCTCATCGTGCACTTGCTCTTTCCAATCATTTGACACAGGCGCTTTGAGGTACTCCGCGTGGTCTGTGTGGCCAAGCATTTCGAGATATGTGTCATTCACGTAGAGCGGCCGTCCATCAACACTCAACATGAACATGCCGGTTGGTGCAGAAGCTGCTAGACGAGAGAATTTGGCCTCACTCCGCTCTGCCTTGAGCGTTGTGAGTCTCAGCTGCTGAGCTAGGGCGTTATTGATATCATCAGCCATCTTCTTGGCCTTCCGCTGTTCTTCAGGTAATGATATCAATGCCGCAGCCTTCTCAATGAAATCGACAGTGACGTTCAGGAAGACCTCGAACTCGCCTTTGAAAGCGCAACGAGGATTGAGACCCGTCACCAAGATACCAAGTATCTCATTTCCAGCTGGTGACTTGATGGGGGAGACTCGGGCAGAATGGATAGCATCGTCGAAGCTCCGGCCTGGTATTACAGATACGAGTTGAGACGGTAGAGAGCCATCTAGAGCGGACAACAATATCGACTCTCGGGTCTTCCAAGCTTTCAAACAAGATTGTGTGATGCCAACACCCGTCTCAATATGTTCCATTAACGCAAAATTCTCGACGGCAGCGGGATGTCCTTCGTAAAGGCCGACCGTTCCGATGAGGTTGGCACATTTGGCATTCATATTGGACCACGACTCGGTCGAATGCGACTCAGCCTCTCCATTGTCTGTGACGTCGTCCACGACAGCATAGAGAAGAGCGAACGGTACGTCCACGACTGCTTCTGTAAGACTAGTCAACACCATCGTCCAAAGCTCTGGCAGGGTAGTTGCTGAGCTCATGCGCTGAGAGAGGGCGGTGACACGCTGCCGCCTTCTTTCACCAGTGATTATCGAAGTAGCTTCTGTCAATTCGTCCAAGATACCGCATGGACTCCCATGCTGGTCGATGATCGGGAGAAGAGTGCAGTCCCAGTAAGTCTCCTCAAGAAAGCCATTTCGTGCGATAGGGAGATGGAGAGCATTGAGAGTGGTAGCGTGCCCGCTGTATGCTGCATCCAGTAGTGGTTTTATGCCGTCCCAAGCTTCTGCCCAAACGAAGGAAGTATGCTTTCCCAGAGCGTCTGGGTGCTTCTCGCCAAAGAGAGGAACGCAGGCAGCGTTGTAAACGAAGGTCATATCGTCGCCCCAGACGATGAGACGAGGATTTGGATTGGCCATTATCGAGACGACGTACTGTCTCAGCAACGGAGACCACGACTTCATGGGCCCAAGTGCTGTTGCTGCCCAATCGAAGTCTCGAATGAAACGAATGTATGGCGACAAAGCGGGTATATCATGCCGCGTCCAATCGAGTGGCCCCTGTGACTTGGGATTCCAAGACGAGTCCAGGTCCGCGGGAAGCTGATATCCGTGTCCATTCAAACTGCCGTACTGCCTCTGGTCGAGTCCTGTTGCGTTATCTTCCGCCTCGTTGCTCGTCAGAGGGGTTTGCTGCAGCGTTGCGATGAGATACTCTTTAGTGGCCGTCGCTGTCATCCACCGCTGACCGTCTAACGTCCTGCCGTGCCAGTCTATGCCCTCCGATCTCTGGGTTCTTCTAATGGCCTCGCGCAAGTCGCCCAGCTCCTTCGCCGGCTTCGCGAGTCTCTTTAAAGCATTGTTGGTGTATACAAGCTCGGCGTCAGAGTCGAGGTGGAGTGCTGGCGGTGGTGGTGATAGCTGGGGAAATCGCAAGATGGCAGTGGGTCGGTCATCGACAGCAAGGAAGTCGACAAGGATGTGCAATTCGGAGGGAAGCGCGTGCGGCGTTGAGGGATCAGCCATTGTCAAAGGGAAGCGGCTCTGCGCTGGTTGCGATCGTAATCATCGATCGAGCGGACTCCTTCCATACAACATAAGGCTCTTGCTGAATGGTATCTACGGCCTTGATGGCGTCTACGCCCCGAGAGAAGAAGCAGCAACTGGTCGCGTGGAAGCACGCGGCTGGCGACTCCTCCTCCCGTGTTCTAGATGCACGGCGAATGCGACTTAATAATAAGCTTTTGCAGGGATTCGTCTCCTAGGAGGAAATCCCCGGACCGAGTTCCGCTTCTGTATCACAACAAAGACACCACACATCGCGAGTGATCGTTGGTTGTGGGGTTGGAAAGATTAAACTCATCACAGAAAACGCGATCATGCTCGTCGGAAGAAGTGGCTGGCGAGAGTTGAACAAGCTAGCCATCGGCCTCAGGTACGCTTGGTACCGCACGGCATTGGTATACTCGCATACGGCATTCGGCAGAGTCATCGGCCAATTTGGTGGTGATAAGGTAAACCTGTTTGCAACGCCTTCTCCTAAGCGTTTCTCAGTGACCCGCGCTACGAGGAGATAATTTCAGGATGGGAGAAGTCAAGGCAGGCACCAAGATGAGCAAGAGCCGATCGGGCTGTCCGGCCTGCAAAAAGAAACGGATGAAATGCGACGAGTCACGACCTGCGTGCAAGAATTGCCTTCGTCGTGGTATTCAGTGCCCTGGCTACACTCGCCAATTGAAGTGGTCCACCAAGTACGAGCGGTTGAAGCCTGTGGGAAAGCAGAGAAGCGATGAGCAGCGAACGCAACTCCTTCTCCCAGATGCCTCTCAGCAGGACGAAGTACCCACGGGACACGAGCGTCCAGAGACTGGGCTCACTCCATCAGTACTGCAAAATCAGCACCCAAAATTGGATACAGCTGATCCGCAGCCGAGTGAAGAACGGTCTGTCCAGAGCCGAAGTTCACTAGAGGCATCCGTTGACTTCCAGGGAGATCTGTTCGAAGGCCTTCACGTAGATGTCGAAAGGCCATTCAAAGAGGTCGATCAAGATACATGCCAAGAGAACTTGATACAAGATTCAATCGTAAAACCCGGATGGGACTACCAACTCACAAACTGGACTGTCTCGTGCATGGGAGATGGAGACGAACATGCAGAGGCCGTGATGCTGCATTACTTCAGCTCTGCCTGCCGTATCATGTCTTGCTTCGATTCACCTACCAACCCATATCGGACAGACATCCCACAGAGCCTGGAGTTCTCACCCCACATCTTCCATTGCCTGATGAGCATGTCTGCCGCACACTTGTCAAATTACAGCCAACAGATGAGCACAGCAACCTTAACATATCAAACGAAAGCCGTCAATATGCTCCAGGAGGAAATGGCAAGACTTGCACTGCAGGATGGTAGTGCGGAAGTTATGGTCCCTTCTGCCAGGTATCAGATATTGCTAGGCACTATCATTCTCGGGATGACTTCTGTGAGTTCTCGTACACGTTGAGTGTGAATATTGCTGACCGCAAAGGCATGGCACGACCCTACAAAATATGCTCTATCACACCTTCAAGGAGCTCGCGTCCTCTTCCAAGCATGGTCAGCCGAGCAAGGTCTTGTTGATTCGGACGGTGAAGCAGTGATTCTCGATCGCGAGCAGAGCTTCATTGTTGGCTCGATGGCGTATTGGGAGTGCCTAGCCTCATTTCTCACAGATCAGGCCATGGATGTCGTCGGTTACCTCCTTCCCTTTGGTATCATGCCCGAAGGCCAGACGATCTTCCCTAATTCATGGACTGGCGTCAGTACCCCAATCTTCATATACCTCGCACAGACTGGCATCCTCCTCCGACAAAAGCGAGTGCTTGCAAAGCTGGCACAAATCAAAAGAGGTTGTCCAATGGCAACTGAGGATAACTCCGGACTTTTTGAAGATGCCCGAAAGGTCCATGAGACCGTTCGGAGCTATACCCTACCGCCTCGAGACACGATGGAAGATACCGGAGACGCAAATACTCCCTTAAGCCACCTCTGCGACGTCGCGAAGATCTACAGATACATCATTCTTTTGGAACTGTACCAAGCCTTCCCTTCCCTCGCACCTCAAACTCAAATAAAACAAGGCTTAGTCTTCGACCTGGCAACAAGTGCTCTTACAATCATCTCCGATCTCCCCCACGAGTCTGGAACTTCCACCGTCCTTGCCATGGCGTATATATCAGCCGGTAGCGCCCTTCAGCATAGTATCGGCGGCTCCACAGCAGATCCTGCGGTTGACTGGTGGCGGGAGAACGTCCGCCAACAAATCTTACATGCGCATCGACAGCTTGGGCTGGTCGCTATACAGCGCGGAGCGAAGTTGGTGCAGGAGGTGTGGAATCGATCGGACTTACAGACGGAAATGAGGGTCAATTGGGAGGGTTTGGAAGCTGTGCATTGGATGGATGTTATGATTGAGCAGAGGCTGGAGACGTTGTATGGGTGATGCTTTCAACGCGTTGCACACAGGGGAGAGGATATTGCGATGAGGATGACAGGGACACTGGTCAGAGAAAGCATCTGCACGCAGGAGAGAGACACAAACAGGTACTCTCTTTCAAGCAGCAATCAAAGGAAACAGATGTTAGCAGATTTGGGAGCCTTCAACTCCAGAAACCCATGCAAGCTGGGCATTTCACACCCTAGGCTCATCACATGTGATTGAATCCATTTGATTATATAACATTATCATATGTCTAGTCTACATAACAGCAGACGCACATGCTAATGCTGCCATTTACCTACAACTCCTATACACGATGGCGCACTCTTGCACCACATGCCGCTGGTCTGTGCACACTCCCGCTTCTTCTTTAAGTACTCGATCCTCCTCTCAAACTTCTACATTCAACTCGACATGTTTCAACATGGCAAATACACCACTCGACTCCGCGTAGGACTTGTACTACTCGCCACTATCTGCTACACATGCTAACAAAGATCACAACACCATGGCGCAACTCACACTGTGGAGTTCATCCGAATCAACATCGCGCTGCCACCTCCTCGAACTGCCCCGCAGGCTCCGTGACGAGATCTGGTCATACGCCGTCCTCACCGCAGAACGAGATCAGCACGGCAATCCAATCGAACGAATCGACGATACCTCTTACAACCACGCTCTGAACCGACGCAACTACACCCGCCAACCACCTCTCCTCACCACATGCCGTCAGATCCGCGAAGAATTCAGCGAAGCTAACTAACAGCAAACCCTCTTCGTCTGTCGCTGGGCCGGAATCAGTGCTCGACCTAGAATTGAATCTCTCAAAGTCGAGGCAAAGGCGGCGATGTCCTGGCTACAGTCCCCACCAACATCGGCGGTGAAGCAAATCAAGTTTCTCGGAGTGCTGGATATCTTCTGTTGTCCAGCTACCGATAAGCAAGGTGGGCCTCCTGCCAGACGTGCGATCTGGAGGAGAAGTTATGAGAGATTATTGGACCTTACATGCGCTCGAGAAGTGCTCTGCGAGAGAGTTAAGAAGATCGGGGTTGGTGCTGAAGCTATCCGCTTCCTCGTCCTTGACTTTTCTGACGAGTCCTACACTATTGAGCAGGCGAATGGGGATGAGCAGAAGGCGACGGGCAGATTCGAGTTTCAGGAGAGGAGTGTGCTCTAGAAGATGGGAAGCGGCCGGGTCCAGTTGCCAAATCTCGGAGTTGTCTGAGGGTGGGAAATCAAGCTGCAGGGAATGGTATCGCCAGCTCCAGACCCAGAGCCAACTCGCTCTGCTTCGGCTATAGCTTCCAGTAAATTTTTGGCATCATCGGCCGTAGACTCGCAAAGCAGGATATCGTAATCCAGACAAAGGCTGCTCATGATCCTTTCCCGTGCTTCATCCGGTCATTGCAACGTCCTTCGCGCCATTTCCCTTGCCTGGACTGGCCTCAAGCTCATCAACCCCAAATTTCGCCTGTACTGTCTCCTTCACAGCCTCAGCAAGCACAGTCCTCGTCATACTCGCCGCCTTCACCGCACTCTCAATCAGTTCCTCAGTCTTCCCTCCGGCATTTCCCTTCATCCACATCTCCGTCACCTCATTCCTACTCTGCAGATACCCCACAACACAAGCAGCCTTAATCCGCTCCTCCGGCGGCGCAGGATCGATCGCACACTCCTCCGCGCCCGCGGTAATAGCCGCCACACCTCCAGACACAAGATCCACACAGTCAATCCCAGCGTCAGCAATCGCCGCACTCGCCACTGTGATGCAGCCAGCAAGGACACTCATCAGCCCCCATCCTCCCGCCTTTCCATCTCCCCACCACCCATCCTCCTCGCCCTCCAGCACGGTAATGACGACTTCACAAGCAGCTTTAGGGAAGCGCTCGCCAATAACAACCCCTCTCAATGCCGTCTCCAAATGCACACCAAGATCGCGCTCACTCAAATCCCTCACATAGCCCCTTCGTAATCTCGTCGCAAAAGGCGCGAACTTAACATGCGTCGTCAAGAGTAAATTCGGACTAAAAGCCGCATTTCGAGGAAGTGGCCGTGGGCCATGGACCGTACATGTGATTTTTAGGCTTGATAAAGAGGGCACCAGGAGGTTGTCAGGATTTGAGGAGGTTTGGGGTGGGATTTCGTAGTATGCACTGCCACTTGCTGAGGGCACGACGCCTGTTCGGAGGAAGATTTTGCGGTGTTCGTTGGGGTTTCTGGTGCGGTGTGGGCGGGTGATTTTGGTTTCCTTTGGGTTGAAGAAGACTGGGGGTACGGTTCCGCCGGATGGAGCGTTGAGGCGCCGTCGGTCTGCTTGCATGGCCGTCTTGGAGGGTGGTATATGTGGCAGATCGAGTTTGATAGAAAGTAAGGTGAAGTTGTTTGCCTACGGCGTACCATAAGACAAGGTTGAACAAAACCGCCACGCGAGCACTCCGCCACACTCGCACTTCGTCACAGATTGACAGGCAGCCATCTCCTCATTTTCCACTTCTATCCTTCCACCACGACATCGACACTCCTCCCATTCTCACCCCACCTTAATCATGTGTGGCAGCGACATCTTCCTGGGCCTTATCGCCATCCTCTTTCCCCCGCTCGCCGTGTGGGTGAAGAGGGGCATCTGCTCTGCCGACAGCCTGATCAATATCGCCCTCTGCTGTACGTCTCTCCACCTCCCCCTTCCCTCCTCCCTCCCCCAGCTAACAACACACCACAGGTCTCGGCTTCCTCCCGGGCCTCTTCCACGCCTGGTACATAATCGCCGTCACCCCCGACCCCACCTACGACCAACTCGCCCAACGAGATCCCGAGCGCGGCAACGGCAACGGCGTCACATACTACTACGTTCAGACCGGTCAAGCACGATATGCTCCTCAGCAGGGCGCGAACTATGGTACCGTGAACAGCAGTACGCCGAATGCGCAGTTCCCGGCGGCGACGCAACCGCAACAACCGCAGCCCGTCCAGGTATCAGCACCGGCGGGATCGTCGAGTAACCGGGAGGAAGTTCCTCCGAGCTATGCGCAGGCTGTGGCGGGGGATCATAAGGTGCAGAAGCCGTAGATGGACGTGTAAAGAGCGATGGGATAATGAATAGGGGCAGATGGAATTTGGATATTGGTACGCGACAGACGGAGGTAGCTTTGAAGCAGGGAACAGGTGCAATGTGAATGTATGTATAGGATTTCGTTCAGGAAGAGGTGTTCCAGGCGCAACGATGATACCATTAATATTGTGATTACAACTCGGCGCGGATTCGTTCGTGGACAAACAAGCAGAGGGTCCTCTGGACACAAGATCAGCGGATTGTAAGATACGAGAACACTCTGATCAAGAAGTGGCAAGGAATGAGTACTCCTTCGCTCTTCTGCAGCGGTCGTGAAGCGTCAAAGTCGTCTCAGCAAGTTGGTGTTGGCGAGCTCTTCTTGAGCAATGAGGCGGCATTGGCGAACCGCCAACTCACTTGTCAAATAATTTCTTCTCGTCGTCAGTCCCCTGGCCTCTCTCTCATCCAGCCAGGGACTCTAGAGACGCCTGAGATGACGACGAACGATGCTAGCCGGCGATGGACTGGTGGCTTGGCACGTGGCACCCTTGCCATTACCCAGCCTTACCATCGACGGTGTTCCCAGCAGCCCGGTATGTCTGACCATGACTCGCTCCAGTCCCAAGTACACCGACGCTCCTGGTTGCTATGGAAAGCTTTCCACATCAACATCTAGGCTACTGTGAAGCGACGATGAACATGGTCCGATGTTGGAGATATATTGACTTCGGCACCCCTCCCAAGCCATGCATACGTCACCGGAGCCCCAGACATGCTTGATCGTCCGTCCCCAACAGACGCGGAACACAAAGCTTCCGGGGGCTGGAGAAATGAGTCCTGGTGGAAACGTGGGCTCTGTCAGCAAAGTGCCACTGCGGCTGCGGATGGCGTATGCCGTCTGTTGGCCGATGGCTGGGCGCCTTCACTCATCCGTCGAGCTGATCAGCTCTCGTCTGTGTGAGGTTGTTCCTTCTTCAACACGCCGACCTCCAAGACTCCTCTTTCACGCCTCCGCGACATAGCACAAGATGGGCAAGCGCATTCAGTATACCAAAATAACGCCGCTGCCCTCCAACGTGCCGCGCCAGCTGGCCATCGAGCTGCTGCACAGCCATGAGGAGGTCATTGCCCTCAACCCGCTCGTCACCGGCAGTACCAGAATCGAAGCGCCGCGAGATGTGAGTATAGCGCACATGCGCCCGACCCGTACGACGCTGACGACGGCCTTGCGCAGGCTCCCAACGACGAGTACTTCTCCACATGGTACGAGATCAGTGAAATCATCACCTGGGGCTTTGGAATGAAGAAGAAGATCAACTTCAAAGGCGTCTTTCACGATCTGCCCTATGGCATGCAATCGCACGTCTATGCGCCCATGGGCGTAGACTTGCGCAACAAGTATCGCATTGGTGGGAACCAGCCGGGCGAGCCGCGCGAAACACGAGAGTTGGGAGTCGATACACCGCTTGACGGGTTATATCTGAGGGAAGATGTCGAGATTGTGTGCAACATTGCGCTGGCGAGTTTCGTGAAGAAGGAGACCAAAGAGGCGACCGGAAAGATGATTGAGCGATTGGCGCGCAAGGCGGAGCTTCTGGACGAGGGCAAGCTGCATGCCATGTTCGCGGATGGCAAACTCAAGACTTCAAAGCCGGTCTATAGCGATGCTTCCGATGGCAGTGTTGTTGGGGGCTCCTCTGTCAGTGGTGGCCCTTCTCCGCCTCTAAGCCCGACCATGTCTACTATGTCTGGACTCGCCTCACCGAGATTGGATAAGAGAGGATTTGGGAACTATCACGATGTCGCGAGAAGCGCCAGTCAACACAGGGGCAGTCAGTACGTCCCCCAATACCAGCAACACGGCTACAACGGCCCCGATGGACGAGCCGGGTCCTCAATGACAGCAATCAACGAGCTGCCAGGAGACATGTACCAGCAGCCGCAGAACGTCCCAGACCCCCTCAAACCTTCAGGAGGCCTCTCTTTCACAGCGGAGCTCCCGGGCGATTCTTCGTTCAGCACCAACACAACCACCGCAGGTACGCCCTCACCACAGCCCTCCTCCCGAACTCCATCCGAAGACCTGCACCCTTCACCCCGTCATCCATCGCAAGAACTCAAACCTCCCGCCCAG
Source organism: Mycosphaerelloides madeirae (assembly GCA_002785995.1). Lineage (NCBI taxonomy): Eukaryota > Fungi > Ascomycota > Dothideomycetes > Mycosphaerellales > Mycosphaerellaceae > Mycosphaerelloides > Mycosphaerelloides madeirae. Next base: position 171,124 of record NHNV01000013.1, on the reverse strand, counting down.
CAACACCACCAACAATACCAATACCAAGCCTACAACATCAACCCTCCCCCGCCCGCCGATCAACACCCAGCCCAACGCCTCAGCTACTACAGCGAACACTCCTCCACGATCCCGACGCCCGAGCTACAGCAGCGCCAGCCCGCCTTCAATGGACCCAATTGGCCTCTCAGCACCAGTAGCAGTTCCAACAGATATTCCGCCGAGCAGCAAGCGCCGCCGCCGAGCAATATCATGCCGGATCACCAGCGTTTCTCGCAGATGTCATTGCAGTCGAGATCGAGTACCAGCGGGCCGACGTTGAATGTCAAGTGTCCGGTGTGCAGCCTTTTTGAGGGCGATGAGGCGGCTGTTAGTCATCATGTGAGCAAGGCGCATTTTTCTTGAGGAAAAGCAGGAGTGAAATTTTTCTGGAGCACAAATGATGAGGATTGGTGTATGAGGCGAAATGGAGATGATTTCTGATGAATTTATTTTGTGAGATGGATGACGGATGGATACCCCCTTTTGTGTGTGAGATAACAGTTTCCTTTTGGGTTTCTTCTATTCGATGTGGATAGTTTGATGGTATCGAGAGTTTTTGATGCTTCATCCCCTTTCTTGGGTTGACTGGTATTTGATCTCATCCGTTGGACGGTGTTTGTCGACAGTCAAAATCGATTCCCCCAACGCACCAGGTCGGAGATCTCATCTGTACGACCCACGACCAAAGAATTCTCATGCAAGATGACGGACACGATCAGCCGACGCTGATTTACTAATCGAATTCTGTCTGGTGTAAGGGTGGTGTTGTAGGGTGATTCGAAATTGGCCGTCGCCTTGCGGCCTCATCCCCATATCCCTCTCAGTGCATACAGCTCCGCCTCTCTTGCTCGCGAAGATGCATCTCTCTTCCTCACGAAGATACACCTACGGAACCTTCACCGGTTAGTGCACTGCCTTGAAAGCTGAGAGTCTGCCTGTGTGAAGATGGTTCTGGTTTGTCTAAGCTCCGGTGCGAGGTATTGGGTTGAAATATAATACCGACTTACCATCCTCCTCAAGAACGACATCACTCAGCGCCGCAAAGACAGCGGACAGTGTTCCCTTCGATTTTAGCATTGGCGCTATCCGTCCTTGAGTCCACCAGTACAGCTCGACAGACACCTTGATTCGACTCTATCGATAACGACAGGACATCATAACACAACGATATTTGCTGCCCATGGAGCTGATATTGAAACGATGGTCGAAGCCGTCGCGATTATCGGCCTATTCGCCTCGATGGTCACCATTGTTCCAGTTGTCAAGAAACCTACAAGATCGCCAATAACGCTAGCCACCGGTCGGAGGCTTTCAAAGTTGTCAACGAGCGTATTCCTCTTGTCTTGAGGATCCTCAAGCTCGTGAAGGAGAACTACGATCAGCGCAGCAGGGATGGGCCAGCCATCCAAGCAAGCTTACTCACCTGCGAGGAAAACCCAATGCTCTGAAGCACACCTTTGAGCATGTCTGTCCTGTCAAAGGCGGCGGGAAGATGCAGAAGTACAAGAAGGCTTTGCAGAGTCTGAAGCCAGGTCGGAGTGACAAGGTGGAAAATCTTTTCAGGAGCATTTTGGATGCTTTGCAGACTATAACGACTTTCCATATCTTCAAGAATATCATTCCTCTTGACGAATTGAAGGATGCTCTCGAGGAGCTTGCTAAGGTCGAGTCCTCAAATGCCGACAGCAGTACACAGACGAACTACTTCTCTGCCCCGGGCGGCATGGCCCACAGCGGATCAGGCGACATCATCGGGAAACAAAACATTGGTTCAGGTTATGTGGCCGATATTATGCACATTGGTCCCCATCGTAAGTCTCTCCAAGTATCTCCCAGCAGGGCTATACTGATCTCGACAAATACCACTCCTGGACGCTGATATAAGTACTCATCAAGCTATTCCCACATCTAGCGGGTGGCAGGGAGGCAACGGATGGTTCCTAGATAGCGTATATCGCTGACAGGTATTACAAGCCGAACTTCAAAATACCCCCCTCGACCCAAGTATCCTCCATCCTTTTTCATGACTATCCAATCAAACAGAAGCGTGTTGACTTAGGCCTGTTCACGGAAAGGCCGACAGTGCTCAAGACCCTGGAGAACAAGCTTAGCAAACATTCACAATCTCAGAGCTATCGCCACGCCGTCGAAGTCCACGGAGTTGCCGGCACAGGCAAAACTCAGCTGGTCTTGGACTATATGGAGAAGCATTGGCAGGAATACAGCATGGTGCTGTGGAAAGACGGCTCATCTCCTGCGGACTTCGTCGAGTCGTGCCTAAGATTTGGACGAGGCTTGTGTTTCATCGACACGCGAAGCCTTTCCATAAACCTTTTGTCAGCACCGAAGCCGGGGAAGTCAAAATTTGTGCGCCTACTTCTCCAATGACTTCAAGAACGTCAAGAATGGGACAATTGGCTTATTGTCTTGGATAATGTGGATGACATGACCTGGGGCATTGCTGATGTCCTACCGAAGGGCGTCTCGGGTACCCTTGTCGCGACTTCTCGCGATTCTCGAATCGCGGTGAGAATCCACTGCGGCCATGAATCCCTGGGGTCTATGGAAGCTGCAGAAGCGGCCAATTGTTTGCGAAAGGCAGCGTTCCCGGAGCTTGAAGATACGTCGGAAGAGCTGGAAAGGCTGAGCTTAGAGATCGGAAGTCTTCTTGGCCATCTCCCGTTCGCCGTGCATCTTGCTGCGGCTACGATCGAAATCGAATTGCAGTGGCAGCATCCAAACGGCTATACGGTGTACAGCTGCTGCAATGTAGCAGCGTCCTACATCGAGCTCCTCAACTCCGACCCGGGTAAACTGCTGATGCGCAACGATCACCATTATATGCAGTCATCGCGTCCGCAGACTATATTGACAACTTTCGAGAAGACTTTCGACTGATTGATGGATGAGCGGCCGTTCGCCATGGAGCTCCTTACTCTGCTGGCATGTCTTGAGAACGCAGAAATTGCGAAGCTTCACACGAGATTCGCGCAGGCGCATTTCGGATGGTAGAGGACTAACGATGATTCGAGCTGGAGACTCACGGGACGGCTGTCAAAGCTGTTGACTGGAGAACACGCTGGCCTTGCTCACACAATGGATCATGGTACCTATTACCCTCGGGGATACTGCGAGGCCCTGGAAACGCTGCAGTACTATGGATTGGTCAGCACTGCAGCCGGTGCTTTCCCAGATATTTACCCTCTGCACAAATTGTTCGATGGCGAGTTCGAATGGAAGAAAAATGACGACCCAAGACTTATCTCGGGAAGTACGCAATTCTTCTGAAACTCGCATTGGCTTCTGAACCGCGAGACGATCAATACATTCGACGCATTTGCGGTGAACTAGCCGACCTCTATTGCGGTATTGAGGACTGGAAGCATGCCGAGCAATATGCTCGTGTCGCTCTGCAGAAGTCGATTCGTATTCACTCAGTCAGATACAAGAGAAATGTTCGCTCTCGGGAAAGGCTGGTCAATATTCTGGTACTGATAGACGCCACAGACGAGGCCAAGGATGAGGTGGTCAGATTCGTGGAAGAGGCAGCGGCTCGTTCGGCGGTTGTGAAGATCTTACCGCCTAGCCTCTTGTTGATGTGGACTGAAAGGACATCCGTGGATCACTTCTAGCAGGATTCCTGTATGCTACCTTCGATTGGCAGTACGGCAGAATCGGGTTCAGTCCAGGTGCCTGCTCAGAAATATCCCGCCATCCAAGTCACGCCGCCTGAAGCACTCCAGGAATCTGCTTACGTTGAAAATGCAGACACTGCCCAGCGATAAAACCGGCAGAGCAGACTTCACGGAATCACACAGGCGATGATCGTATTCATGGAAGCATATCGACCAAGGAACTGGGAAAAACTATAGGGCCATCATAGGAAGCTTCTCCTTCCTCGTCACTCACCATCCACACAAGTGACGAGCAGAGTGCTTTGACGGCAGAAAGGGAAACTTCAGATAATCAAGTTAGCAATCGAAACGATCGCAGACACAAGGACGGTGGCAATAGATCTGGCGAGAAATCACTGTATCCTACGTATGGGAAAGGTGGTTGCGCATCTCACGGAACAGCATCGAGTCCCAACCTACAAGAAACGATCACCTGAAATTGAAACTTGCAAGACTAGCGACCACAAAGATGGATCTGGGAGTGTGAGAAGAAGTCGCTCCAACATTGAGACCACACGGAGAAGGTCGAGAGACCACCAAGAGAGATCGACACCGCCTAGAGATCGAACGGAATCGTCAGCACGCCGAGGGAGGAGGAACAGTGATTCCGGCAAGGACAGGGCTCCTTTCAGTGCTCTTTTTGGGGGAAGGTCAGTTAGAGCGGAAAAGTGGGGAACTTTTGGGATGAAGCAATGAAGGGTAAATGTCGTGGATGGGCATGTCACGTTCTGCCGGATATACGTACGCCATCAGGGACCACCAGGGGCAGTCTGCACTCCTTTTAGAGGATACTCACTCACAGTCACAGTGATTCAAGGCAATTGAATCCCGCCAGCCCTCCCCTCGAACCGACCCGCGATGTCGTGCATGGAAGAGAAGATCAGTACCCACAGGTGAACAAAAGGCCCCCAGAAATCCCAACGCCAACAACACTGCCGGCATATGTATCGCTTCTGAGACATACATGCCTCAGCTGCCCCGAGCGCCTGCAGTCGGGACCGAATGGCATTGGGGTATGCAGAAGGCACCTCGCTCGTAAGACGGCAATCCAGATGTACAGCTTTCTATTCTTATTCCCAATGCCGGTTCGGATCCGCTCCAGCATCCAGCAGTCGGACTGCATTTACTCACACCAAAATCTACTCCTTCGGCACCGTCATACTCGTCGATCATCCGAACCAGCTCTCATTCAGCTCTCTCGTCAGCTGCCGTCAGAAGGATTCCTATAGATAGTAAGCACAGACTTCGAGATGTGTACATGCAAGTCAGCCACCGGTAGCTTCTGTGCATGACTGGTGGTGTGGCTGTCAGCGTCTTTACTGGGTAGAAGGTGGTAAGGCTGAAAGTTCCATCACACCTTCTAGCAAGAGCGCGTCGAAAGAGGAAGGAGGGAGGGCTGATTGTAAGCGCCCATGTCCAGCTTCTTGTTCGCTGACGATGTGGGATAAGAGACAGAAGTGACGGAGGTTGATGTGAGGAGAAAGAGCCGCGCTTACCACCACCCACCAAAGAAACCTCATCACCTGATCCCTCCATCCCACCACATGCGAACTCAAAAATACAACGAGAAACGAAGATCCCTGCTCCCAGCTGCCTGCGCAGGAGTTCACGCAAGCACCCGGAGGCAAGAAGGAAAGGATCAGCTCCGAATCTTAACCACACTTCATCCTTCTCCTCCACCAACATGATTCGACTTGGGATTTTGCGCATATCGGAGTCCGAGCTTTATTATGTTCCGGGGCAAAGCCTTCTTCACTTTCACCACGTGGGAAGGGAAGGGAAGGGAAGGGAAGGGAGGGTCCTGCCGCGCGCACGCACACCAGGGAAGTATCGTGTGACGACGTCTCAGGTTGAAACGAATACTGTTAGAGAGCGACCATGAGGCGATAATAAGGATGAGGACGGAGACGGAAAGTATCGATATCCTGGTGTTTTTGAATTTGGATCAGAGATCTAAGTAAGAATGAAGCAAAACTAATACACTACATCACCTCCCAAGTAGCACCATTGAAACCAGACCAGAACTTGCGTAAATGGGTATCTGCAAAGCAAAAACCAACTTTTTTTCCTCTCCGTTCCGTCCCATGTCCCATCCATGCAAATGATGAAACGCTCAAGAACGATGATGACTCACACGCATGATCCCGCCACCGATGTTAGTCTTACAAGTTCCTTTTTTGGTATTCCCCCAGTTGCTCCATTGAAGTGAAGAAAGATGATCCGTAGTAATCCAGTACTCTCTTGTTTGTCGTGCCGAAACTCCGCGCCTGTGTATCCGAAATAATGATGATGAAAAACGTCGTTGGGTATCGAGAAGGCAAAGCAATGCAATGACAAGTCAGAAGCGAGGAGGATGTGACGAGACGCCCTCGTAGGATGTGATGTGATGTGACTCCCAGGCAGCAGCCAGCCACCAAGACAATCGATTCGCCTCGCTATGCCGTGGGGTTGCGCAGGATGTCCTCGCAGTTAGCGTCGAATCGCATGCTCCAGAGACGCATGCCAGTCATCAACTTCTCCGTGCGTCCGAGCTCGCGATCCCGTCCGAAGATGGCATCGACGAACTCGCAGCCGCTGTTCTTGCCCATGGTGATGGTCTCGGCGTTGCCACACTCCTTCTTGGCGGCCTTCCACATGAAGTGCTCGCAGATCTTGAGAAGTTTGTTGAAGCGTTGCCACAGGCGCTCACCGGAGTCGAGGAAGTCGTCGACCATGTCCTTGGATGCCTGGGCACGGATGCGCGGCATGGTTTCCTCAGCGCGCCTGACCTTGTGCGCCAGCTGTATGAGTAATAGCCAGAGTTCACCGGCCACCTCTGACATGGGCGTGGCGGAGCCGTAGAAGTAGACGGTCCAATCGTAGATCCACTTCCCAAGCGAGTTGGCATCGAAGACGCTGCCTAGCAGGAGGATGGGCTCTTCGGTCGGATCCCAGTTCTTGCAGTTGTAGCCGGCAGGGATGCCCGCGCGTCGAGCATCTTCCGCTGTCGCCTCCGGTCGGATGCCCTTGGAGGCTGTGCTCGGCCGAGATCGCGGAGGCGGATTGCGTGAGGAAGTTGTCGGTTTCGAGGTGGTGTAAGATGCGCGACGAGGGCGTGCACTCGTAGAAGTGTCTGCGGCATGGGTGTAGATGGGGACCTGATCATGATAGCGACGATCAGCTCGACTCTCGTGGTAGGACTGCTGACGCTTGTAGGGCGGCGGTCGCGATTCATACTGTTCGTAGCGGGGCAGATACTCGTAGGAACGGTCGTTGTAGTAGTCTTCAGGGACATGTACGGGACGCGTGGAGTAGTGCTTGCTGCTGCTCGAGTACTTGCGCTGTTGCTTGGCACCGTCGTCGGGCGCCCGATATTGGTAGTGATATCGGGTGCTGTCGCGCTTGCGATCAGAGCCACTTACATAGTCGGTATTGCGCTGCGGCGTCGAGCGCGCAGAGGTATTGTAAGCGTACTCTGGAGTCGCATGGTGCGCGGGTTTGCGCGAGGATGGGGTCGTCGAGGTGTAGGTGTAGGTGTAAGTCGTGCCGTCGCCGGTGGCTCGTCGCGCATGGCCTTGATATGCGGGCCTAAATTGTCGCGGCGAGTAGTAGGCATATCCTCCGGTGGTCGGGGGCGTCGTTGGAGGCGTGCAATATGAGTAGCCTCCGAAGTTTGGGGGAGGGATCGGGTAGCCTTGTGTCTGGAATGTTGCCATCGAGAGGGATGGCGAGGCGTCCAGACGCGCCTCTTGTCGTCGGAGTTAAATCGTGGTGGTGATCCAGTGGTAATCCAGTGTCGTGAAGGTGTTCGTGTCGTTTATCGAGGACCGCCCGGCCGACGGTGTTGGAGTGGAGGGCGGGAGGAGGATGAAGTTGCTGCGGCCTGCTGTCGTCTGTACATTGAGATGATGTTGTTGTTGTTGTTGATTTGGAGAGCGTTTCCAAATCGGTGGCGAGATCCAGAAAGACCTCGAAGCGACGGGGCGTAGGAAGTTGGCGGATGGTTAGTAATGGTGTCGGAGGCTCTGGTGCGAAGTGCGCAAAGAAGAGAAGAGGCTGGACGAGTGCGTAGGAGCGGTATATGCAATATGGATGGTGCCTAGGTGTGCCGACTAGACCAAGGGGCTTTTGCGCTTTGACGTCTGCTTGGGCCAAGTAGTTTAATCGAGTGGCGGGAGCGTTATGCCCAACGAGCCAGTAAGATGACTCGAATTTAAATGCGAGTGGCCCGGTAGTGTCTTCCGGGTCCGCGGTCCGGTATGAGTCTTCGTGATTGCCGGGAGCGTGGGTTGCGAGCTGAGAATATGATGTGCGGTGCGATGTGTGCTGTGGGAGGCGAGCGAAGGGGCAGACGTAACGTAGAAAGCGAAAGACTGCGCGGAGCAGGCGGATGGGAAAGGGGCGGAGCGAGGAGCTGCTTTTGGCATCGGCAGGCAGGCAGGCAGGCAGGCGGGCGGGCCCAACTCAGCTATCCTGGACTTGGTGCAAGCTGCTGCAGGCGTGCATCGGACACGACGTGCATGGGTGGATAGGTCGGCAGCGAAGGAGGATGTGTGAGCAGGATGCGAGGATGTGCAGCCGACCGAAGCTGAACGTCCACACGTCGACCTTGGCCCGTCGTCCTGAACCTACGACGACCGCATCCTCCGTACGATGATAATATGGTTTGATGCGGCGGTGGCGCTGCCGTAAGCAGACGCAGAGCGTGGCGAAGAAAAAGCCTTTTCAGTTCGGCGCTCTCTCGCCGTGGGCGGTGGTGCGACGACGACGATACGACGACGACCTTCTTACGCACTTCTCCCGACCTGCTCCCACATCCAGACTCGATTCCACGGCCGCGCACGAGTCACTCTCTGCTACCAACACTCCTCACCCCTTCTGCTGCTCCTCGCTCCTACGCACGAACACATCATCTGGCCTTCTTTGCCAGCCCAACGATGAGTCGACGCTCTGCACTCTGCACTCGCCAGCGATTCGTCTCCGCAGCTGTCCTATCACCTCCGAGCCAGGCGACGGCAGCCCGCAGTAGCCTTTCAAGCAGTTCGTTCGACTGTCCAATTGGAGCGGTGCCTGCGTTTGTGTGCAGCGGTCCGCGCCAGAAGCTCCCACACTCCTGCAGCCCGGCATCCATGTGTTTTCTGCCGCCATGGATCATGGATCATGGATCATGGATCATCCCGATGTGTGTGGATGGCCCCTTCCCTTCGGCACTCCCAAACATGACTCGTCGCTTCCGCATCTCTTACTGCATCGAACCCGCGCTGTTCGTCGCGCTTACAGTGAGAAAAGAGATGCTCGTTCGAAACTAACGGGCCCCTTCGCCAGCTACCTCACCTCCTCGCCCCCTCCCACAGCTCTTCCGTCTGCCTCGCTGCTGCAGTGGAGCTCGCTGCTCTCGTCCTCTTGACTGGCAGAGCGTGCGTAGGAAAGGCAGCTAGCCCATCAACTAACTCATTGGCCGCATGTGACAACTCACCAAGTCTTCGGGAGACGCCCCATCTCCAACTGCAGCCGATAAACCCACGCAATATTTTGATTCGCCCACACCACGCGTTAACACCCAAAGGCGTTTCGAACCAAGCCAATCCTCCAACGTCCAACACTCCTACTGTATCTCAACCTCTCCTGCTCATCAAAGGCGGCGGACGTCGCTCTGGCGGTCTGAGAGCTCCCAATTCCTCCTCAACAAATTCGTGCTCGGGATCCGTAGCGCCCAGCATGCAAGTCAACATGTCGGCTTCCAAGGTTTCTTTGTTTCACCCTCGTGGAACCACGTCCGACCAATTCGACTCTTAACCGCCTGCAAACATCCACGGTCCACGCTCCGCTCTACTAAAAGCGGTGCCGCACAACAAGACAAAAGACCACACCTACTTCCTTCGGCTTCAACCCCCACCACTCAATCCTCTTTGACTTCCAATCCGGCCATCTGCTTACATCCGTGCAACCGGACTAACGGGTAAGCACATGTGTCAGTCCCTTGATACGTACTCCTGTCATTTGGCATTGCTCGCAGGGGTTCATGTACTTCGCGGGAAGGGCTGCCTGCTGTACGCCAGGAGTTCCTTTTCGTCACAGACAAAGAAATAGACATTCCAGGCACCCCTCCGCGTTTGGTACTACCTGCACTCTTCGATTGGGGACGGCCAATCCAATGGCTCAGCTTCTTTTCTGCGGCATACCGGCGAACTGGTTCTGGTTCCCGCGAGGCACATGAACAGCTTTATCAGTTTGCCTTCTGCGTCTATCCGTTCCCGTTCGAATACGAGATCAAAAACAACGGTCCGATAGATTTCTTCGTCGCGCTGCAGGAGCGAGAGGCCGCTTCCACTACTTTCGATCATGGCTGGCTGAATTCATCATTGGCTGTGGTCCCTGTGTCTTCACCCTTTGTTGATCGGGATCTTGTGCAGCTGCCTGCAAGGTCCACATGCGCCTTGAACCCGTTCGGACGCGTCTCCTGGTGTATTTCAAACGCCATGATGTCAAGCCATGTGAGTACATGTATGGAGGGTTGAGGCACACATCACGAGGGACCTTGTGATACAGGTACTGCCCCAACTTTGTTTGTTTGCGGCTGCGGTCTGCATCCATCGAGAAGGTCCCCAATTACCTGTAATACTGGTTACAATTCCTGATTGCGTTGACCCAGTGCGAATACCTGCTCTGCAGCTGAGATCGAGTGCTGCTAGAACCGGTCGAAGCCAGGGCTTTCAAGATTCTGAGCGTCGGCTTCCATGTTGTGTTCAATACTCCTTTGCCATCAGTAACAACACAAGAAGCTACAACATCTGATACTATGCTTCAACAGGTTTCGTATTGCGCCAGAAATCTCGATATCGAGGACTGCGAGATTTTTTCTCCTACCATTCACTGCAAGACCGAGTCGACCGTCACTCTGCGTCTACAATGCCTTGACGGTCGAGTATCGACGACGTCGCTCCCTTGAATAAATTATGCCTTTGACATCTCCCATCATCTCTCCACTTTTCTCTATTGACTCTGTTCGTCTTTGTCTCACCAAGAAAATCTTACTTACCCACTGATATCCAAAGCCGGCAAATCTGCCAATCTTCACAAAGAACAATATGCTACTTCCTCATGAAAGCTCAGCAGAGCAAATTCTAATGGACCCTGCATCCGCTCTTCTCAGAAATAATTCGCGTGGCTGGGAGATATGGCAGAATTCGATCTGTGCCTTCGCGACTCGGTTCCTCCACTAGGCATCGGACCAGACGAGGATCCAATTCAACAGCAGCGCGAATGGGCAACGAAACAAGATGCTATTCGAGAGATTGAGGACCATGACTCGTCCGCCGACTCGAACACTTTGGCTGGTCGCCGGAATAAACCTCTTCCGTCGGTCCTAACACAGACTTCTTCCTCGAAAGGACCGGGTAGCGGTGAAAGCTCAGACTCAGGAAACACGTCAGGGGGCCGCTCAGCGCTGAACTCCTTCTCTCCCGGAGACTTCAATGCACCAAGATACAATTCATTCGGCTCAGAAGGTTCCGACAACACCCCAGCCATCGACGAGATCGTCCCCTCCACAAATCTAGGAAAAGCCATCCTGATATCCAATACCGTCCCGCTCACCAGCGGCCTCGCAATCCTCATCAAACTCGAACTCCTACCTGTTGTTCAGCTTCTAAACAGCACGGCCCTCGGCCAAGAAGAACTCAAGAAAGCCCTGAGACAATCTCACGTCGCCCTTTGTCTCGCCAAACACTATGGCATGGGCGCCGCCACCACAGGCCGTTGTGCGTACTACATCGGCGTAACAGCATACCTCCTCGGCCTGATCCAGCACAATCCTAATATCTCCGCTCCTCTCCGCTATTTCAAAGACGCCACGAAATCCCAGGGCGTTTTTCCCGAGGGGGAGTGGGCGACGCTCTGGCCGGCTACGATTAAGAGGAAGGCGTCGTATACTTGCTCCACTGACTCACTAGGCTTCCGGCAACCGTCCTACGGTAGAGATCTAGGCCGCCGCGATCCTAGGAAGCGAATGAGTCGCCAGGCGCGGGTCGAGCAAAAATTAGAAGAGAATACGAGCCCTGGTCTCACTTGGGTTAAAGAGAAGATCCGAGATATCAAAGACGGAAAGATAGGCTTTGGACATCTTTTTCTGGATCGTAAACCGAAGCGGGAGGTTGTGTCTGGTGCCGTCGATGTGCATGGGAATGAGTATAGGGAGGAGAAGATGTATGGTGAGATGGAGTTTGTGGCGAGTCCGAAGGATATGAGGCCTGTGAATCCGGCTTGGGATGATCTTGGAGTGGGAGGGGGGACGTGGTCCAATGCTTCGGATGCGACTGCGCTGACGCAAAATGGAGGAGCAGCGACGTGGTCGTCTTCTGCTGAGCCTTCGCCCCCCAGACGAGGAGCCTTACGAATCATGAACAAAACAAGCCAAGACACCAACTCCTCCTCCGGACCACCACCTTCTCTCCCTCCGAGAGGTTTCCGGATCACGAACTGGACGAGTAAAGACAATTCCTCCACCTCAACTTCCTCCAAAACTTCCTCCGAACCTCCAGCATCAAACCACAACCGCCGCGTCTCCCTGCGCGAGAAACTCCTCCCCGGCCTCTCCGTGGCTACTGGGGCTGTGAGGTCTGATGAGGCGATGGCGGAGGAGGGGTATAGTCCTACTTTCCAGAAGGATGGAGAGGAAGAGGAGTGTGGCCGCTAGTGGTAGTAAGAAGCCCCCGGATGTGTTGGCGCCGGAGGGGGGGGTGGACCTACTTTTGGCAATAAGAAGGGCGGGTGAGTTAAAGAGTGGAGGGGAAGGGCTGGGGTGTGTAAAATGTGTAGAGGTTGTTGACAGTAATTGTGTTTGTATGTGCAGGATGAAGTAGATAAATTGCGATGCTGGAAGTTCAGTATACGTTTCAACATCGTGTGATTTGATCGACTGATTTGAAATGAGAAAGGAGAAACAGGTCATTCTTTGTGTCAATCCTGATCTTGTCGGGGATGCAGTGAACAATCGGGGAGCCAGCGCAATGGTCATATCAAAGTGATTAGGAAATGCGGCGATTATGAAGATGTTGGAAGAATATCCACGCGGGAGAGAAAAAGATCTAGGTGTGAAGGTTAGCCTGCTCAGTCTATATTCATACGCCATCCATCCACATCAGTGCAATGCCGTCAACTCATCCTTCCTGCTCCTGTACACCTCTTGTGCCTCTCGCTCCCGCCGACTGACAAGTGCAAGCTCATCCCTGAGCGCCTCCAATCGTCCCTGAATAGCGCCTTCCTCACCGACATACGCCTGCCTGCTAATCTCAACATCCAGTTTCGTCTTCGCCAAAGCCTCACTCGCTTCCGATATCTTCGCCCGCAATTTCTTCTGTCTCTCGAGATATCCGCCCTGGACTTTCGCGAGCTTCTTCTCCAGCGCGTTGCCTTTCTCGGAAGTCTTAATTATTGATTCCTGGATATTGTCGAAAGCTTCAACGAGAAGTTGCTCCTCGTCAAGATCGTCTTCGGCGTACCCTGCGAGACCCGGGAGAATGGTGCTAGCATGTGCCTTCTCCCACTCGATCTCAAAGGCCTTGCCGAATTGAGAACGGTCGGCGTCTTGTCCCATCTCGAGGATGATTTCCATCTGCGCATTCTGCAGTGCTTTCTCTGCGAACAACTCGATGGGCCGGCTTTTTTCATGCAATTTAGCATCTCCAAATTTTGAAGCATCGTTGGCTATAAGCAAAGCCACTTCTTCCGCGATCGAACGTTCGATGGGATCCGTGATTGCTCGGGCCTCTTTCAGCATAGCGTTGGTATCAACGACTTTGGGTCTCGGCAGCCCTTTCTGGACAACCTTAGTCTGGAGACGGAAATCAGCCAGAGCGGCGGCATGCGCAAGCTCGGCGTTTCGCCTGTCTCGAACAGCCGCGTCCTCTTCGCTGAGTTGCATTGACATGGTCGAGATCTCCTCTTTCTCATCCGGCATAGCTTCGAGCTCCCACTCCGTCTGCTGTGGCTTTGGAAGTCTTGCAAGCTTGCTTCGAATTTTGCTCCGAACTGCCTGCTCTCGCAAACGCACATCCCGAGGCGTCTGGCCAACAAGCTGCATTGAGCCGTCTTCCTGGTTGAGTCGGAAGTTATCTCGCGGAGTTCGCAGAGGAGTAGCTCCCACGTCGTTGGTAGTTCCACTCTGTCGGCGGGGAGTTGCCATCGGGTTTGGTGTAGCCATTGCTTGCTTCGAAGGTGCGATACCACCATAACCAGTTGTTGCTCCCGACTCGGCCATGGGAGTGTTATCGCCACCAAAGAGCACTGATTGGGTCTCGGTCCTCGCCCTCGCATCTCTCAATTCGTTGGCAATGCGGTCCTCTTCCTGGGGAGCACGTGGCGTGCGGATGGGAGTCGCGCCAACAGTGCTGGAGTAGTTGCTGATCAAGCCTCGAGTGGCATCACTGTCGCCTTCACCAGCTCGCATATGTGCTCGCTCGCCGGACATCCCCATCTTGACGATATCTTCCAATTCGCTCTCGCTGACCTGAGGTGCTGGCAGGACTAAACCTCTCCGCTTGCTGCTCTGTTCTGCTTCACGGATACGTTGCATTTGGCCAGCCTTTGCAGCCGCAGCAAAAGCAGACGCACCGCTATCCTTTTCATTCTTTCTCCTCTTCGGCTCTTGCCCATCTTGGTCTTGACCATCTCCTTTGCGCTTGTTCGCCAGTTGCTGCTTGCGAGGGTCAAAGGCATCCCGCTCGCGTTCATTCAGCGTCTGTTCGTCCTGTGTGTCGTAGAAGCCCGGCGCGGGTGCTTTTTCGAAGGGAATGTCTGCATTGTAGTCCATCTGACCCTTCTTCTTCGTCGAGACCTTAACATTGATACCTGCGCTCTTCAATTCTCTCCGCTTTTGCAATACGGCCATCCTGCGAGACTCCTCCAACTGCCGTTCTCTCGCCTTTCGCTTGGCCTTCTTGCCCTGAGTATTTGCCAGACGCGCACGCGCCTCGGACAGCATTTCCTTCTCATCTTCGTCCAAGTCGATGGTGTCTGGTCTGGCGGGTTTACTCTCGGGGTCTGGGTCCAGTTCTCCTGGTCGAAGCCTTCTGACATCGTCCGCTGAAGGTGCCTGAGTCTCTCCTCCTTCCGGTCCAGCGAGTCCCAGCTCTCCGCTCTCTCGCGCTTCTGCCTCGTCCAATAGCTTCTGATAGCGCTCGAGACACTGAGTGGCTGTTCGGCCCACGATGGGAGCAATGGTACGCCATTGCGTAGGCATCAACTTGGCGAGATGAAGCAGCTTCTCGTCCTCCTCTCTGCTCCATTCGATCTTGCGGATACCTGGATCCAGCCACTCTGTCCACCGCGCCTTGCACTGCTTGGCCGTTTTGCGCGCCAGCAGCGACGAGACTCGCGCCCACTGGTTGAGGCCATATTTCGAGACGGCGGCCTTGAGAATCTCGTCCTCGATGTTCGTCCATACGCCTCCTTTGACGACCGGCATTTTATTGGTAGTGGGGTTGATGTGCTGAGAGGAAGCTCTGGTCGAGGTTGCTCGTGAAAGGACTTGAAGGCGCGCGAGTCAGGCTAGCGGCGGGATCGACGGAAGCTAGCGAACTCAGTATGACGCCAACTTGACGCGACCTTTGCAACTTCCTCAGGAGATTCGAAGTGCATTTCTCTTCTCTACAAACAATCATTGACAAAACCAAGATGTTGAAAACAGTATCCGTAAGAGTCACCCCCAGAGTGGCTGCCAGATTAGCCTCCTCATCTCGAGGAATGGCGGCAAAATCGCACGACCAAGGCAAACCACCAGATCAACCCTCGCAAGACGACAAGACTCTCGAGCAGAACGCCCAGGCAGCGCAGCAGAAACAGCAGTCGACCATGACACAGGCCGAGAAGGATCAAGAATTGATGCGCAAGCTGGCTGTCATTTCTGGCGAAGGTGGCGAGGCTGGCATCGAGTACGAAGACGGGAAGCCGGCTGCAATGAAGCGAAGTGTCAAGAACAATATGTTTCGCTTGATCTAAGAAGTTGTACACAAGCGGCTTGTTGAGCTGGTTTTGTATCAACTATGAACCAACCAAATAGGGGGGCGGCATGGTTGTACAGGACTCAGCCGCAGTCACAGTCATGCTCTCGATTTCACGATCACAGCCTTGCTCCTGGATCTTCAAATCATGCCCGCCATCCTTCTGACTGATCCCATCCCTGGTCTATTCCTCCTACATTTTATCCCCTATTGGTATACTGGGGGCTCACGTCGACATGACAGAGTTTGCGGCCGCCGCCAGCGCCGCTAGCTTCATGTCTCTTGGGCTTCAGGTTTGCGGCGGACTGATCCAGTAAACCGGGGCCTTGAAGGACCACGATAGAGACGTGAAAGCCATATCCATTCGATTCCACGGCCTCTGCAATATCCTGGAAGTGCTCAGCAATGTTTTGGAGGGCTCTGATCTCGTCGAGCGTCCTTCATTCCAAATAGCGTTGGACGCGGTCATCGTATGCGCGGACGGGATTCGAGAACTGTAACAAGTCCGTGAGACTCTGACACCTTCGTCAACGTAGAGCTCCAGAATCACGTCGTGCGTTCGAAAAGCGAGCTATCCTTTTCGCAAGGCCGATCTGGTCTGACTCAATGCCAACCTGAACGATCTTCACAGTAACCTCAGTCTCGCCGTACACGTCGCGCAGAGGTGTGTATCTTGAACCCCAGCTTGCTTTTCGAAGAAAAATATCAGCATCTTTTTGGCTTGCTGGTGTTTCACAAACCTCAACTCTCGCTGGCAGCAAACTTCGGCTATGTTATGCAGTTGACAAACGTGCTGCTGATTATATCACAATTTTCAAGATGTCGGTACTCCGTCTCATGACGACAATATCACTCTGATCGTACACATAGCTGACGTGACATACAGTGAGCAAATATCACACCTGCTGCAGACCCAGAGATCCACGTCTACAGGGCTTCATATGCGCATCCAAAATGAGGATAGCACTAAGAACATGATATCACGACGGGTTGAAGATCTCCATGAGTCTTTCGCGAGTTTCGCAGAGACTTCACTCGCATCATCTTCTGCTCCAGCAATCTCGGAGACAGAAAGTCAAAGCATCGTCGTGACACCCTCGTATCGAAGCAAACCAGTCGAGAAACCCATGGTATATTACCAGTCGATCACTTGTGCATGCAGATGTCGTTCACGAAAACAACGCGGCTTCGCTTGGACGCTTCGATCCCTGGCATACGCGTCCTCAACGGTTATCCAGCACTACGAGGCTTGTCCATTCTTCAGCCCGAGACCCCCAACTTCGAAATTTGAGATCCGAATCGTCATACCGTACTACTCGAATGCCTCGCGATCAATGGTCATTCTCAGTGTCGACCTGCACAATGCCAGCATGGCCTCAGCGAGCCTGGTCTGGCCGCCGAGTCGTATCATCTGATGAGAACATGGCGTTCCAGGCTTTGCTGGAATACTCCAGCACAGTCCAGATGTCGTCCAAAACAGCTACCGGCATCAACGAGTTTCTCTGTGACAAGCTGATTTCCTTGAGGCACAATCTGGCCGGCTTCTTCGCGAGTGAAGACACCTTCCCGCAATACGTTGACGAAGATGGCAACACAATCATTCGTGTACATACCCTCCTCTTACATGATTTGCGTTGCACCGTCCACAGTATCTATCACGGCGATTGGTTGATGGCAATATCAATGAGATACAAGCTTGCCGTTAAAGCCGTCATCCGGACGATGGAAAGATTCTCCCTATCTTGCGACCTACGTGGAGTACAGGCACACACAGTCGGCTTGCTGACAAACCTCGTCCATTTCGCCGTACAGCCGAACGAAACTTTTAAATAAGTACGCACCTGAAGAAAGCATTCCAGAATTGAAACTGACGTCGCAGCTCGGTGTTCCATGATCTGACAGACTTGTTTCCCTCGCTCACCGACTCAGAATCAAACCATCGGATGCTGATACAGCAAAAGTGCTTGGGGGGTTTTGGTGAACCACCCCAAATGGTGTTACTAAGAACGTATTCTTGACTCCTGGCGGAAGTTTAAGAGCCCTCAGTTGCTCACGGCGCAAACCTCCTTGATTGCAAGTAAGCATACCACCATCAAGAGGGCGGCAATTAAGTCTTTCATCTAATAAATTTCAGGTTTCGATTTCCATGAGCTCGAATCTGATGTCCTCCGGAGATCACTTTCAGCACTTAACTAGGCCGTTGAAGGATGTTTCAGAACACAGGAATTCCCGGGTCTAAGATCGGCTTCGACGGCATCATTCGACTGGAAACAGGGACTGGAACGCTCACTCCCACTATTACCGCGTCAGAAGAATGTCGATGTGACTTTCGCTATTGAGCAGGCCTTCTTGCGCCGTCATTTGGAGTGCGCTGAGCTCTTCCTGGACGCAGACTATGCCAACATCCATTCCTCGGAATGCCTGCAGGCACCTATAGAAGCAGACTATAAAGCTTATATATCTACGGCCACTTCGCTGTTGATTTCTGAGGCTGCCGAGCGGCGGGTTTCCCTCCGAGATCTTGCACTGGACAGTCTATTAGAAGAAGATATGATTTGTCTTCAGATCAATCCCGAGACAATACCAGACCAGCATGCACGGCAAGTTCTAGACAAGCTCGCAGAAGTAGGACTGGAAGCACCTTATGCTATGTTAGATGACGCTGAAGAGATATCCTGGAGTCGGCCCTTCGCGCTTCAAACGCCAGACCTGCTGTGGAGTTGCATTAGCGATGAATACTTTACATTTCAAACGGCAGATCTACTGTGGCGAACGGGCTTCCGTGATGTTCAACTTGATTATGCGCTGGAACACCCTTTCTGTGGCGGTCGTTCGCGTTATGTGCCCGTCGATCGATATCTCTCCCAGCAATCCGGACTAGGTGTTTGGATCTTGGGCTATCTTGAGCATACGGACGAGGCTGTGTTGGCGTCACATCACTTCCGGTGCCGTGTGAATATCGGGAATCTCATCGCTAGAATCGGCGAGGCAACGTGCAGGCGTATAATCGATGTCGCGGCATTGTGCTTCACTTGAAGATTACTCAGCATCGATAACCACGATGGCTGCCAATGTGCATGTGCTTCCGAGGCAGGTTTCGCTGGCACCGACCTGTTTCTACGCCCGTGGCTTCAGATCGAACGATGGTAGAAGGCCTCCTATGAAGTCGTGGAAACCTTGAGACTGGCAAGGAACCTACGCAGCATGTTGACCAACCTGCCAGACATATGGAAGTTCATACAACCACAACTCATCCGCGATATCCTCTCCGACCGAATAGAGATGCGCCACACATGTTGCAGTGCGTTAGATTCATGGTCATGAAAAGATCAAGAGGATAAACAAGAGATCCGCGACGGAGACACTGAGCAAAGTGCCTTCTTCGAAACCATTCTCGCCCAAATGATGGACGACTTCACCTCAAGTGATCTGGAACTCGAGGACTGGCTAGAGTAACGCTTCTACGTCATATGCGATGAACTCATCGCGAATGAACCTCCAGATGGAGAGTACGTGACGACTGTCGAGGCCCTCGGTGTGAGAATTGAAGTCGTGGAAGTTGACGACCACAAATGAATTGACTCAAGCCTAGCACTTCATCCCATTCGAGGTCTCCCAAGTCCATACGACGGTATTCCGTGTGTCCACCAGCATTTGCCGTCGAGAGCGATGTTCAAAAATACCGGGCCGTCAGATGTCAACGTTCGATGAGATACGAGGCTTTCAACTTCCGTTTCGGTCTGTCACAGCATGGGTCTCACCTTTCGCGGCGCAACGTATTATGATTTTAGCTTTCTTGTACCTCATCTTGATAAAATTGTGTATCACACGGTACGGGAAAAATTGATCCCTAAGAGACTCCATAAACCTGCACATCTCCAGCAACTCCTACGCCGACACACCATCCATATTCACAGCAAAAAAGACCCTCTGAACCCGACTCTCTGGCAGCAATCCCTCCGTCCAATTTACCTGCCCAAAACCCGCCTCGCACAGCGCTTCTTCCCAGCGCTCAGGTGGCGCCAGTGCATGACTTCGACCATCTTCAAATGACCACCAATCTTTCAGCAGACCGAACACCATGTCTACCCACCGTAGCGGCTCCGTCATCTCGACTAGCATCAGACAGCCGCCGGGCCGCAGCAGATGGCGAGTGTTGCGAAGCGATGCAATTAGGTTACTGGTGGCGTGTACGGCGTTGGCGGCGAGGACGACATCCTGGGTTGCGATGAGGTCCGGTGCTGGTGGTGTTGCTATGTCGTGGGTGCTGAATTTCATGGTGATGTTGCTGCAGTTGTCTGGCCATTGCTTCCTTGACGCTGCTCCTACGAAGGATGCGGCTACGTCGGTGAATGTGTATTCGACTGGCATGCCTTCGACGCTGCTGATGGCAGGCAAGAGGTGTTTTGTTGCACCACCCGTGCCCGCTCCCATTTCAAGAACTCGAAATACTGGTTTATTCCTCTTCTGCTGCTCCGCGAGCTGTGTAAGGGCACGTCGTATAACATCCGCAGTTTGTCGAAACGCGAGTACGTTTAGCGGAGAGTCACCATACAGTGCAGTTGTCAACTTTCGTCCTGCAGGGTCGCCGAAGATAACGGCCAGTCCGTCAACAGTGCCTGTCAGGACACCAGCAAGCTGGCGGCCGCAGTGATAGGTGAGACGAAACGAGATATTCTGTGTTTCAAACTCGGCTTCGAGCTTGGCGAGAATACTGTCGCTCGCTGCTTGAGGGGCGACCACGTTCGTCCGTGTGATGCGCCCACTCTCGTTGTCTATAGCAATCAAGTTCCCGTCATTCTCGAGCATTTCGTACAGGTACTCTAGGAGATGAATATGTTGTGGTGCAATCTTGACCCTCGATAGCGATGAGCCGGCTGGCGCGGTCTTGATATTGCAGCCGAGCTGGTCGAAAGCTTCAAGCGCAAGTGCAATGCAAAGCTGTGTCTGTAGAGGGTTGATTCTTTCGAGGTAATTGCGACAGTCGTGGTCTTCGATGAAACGGTCGGTAAGTGTCATCATCTGGCTGAAGGCCTTGGACATGGCCGAGGAAACCGCTTGCTCAGCTGGAGTCTCAATAATTGGGTCGGGTTTGCTAACGCTCTGCTCCGAAAGCAATGCAGACGTGGCTCCATGAGCGGCTTGCTTGCTCGCTAGTCCAGGAGCAACCGCTAACAGGTTCGGCTTGTCTTTGCAAGTGTAGCGCACACCCAGAAAGATTTCAACGAGACTGCTGCTGTCAGCCTTGAAGACAAAGATGTCGCTATTATATATCTCGTCCGAGACTTTCCGATGAAAGACCAAGACGTCCAATGCCAACAGGGCGTTGTCCAGATCAGGTCGACGAGAGGCCAACCTGCTTCGATGCCAGCTGTCAATACCAGTCATCATATATATCGATTCCGATGGTCGGCTGTCCGCGTTGTTGCCCCAGAGACTTCCGACCTGGAGGAAAGCATCTCTCAACAAAGCCAGTGTCAGAGTTTCTGCACTACGTAGCCGAGCAACGGATGTGTTGCCCTTCGTGGCCCAGGTATGGATTGGTTGAAGGACTCCAGCATTAGGGAGTACATCGGCGAAGACCTGATGTAGAGCACGCCCACGAATCTTGTCATCAGCATTTGTGGAGTTCAGAAGATCCAGACAAGCTCGGTGCTCCACGATCTGAGCATACCGTTCATACTCACTATTCCAACGAGGCTCAAGATGCGACTGAAGAGTGATCTGGCCTGTAACAGGCATCGCCATGCCACTCGTGTTGACTTCCCAGCTGCATATAGCAAAGTCGCCAGCAGTCGCCAGAAGATCTAGCCAGACGTCTCCAGCAGAGCTTACACACAAAACGTTGGGTGATTCAAGATTGGAGATAGCCAACTGTGGCTGTGCTTTTTGGACGTTAGGGCAGAGACTGAACATGGCATCGACGACAATTTCCACGAGAGCTGCAGAGGACAAGATGTTGGAATCTGACGCCCATTTGTAAGTGGATAGCATCTTCTTGACCTCATTTGCCTCAGTATTGATTCGGAAGCGGGCGCGCTCTCGGTTCTTATCCTGATAGCCGATGAAGGTAAAAGGTGTGTCGGCATGTTTCAATCGTGGATCGGCGGTGTCGAGTGCAGATTGACAAGGAGGGCTTTTCAACTCCAACCAATGACGAGACTTTCGAAACTGGTATGGAGGGAGTAGGAGATGCCCGTATGACTGCGCCTGTGAGCTGTGATGAGCCCAGTGGCGTATGTTCAAGCCCTCCTGCCATAAGTTGACAATTGCTTGGGATAGAGAGTTCATTGCCTGCTGCAAGCTCAAGTCCAAAGCTTGGAAGTGAGACTGCGTGGGGCCATTCAGTGCTTTGCGGGCAGAGTTGGTAATGTCTGATGTAGAGCCTGCCTCTAGCCACACGGCAGATGGAAAATCCTGATGGAGTCTTTGTAATGCGGCAGCAAGGCTTTCTTCAGGGGAAGTGACAGAAGCATCTTCGGCGACTCGCTCCCAACGTAAACTCGGTTGCCTAGACTCCGTAGTACTCCTGATCGCTTTGTATGTCGATACAGAGGCTTCTCTGGAATTCAGGTTTTGCATCACTGCTTCCGCGTGATCAATGGTAGCCCGAAGCGAGTTTGGAAGGGAACATGTCCCCGTAACGGCGAGACAAGTCAGTTCTCCCAAGCCAGCTCCCATTACAGCAGCGACCTCAACCCCAGAGTCGATCCAGCACTTCGCACAGGCATACTGGATCGCGAAGATTATGGTATAGCGCTTGCATATGTCTTCATCAGAGGCGCTGTCGAAAATAGCCGGGTAAAGGCTCTCCGCACCAATCTCCAGCAGTGCATCGTTGCACTCGTCGATATATCGCCGCAATAGGGCGGTTGAGCGATATAAATCAAGGTTGAGGCCCATATGCTTCGGAAAGACATCACTGAAGCATAGAATCACCGGGCTCTTTGCTTTTGAACGTTGCGACTCTGAAGCTTCACCCTGTTCGACGAAAGCCTCGAGCTTCTCTTTAAGCTCTGCTGGTGTACTCGCCATGCAAATCCAGCGCTCGGACAATGAGCGGTTTGATTGGCGAAAAACGTTGTACGCAACATCCGCGAGGCACACAGCCGGATTGGACGTGAGAAACTTGGCCAGCTTGGCCGAGTACTCGCGTAGGCTTGCTTGGTCGTGCGCGGCAATCCAGAACGGGTATTCTATCCCTTCTTGTAGACTTGATACGGACTCCAGACTTCGATCAACTTGTTTTTGCGAGAGGACCACCGCCGCAATTGACCCTGTCACACTGTAAGAACTGATGAGCGCTGCTCGGGACTTCACACTCCATGGCATTTGCTGTGTCGGTATTTCCAGGAGGTCGGACTTAAATTCTTGCAATCTAGGATGGAGGAAATCGAAGCTGGCTTGAGGCGCTATGGAGCCATGGTGCATCATGAGAAGCACTTTGATAAGACTCACGACTCCAGATACAGCTTCGGTGTGGCCGATCAAGCTCTTGACTGAGCCCAAAGCAACAAAGGTAGGTCCTCTTTCTGAACGCTCAACGGTTTGCTTTACACTTCGGTATTCAGCTTCGTCAGCCGCAGATAGACCGGTTCCACACGCTTCAACCACTGTGATATCATGCAATCGAAGTCCAGATGTTCCGATCACTTTATTGAATACAGCCGCTAGTGAAGTAGAGCTCGGAACGAAGCTTGGCTTGGACCCGGCGTTGGCAGGGGACATATCTGCATCAAAAGCCACAGAAACAGCATCAAGGTAGCCCAATATATGGTCACCGTTCTGAATTGCTTGCGAGGTTTGTTTCAGCAGCACGCACGCAACGGCCTCTCCCCTGCAATAGCCATCGGCAGCGGCATCGAACGGTCTGGTTGACCCTGTCGGACTCAGCAGACCTGCATGAGCAGGATACTCGAAGCCCGTTGCACTAGTCATGATCGAAACGCCCCCAGCCAGTGCTGCTGTACATTCGCCTCGAAGTATTGCCTCACGAGCCCGATGAATTGCTACCGTGGAAGAAACCTCGGCACTATCGACCGTCATTGCGGGTCCAGTCCATCCAAAGTAGTGGCTGATCTTGCCGGCAGTAAAAGCTCTGAGGTTGCCTGTGGCCGAGAAAGCATTTGCAGGGTGGCAGGCTACGTTGTTCTCATAGTCTGCGGATCGCATGCCTACGTAGACACCGATATTGGCATCAGGATCTACTTTGCTGAAATATCCTGAATGGCAAACAGCTTCGTATGCCGACTGCATGAACAATCTCTGCTGAGGGTCCGTCGTTGCAGCTTCTCTTGGGGACTTCTTAAAGAAGCGATGGTCGAAGTTGTCATGATCGCGGATGAAGTTCCCAAATTGCGTCGTGCTCTGAGATGGGTCGTGATTTCGCTCCGGGGGAAATCGTCGATATTGCGATTCTGCTCGGCATATGAGGTCCCAGAATTCTTCCAAGCTATCAGCCCCAGCAACTTTGACCGACATGCCCACAATGGCGACCCCATGGCTATTTTCCCAATTGTTTGTCGTAGTGGGATCCTGAAGCCGCTCTACCTCCGGAGGTATCGTCTCCTCATCATCGAAAATGGAGCTGGTGTGGTCGCTCCCAGACCCCAGTCTGTTGGGCCAGCGGCCAGAATCTCCCATACTAGTTGATCATATGGCACTTAATTTGGTATGGCTTAAGGGTCGTCCATGACCGGTCTCTGGGGTGTCAGGGCCAGTTCTGATACTCTTCGTGGTCGCTGCCCATCCTTCCAATTCAGCCGCGTCCAGATCCGCATTCGCATGGGATAAGCTCGGACATACCGCGTGCCAATGAATTCCGATGTCTCCGGCTCTGCGTTGGGTGATGGGTGATAATCCGATATCTCCATCGAAGGACTGATAATTCGTGAATGGGAACGACATTGGAAACTTCTCCCACGTGTTTGAATGACCTTCCCAATCAAGCATGCATGATGCCAAGGTGCCGATGACGTAGGCCAAATTTTTGCCCCCACTCCAGTTCACGCTGCGAGTGAATGATCCCTCACACCAGACACACACAACCTCATATTGATTGTTCTACAGGCTCGGCCTGCAACTGGATTACAGAACAGCTCGGAGCATTCCTCCGTCTCAGGTCAAGCTTGTGGAAGGCTGGAAGCAGGCGGCTGTCGATCACCGAATCCTCCCCATGCTGCATATTTAGCGGCAACCGTCAGGATCCTCCTCCGACCTCTTTGCTTTGTTGTGAGGCACGGCCATCAGAAAGTGTACTCGAAGACGACCACCTTCTATCTCATCGAGCCAATCATACTGCAAAGCACAAGAATGCCACCCTCCAAGGACCAACCCAATATCCTCCGCGTACCTGGTCAGTCGAGACGTCAATAGCGTCGAATCTTGAGCTGAAATCGTATTGAATCGGCAGGCGATTACGAAGTGACGTCCATTATTCACAATGACACCTATGCCGCGATCGATCCCTCGAAGCGGGACCTCGCTGGAAAAGCGGTGTTCATCACCGGCGCTTCACGAGGCATTGGGAGAGCCATGGCTTTGTCTTTCGCCAAGGCCGGGGCATCACACATCGCTGTCGGAGCTCGTTCAGACTTCGGATCATTAAAGGATGATATTCAAGAGGCTGCTCGAGCTGCGAAGCAAAGCGAGCCAACATTCTTGCCTGTCGAATTGGATGTCACGGACGATGCCTCGGTATTGAATGCACGTCGTGAAGTGGAGAAAGCCTTTGGCAAACTACATATTCTCGTCAACAATGCCGGCATACTGGGAAAGTACGGCCTCATCGCTGACAGTGATCCTGCTGCGTGGACTCGAGTGATGGACGTAAATCTTCAAGGGCCCTATCGGGTCACACGAGCTTTTCTCCCGCTTTTGTTGTCTTCCGGGGGCGACAGGTATATTGTCAATGTCTGCAGCGGCGGAGCTCATCTTACCAACCCGACCTTGAGCGCCTATCAAGTTTCCAAGGGTGCGCTCTTGAAGTTCAGCACCCTCACCAATGCTGAGTACGCCTCGCAAGGCATTCCAACACTGGCGATTCATCCCGGCAATGTGCCAACAGACATCATGGGCGGACCGGACGCAATACCGCCACATCACAAGCATGGTAAGCTGTAGATCGGCTTCAGCATTAGAACGTAGACTGACTCTTTGAAGTTTTCGTTGAAACGCCTGAGCTAGGTGCGGATTCAGTGGTATTCTTAACTTCACAGGACAGCACATGGCTCGGCGGCCGTTACATCAATTGCACATGGGATTTACCTGAATTGATATCACAAAAAGAGAGAATCCTAGCAGGTGACAAGCTGAAGACGAAACTAGATTTCTAGAAGAGCCTCACTCTCCTTCCGAAAATTTTCTCTCGCCGCACTTATCATGGCTTGGATATCATAATCCCAAATATTTTTCGACCGCCAATCAATCTCTTTGGCGCATTTTTCATGGTCACGGCCGACAAATTCGTCTTGCCACTGGTACATCCGTCCAACATATCGACCGCTCCCCACAAGCCATGATGCCCTCTCAAAGCGGACAGAATTATACGTCTGGAGAGCCGCACGGACAAGCTTAGTCTTCTGTTTCTCGACCCCATCCGTCAGACGTAGAGTATCTAGAAGCTCCGCTAGAACCAAGGCGTCTTCAACGGCAAAGCCTGCCCCTGCTCCGTGATACGGCGCTGCAGCATGTGCAGCATCACCAGCGAGACATGTTCGTCCTTTGACGAATGTCGGAGCTGGTCTGTCATGCATATCGAACACAGCCCACTTGTCCAACTGCTCGGGTAGGAGTGCAACAAGGCTCCTTAGAGTCTCGTTAAAGCAAGATAGGGTCTCAACAGCTTCGTGTTTCGCGGCCGGTGCTGTGAACTTTTCCGGGTCTTTCCAATCTTGTGGATCGGTAGCGAAAGCCACAAAGTTCAGTATTTTGCCGCCAGCAACAGGAAACATCACAGCATGTGCGTCTGGACCGAGATACATATTTCGTGTGTAGGCCCTCTCCTGGCCTAGGACTTGCTCCGCCTGCGCCATGGGAATAAGACCTCGAAAGGCAAACTTGTGGCTGTAGCCAGCCTCAAAACCTTCTCCAAGCATGATTCGCCGAATTCGTGATCGAAGTCCATCGCACGCAACAACCACATCAGCATGGGCCGTCGAACAGTCTGTGAGTTTCAAAAGACATCGGCCTTCGTCCGCATCAACAACATCGACAACCCCCTTCCCATACTGCACCGTCCCTTCCGGAATCAACTTCTCCATCTCTTCCAACAAATCAGCCCTTAAACATCCCTCGAACCCTCTCTCGCCCAGATACATCTCGTGAATCAGATCATCTCTATCGTCCCCCGCTTCTCCATCACGCCAATGAAACCAATCCTTGCCGTTCTGCACTGCCACCTTCTTGAATGCTGCCAGTATGTCTGGGTGCAGCGCTAGCATCGCTCTCTCTGCGTTGGGTGTGAACCCTATTCCTGCACCTATCTCCCGCAGTCCCTTTTGTCGCTCGTATACTGTCGCGCGAACGCCGCGGCGGAGTAGTCCGAGTGCCAGTGTTAAACCTGCGATCCCAGCTCCGACGATGGCAACATGGAAGTCTTCTGCAGAGGCGGAGTCCATCATGTCCGCGGTGTTTCGAAATGTGAAGAGGAGTTCTGGTCTCGATCCAGTTGGTGTTGGGTCGCGGCAATTGGAAAGAGAAATTTCGCTCTCTAGAGTCGTTCTTGCAGATACAACAGCACAATTTGCAGCAGTCTTCAGCAGGAATGGACGAGAATGTGATGTCGAAGTCCATTTAGTCATCAATCGAATTGTCACATGCATCTAGAGAGGGGGCTAAAACTCACATAGAGCCTAAAGCGGAGTGAATCTCTCTTCACCAACTCCACTGCCCTTTACTTTCCCCAAGCGAGCTGAAAACATTCGATCTTGCGCATCAAAAGCTCCGCACGCTCCGCAGCGGCTGAACCACAAGTCGCACGAAAACGTCAGAGGCGGAAGCTCAAAGTGCCGATGCCCGCAGCTGAAGGATCAACGCCCAGAGCGACGATCCAAACCTAAAAATCAGTCTATTTTTCCAGCCGCGATCTCGATTCCCGGGGATCGTTCTCTTCTAGTAATCACGCCTGATCAAGGATCGTATATTACAATACGCAATAATCGGACGAGATGAACAATATGTTGGCTGCTTTCAGCCGTCCCTCTCGAAGGTGGAACGATTTGATTTGTGTCGACATGCCGTGAGGAAAAATTAAAGAAAGAAAGAATAGTGGCGCATATGGAAAACGACGATCTACTCCTGGTGTTCGGGCCACAGGCACTCTCCTCTTCGCCGGACTTTCTCATCGAGCTGAGAGAGATAATCCAGAATCGCTTCTCCTGGGACTGGGTTCTCGATGTCTTTTTCGGTTTGCCAGATTACTTCGCCAAAATACAGCCCGAGATCGAAGCGACTGTCCCAGGAAATCGAAAGATCGCCTCGCTCGTTGCCTGGCTTCGAGATGGAGACAGGTTGAAGATCGACGAGCTTCCGAATACGATACTCACGCCCGTGGTTGTGTTGACACAGCTGGTCCAGTTTTGGCTCTACCTGCAGTCTGAATTGGGGGAAGCCAGCAGCAGAGATGTCTTCGCAGCCTGGCGAGCACAGCAAGATGATGAAGGCGTCCGAAGTAGCACTCTAGGATTCTGCACGGGATTGCTTAGCGCCTTCGCTGTAGCCAGCTCCCGCACTCAAGAAGAATTCCAGACCTTTGCCGCTGTGGCCCTCAGACTGGCAATGCTCATCGGAGCCTGCGTCGATGCCCGAGAAGGGGAAGAAAGCAGTGTAGTCTCCTACGGCATCATATGGAAACCTTCACAAAAGTCAGCAGTCAACAGAATTCTCGAAAACTACACACCCGCTGTATACATCGCCGTTGGATTCGACGAGCATCGAGCGACCATCACCATGCCCGAACACATGGCCGACGATGTCAAAGACGTATTGCGGGACGCTGGCGTTCTCATGGCGGACGCCGGTCTTAGAGGCCAATTTCACAGCTCAGATGCCGTCGCCGAGCGGTATAGCGAAGTCGTGGCCCGATTGTGCCTCGAGATGGACGGCTTGCGCTTCCCCTCCGCAGACAAGACAGTGTTGTCGACTTATGGCAATATAGCTGCCCCTGACTCGAGCGACTTCCACGTGCAAGGCGATTTGCATCTAGCAGCTATCCGAGCCATGCTGGTCGAGAAATGTGACTGGTTCTCAGCCTTCAAGGCAGCCTCCGGGGATCGCGACTCAAGTCGAAAAGGCCGAATTGTGTCCTTCAGCCATTCTCGCTGTGTACCACCCAGTCTGGTCACGAAACTTGGCCCGCGTCTGGTGCAGGTCACCAACCTAACTCCACCGTCGTCCCCAAGACTTAGTCCTAAAGCATCCATTCCCATACCCGTCAAGAACGAAATCGCCGTTGTAGGAATGTCGATCAAAGTCGCCGGAGCTGACGACCCAGAAAGTTTCGCCGGAATGCTGAAAACAGGCAAATCGCAGCATCAAGTAATAGGTCCCGATCGCCTCATGTCCGAAACATTCTTCCGAGAGAGCGAGAAACCATCGCGCTGGTACGGCAATATGATTTCTGGCGTGGACGAGTTTGATCACAAATTTTTCGGACGCAGCAGTGAGGAAGCAGCTGCTCTGGACCCACAACAGCGGCTCCTATTGCAGGCCGCATACCAGGCCGTAGAGCAATCTGGGCATTTCACAGAGTTGCCCCGCAAATTTGAAGACGAAGAATACCGGCGGAGCGTTGGTGTCTACGTCGGCGCTTGTGCAGTGGACTATGAATGCCACGCTGCATGCCATGCACCCAACCCCTTCACATATGCAGGAACGCAGCGGGCATCTCTGGCTAACAACGTATCGCGGCATTTCGGCTGGACCGGTCCCTCAATCGCCTTCGACACAGCCTGCAGTGCTTCCACTGTTGCTGTTCACACAGCATGCCAGGATCTCGTCGCCGGCGAGTGCTCCGCCGCGCTGGTAGCTGGAGTCTCCGTCATCACCAACGTCCTCTGGTTCCAGAACCTGGCCGGTGCTTCCTTCCTCAGTCCAACCGGCCAGTGCAAACCCTTCGACCGCGATGCAGATGGGTATTGTCGTGCCGAAGGCATCGCCTGCGTATTGCTGAAGCGCATGCCGGATGCCATCGCGGACGGAAATACCATCCTTGCTTGCATTCCCGCCACAGCTGTGAATCAGAATCAAAATTGTACTCCGCTATTCGTGCCCAACACGCCTTCGCTCTCCCTTCTGTTCCAGGACGTCATACGAAAAGCTCAGCTGAGGCCGGATGATATACATGTCGCTGATTGTCATGGAACAGGGACGCCAGTAGGTGATCCAGCCGAGTATGACAGCATTCGGGCAGCTCTAGCAGGGCCGAATCGATCCAGGCCGTTGTTGCTCGGGTCTGTCAAAGGTCACATCGGCCACGCTGAGGGCGCTTCCGGTCTTATATCACTGATCAAAGTGATAATGATGATGCAGTGGGGCTTCATCCCACCGCAGGCGAGCTTCAGAGACTTGAGCCCGCGAATCCAAGCTAAGGCTTCCGACATGATGCAAGTGCCGACCTCCCTGATGCCGTGGAACGATGTATCCAAGGCCGCGCTAATCAACAACTACGGGGCCAGTGGTTCCAATGCCTCCATGGTCGTTACGCTGCCGCCTCGGCCGAGTGTTGACGAGTCGGCAAAACAACTTCAGACGCTCTTGCCGTTCCGGATCTCAGGTTTAGATGCACGGAGCGTCAAAGATTCCTGCAATCAGATTGCAAGACATATCCGATCGTCTACGGTGAAAGCCAGCCTGGTAGATCTGGCATTCCATATCGACCGCAAAGCAAATCCTTATCTTCCGCATGGCGTAGTCTTCAGCTGCGGTTCGCAAGCTGAATTGCTTGAAAAGCTCGAAGGCTACGGCAAGAATTCGACTTCCGATCTCAACGGTCGCGGAGAGAAGCATGGCCATCGTCCTGTAATCCTTTGCTTCGGCGGCCAGAGATCAATGCATATTGGCCTAGACCCCCATCTCTACCAAAGCGTTGCAATCTTTCGTCATCATTTGGATCAATGCGAGAATGAAATCCGCGTACAAGGGCTTGACAGCATATACCCTAGTATTTTCTCGCAAGATCCGGTCCTCGATCCAGTCCGCTTGCAGACCATGCTCTTTGCTGCGCAGTACGCCTGTGCGCAAAGTTGGATTGATTGCGGTGCACAAGTCGTCGCGACAACGGGCCATAGTTTTGGTGAGCTGACTGCGCTCTGCGTTGCAGGTGTGCTCAGTCTACGACACGCGATCAAACTGATTGCCAGACGCGCACGAGTGGTCCGCGAGATGTGGCCTGCTGACACTGGTGCCATGGTTGCAATTGAAGGTGATGAGACTGCGGTGGACAGCCTAGTGGAAAATGCCAACAAGGCCTACTCTGGCGATTTTCCTGTGAATATTGCATGTTACAATGGTCCCCGCTCTTTCACACTGGCCGGTTCGACACTCGCCATCGATCGATTGCTTCTATTGCTCTCTTCGAATCGTCGGTATGCGGCGATGAGACACAAGAAGCTCGAGGTTTCCAATGCTTTCCATTCTGAGTTGGTGCAGCCGCTCATGGACGAGCTGGAAAGATGCGGACAGGGCCTCACGTTTCGACCGGCACGAATTCACGTGGAGCGCGCGACACGGTCGAGGTCGTCGCCATCGTTCTCTCCCCAATTCGTTGCTGAGCATATGCGTATGCCAGTATACTTCAGCCACGCCCTGCACCGTCTTGCGGAGCAATGGCCTGCCGCGATTTACCTCGAGGCAGGATTCAACTCCACCATCACCACCATGGCAAGTAAGGCTCTCACCCAGCATGTGGCCTCTGGTGAGAGCTTCTTCCAAGGGCTGAATTCAACTTCTGCGGGCGGAGGCTTTGCCAGCTTGACGCGGGCAACAGCAGCACTCTGGGAGCAAGATGTCTCCACGATGTTCTGGCCTCATCACCCGCTGCAGACAAATCAGTATGAATGTCTGTTCCTGCCGTCATATCCATTCGAACGGAGCAGACACTGGTTGGACCTGAAAAGACCAAGCGAGCTTTTCGGTCAGCAGTCGGAAGAAAAGCAGCCGGCTGAAGACGAAGAGGGCCTGTGGACGTTGATAAAGTCTCCAGACGAGGACAAGAGATCATACACCTACCGCATCAACACGGCGGCCAAAGAGTATTTGAGACTCGTCTCGGGCCATATTGTGGCACAGACGACGGCCATCTGCCCGGCGACATTAGAGATAGCCATGGCCATCGATGCTCTGATGAGTCTTCATCCGGAATGGGAGAAAAGTCTGCTGCAGCCAGTCACGTATGATTTGGTCAACCACTTAGCTATTTGCGCCAATGCATATCGGGAGGTCTATCTTGAATTGGAGCCACTCAATCCCGAGCGCACCCACTGGCAGTGGTGTTTCGCGAGCATCGACCGGGTGAATGGCGGCGAACGGCAGACACATGCAACAGCACGAATTCGCATGCGGAGGCCTTCGGATGGCGGGCTCCAGGCGGAGTTCGCAAGGCTTGGGCGACAAGCACCATACTCCCGATGCATGGATGTGCTGAACCTGGATCAGATGGACCGGGATGGCGATTCAGTCCACGTCTTGCACGGGCGATCGGTGTACCGAGCACTCAGCGATGTAGTCAACTACGGCGAAGTATATCGACACGTGCGGACTGCAGTAGGGCAGAAGAATGAGTGTGCTGGACGAATAAATCGAGCCCACGAAAGTCCGACGTGGTTAGATGTTCCGCTCAGCGACGCTTTCAGCCAGGTTGCTGGACTCGGGATCAATTGCATGACGGATCGAGGCCCTAATGAGATGTATCTCGCGCATGGCTGCGAGATTTACATGCGCAATCCAGCTGCGATCGAACTGGCCGGCCGGTCTGGCGTGTGGAATGTATACGTGCGGCACACCCGTATGTCGGAGAAGGACTACATGTCGGATCTCTTCGTGTTTGACGAAGCGGACGGCATGCTTGTTGAGATGATGATTGGGATACACTATGTCAAAATGGCGAAGGCGTCGGTGAGCAAGATGCTCAAGCGACTGGCTGCAGGCACGCAGCCGTCAAGCAACAGTACCAGCGCTTCTCGAAAGCCAGAAGAGCAGGACGAGCAGGTCGCAATGTCATCCATCCGGAACAACAACGAGCAGGCCAATGGAAAAGAGGCGTCCGAGACAAGGCACACCAACGGGTCTGCCACTTTCGGGGCCAGGACATCTCCTGTGCAGGACGTCTCAGAGAAACTAGGAGCACTCCTGGCATCGATCGTTGACGTCGAACCACGGCACATGGTCGACGACGCGATGCTAGTCGACCTCGGAATCGACTCGCTGATGGCCATGGAGGTCGCGCGAGAAATCGAAGTGGCCTTCGCATGCAAGCTGGAGCAGACTCGTATGATGCAGTGTGTGACGTTCGCAGACCTGGTTAGCTGTGTGCGCGCTGCTGTGTGGACGTCGACGCCGAGTAGCAGTAGCAGCAGCAGTAGTGACGAAGAAGACGTCGAGGCATACGAGGAGATGGAAGCTATGGTCAAGGAGCACGTCGCTGGGTGGAAGGCGCCAAAAGTCGATCCACGACTGAACGGGGTTATGAACGGTAATTGCCGGCATCTTGGCAACGTAGTCTTGGTAACGGGAGCAACCGGCAGCCTCGGTTCTCACCTCGTCGCGACTCTGGCAGAGCGATCCGATGTTGCGCACGTCTTGTGTGTCAATCGACATTCTTCTGAGTACCCAGACAGCCATGAGCACCAGAAGCTGGCATTTGCTGCGCGCGGCATCAAAATCTCAGCAGACGCCCTCGCCAAACTGCGCATCGCCACCGCAGACCTCTCCTCAGGCCTCTCGGCAGACGAGTACGCGTGGGCCGTGAAGAATGTCACACATATCGTGCACAATGCCTGGCCGATGAGTGCGACTCGGCCGCTGCGAGCGTTTGCCACACAGTGCCGCGCTCTCCGCCATCTGCTGGATCTCGCCTGTGATATTGTGCTCGCCAGCACCTCTCAAGAGCCCCTCACATTCCAGCTGGTTTCGTCCATTGGGGTTGTTGGCCACTTCAAAGGCCCCTCCGGACAGCGCGTACCCGAACAGCGTGTGGGACCCGAGGCGGTGCTGCCAAATGGGTACTGCCAGGCCAAATGGGTGTGTGAACGTATGCTCGACGAGACCCTCCACCGCCGCCCTCAGCACTTCCGCGCTATGGTCTTGCGGCCGGGACAGATTGCCGGATCCACCACCAGCGGATATTGGAACCCACAGGAGCATCTTGCTTTCATAGTCAAGTCTGCTCACACCCTCTGCGCCTGGCCTGACTTCGGCGGCCAGCTGCAGTGGATTCCCGTCGATGTTGTGGCGCGCACTATAGTTGACCTCCTAGCAGTAGATGGTACCTCTTCCCATCCGCACCCGCACCCAGTCTACCATCTCGACAATCCGACCGGACAGCCCTGGAAGCATATGAATCCCATTCTAGCAGACGCCCTTCACATTCCCCCAGACCGCATCATCCCCTTCGCCGAATGGCTCCATCTAGTTCGCGAGCTCGGTGCCGACGAGGCCAACCCAGCTGTCAAGCTCGTTGACTGGCTCGAGGAGAACTTCGAGCGCATGTCTTGTGGTGGGCTGATCTTGGACACACGCCACGCGCGCCAGCATTCCCGCTCTCTCGCGTCCGCCGGCCCCGTCACCGAATCGCAAGCCCGACGATACATTGAAGCATGGCGCAAGATGCGGTTTCTGTCCCCCTCCTGACAAGAGATAGCCAAGCAATGGCCAAGAGAAGGATGAAAGTCTCGCATAGGCTTGTTTGCATGTTCGTAACGCAAGTGACATTGTGATTAGAAAGAGCAAGTAGATATAGATCGATGTGGATACGATTATGCTGCACAGGATGAGATAGAGGCATTATTGAACTTTTCAAATATGCATGACTCGCAAACTTCTACATTCCACACTCCCCTGAATTTCGCTAACATCAAAAGATCAGACATGCTTAAGTCAACCACACCTCGCGTCCTCAAAAAGAATCCTGCCTCTCAGAACTATCCCGATCATACCCACTCTTAATATGCGTCACATTCCCCAGTCGAATCGCCTCATGACTCGAAACCGTATTCGTACCTCCAGTAATCCGACTAGCTTCCAGATCCGTATTCTGGTCCCGGTGCGAGTCGGAGCGCTGGCTCAGGGAGAGGATAGAACTGGAAAGCATTCTCACACGTGCTACGAAAGCCATGGGGATGGTGCGGAAGAGCATGGTGGCGATGACGGGCAGGTTGATGGCTACTATGGCCATCCCGCATTCGAGGATGTAGTAGAAGTAGAGTCTGCTGTCGAAACGGCGGAGGTCGAGGTTTACGAGTTGGGCGTAGCCGACTGTTGAGGAGGTTGGGTTAGTGAGGAGGTCAAAAAGCTGTGATTTTGAGAATTGACGTACTGTTCTCGAATTGTATGAACACGACCATGCGCAAGATCGAGGCGACCAATCCACTAAAAGAGCGTGTTAGCTCGACAGCTGCCAGCTTGCATAAAAGGGGCACTCACGCCGCCATGAGCAAGAAGATACCGATAGTAGCGGCCTTCTTCATCGTGTCCATATGAAGCCTCGTAACCTGACATTCTTATTAGCACACCCTCCATCCTCCTCAAAAGAAGGACTTACGCAAGGAATCGGCAAAACGATAATCCACACATCCAACAGCACATCAATGATCACACCCGCATATGTCGCGGGCAACAAGATGGTACAGTACTCCGAGTGCGTTTCCGGGTCGGCCCACAATGCACTCCAGTGCGTTCCACATTGAAAGCCTGTGACGAACATGAAAGCTACAAACCAGATTACCACGGCGACTATGGTAGTCCAGAGGGCAATTCGGAAGACACGCATGCTAGGGCCGGGAACGTCGAAGAGTCGTTTGTAGAAGAACAGGGCGCTCAATTTGACGAAAGCGAGATTGGCCCAACTGAGGAATTGGATTGCTGTGAGAAGCTGGGGAAGTAATTCATCAGCAAAAAGAACTTGCCTGGGAGGGCATGAGACGTGCGTACCAATTCACTCAATTCCGTCGTCTGCTCGGAGAAGACCGGCGGTGTCGGATATCCCAGGATCTTATAATGTATACTGATGAAGATACAGATACAAGTCCCGATAAAGGTCGCGACAGCCGCCATGATGAATACATCATCGAGGAGAATGGGCACGCCTTGCCGCTTGCGCACATAGACGCGCATCCCCGTGAAAACGCATGAGAGGATGATGAAGGAGCCACAGAGGGCTTCGAGGTTGGGTGCTCGCCAGTCTGACATTGTCGCTGTCGTCAAAGAAAGAGATGTTCACAGCAGGAAGCCTGTCGATAAGAGAGAGGAGAGGTGAGGTTTGGACGGTTTGACGGAGATGGAGAGGTAAGATTCACCGACAACGCACGTGGCAGACGGGACGAGGGGGTTTGTTGAGTAATAAGCTGGTTGCCCGAGCGCTGATCGGAGGATTTTTAGAAACACACAGCAGCAAGTGTGCAAGCTCCTAGGTCGTGCGTGCTAAGTGCTATCTGCTCCCGCCCATAGTACTGTTTAGCCTGCAGGAGGAATCGCGAAGTGCCAAGCGGCGATCCTACATGAGGGAGTGAGGTTCTTTCCAGAGTCAGCAGACGAAGAGGAAGGACCCATCGGTGAAGACGAGGAAGCTGTGGAAGGGGAGCATCAAAGCTCGATTATCTTGATTGCGTCTCTGGTGTTTCCATTGGGAGAGTGCACCACGGAATCACAATCCAATCCCCGACCGTCACGGCACAAACGGCTGGAGGGGCGTGAGATGGAAAGGAAAAGATCGGCGGTTACATGCTGTGGCATCTGCGGACTCGAGCTTGTTGCGCCTCTCCCACGTTGATGTTGATCTTGAGCTGTTTAGAGGCCGTCTTCCGAATTGCATATCCTGCGAGAGAATTGGGAGTCTGCAGGCCCGCATTCGAATCGATCTTGATTGTTGAAGAGGAGGAGGTTGAAGACAGGAACCTCGGAAGGATTTTACGAAATGCTTCGGACACTGGCAGTTACGCTAACTCATGTAGTTTTCAGAATGGTCTGGGTAGACGTCAGCATGCCGGGATTAAGGCAACTTCAGCCTCTACGTTGAATTTCTCCCATTCACATCTCACCAACCTGTCATCACTCCCATTGCATCTCGTCGAGGCCATTACTGTTCGCAAGGCACACGCTTCGCGAATTTCCCGTGGTCCCCGCACTTCTGGGCTGGTATCTCCGGTGCTATACAGGCTCAGAGCATTCACTTACGTGCTGGCCATATGTTGGCTATCTTCGACACTATCGACCATGCAACCTACCACGCCGACTAACGCAGAAGCTCCACTCGATAATCCTCCAGCGGATGCGTTTCAGGACGCGATATCCCAGTTTCCTTTCCTGAATGGCTTCGCACATCTTATGCTCGGATTCGAACTTTCACCCCACGTGGCTCGAGATGAAGTGGCTCTGGCCTTGACAGATGCAGTTGATCAACTTATCTCCCATATACCTTGGCTCGGCTGGCAAGTCCAACACACCCCTGGTAAAAAGGGCTACTCTGGCACATACAGGCCCGCGGCATGGCCTGATGAAGACGGACCCAATACTGTTGTCATCGTCAAAGACTGCGACGACCTCCTTCCATCGATGGAAGAGCTCCTCCGCAGCAATGTACCGATAAAAGAGCTGAGCGGTGATGTTCTAACACCCTATCCAGGATTGCCTCGCCCTCATGGGATCGACGGCCCAGTTCCGATTCTTCGTCTGCAAGCGAACTTTATACGCCAGGGTCTACTCCTGAATGTGAGCACACATCATAATGTCATGGACGCTACCGGTATCTTGCAGTTCGCGCGACTCTTAGCTGCGGCCGTCAATGGAGATGAAATTCCAGAGGCGGACATAGAGCAAGCTAATCGCGACCGAAGTCGTGTCATACCCCTGATTCCTCTAGGTGAACCAATGGTGGACTACTCCCACCTTCGTCGTCCGGCCGACTTCAGCATAGCAAATTTCATCTCGCCCCCACAGTGGTGCTACTTCCATCTACCCCTTACAGCTCTCTCGTCACTACGAAGGCTGGCGATGGCGGAGATAGCTTCTAACCCAGCATCATCATCGACTTCTGCGCTTTCAGAGAACGATGTCATCTGTGCTTTCATCTGGCAACGAGTGAGTGCTATGCGCATGGCACGGAGCCAGCAACTCGGAACGGCACAATCACTGGTCAAATTCGGTCGCGCTATCGACGCACGCATGGCCATGGGCGTGCCATCCGCATACATGGGCCACATGATATATCACGCTTCGACATGGCTACGACTGGACCAGGTAGCGTCTTCGCCGCTTTCAACCATTGCCCTCACACTCCGCCGAGACCTGAACGCCGTCAACAATGCATGGGCAGTACGCAGTTTCGCCACGTTCATTGCTCGTGAGCCAGATAAATCGACGCTCATGTACGGAGGCAAATTTGACCCGACTGTGCATCTCATCGCCACGAGCACAACGGTTGGGATGGGTGATGCGAGAGAGGGCGCCTCGTCATTGCAGGATTTTGGACCTCTCCTGGGCAAGTTGCGTTTCTTCCGCCGCCCAAACACTACACCTCTCCCCGGATCCATCACCATTACGCCAGCTGAGCGAGGCAACGTTCCTGTTGTGCTCTGTCTGCCGAAGGAGGAGTTGGACTATCTCAACGCCGATAACAAGTGGAGGCGCTACTTCAAAATGCTGGGCTGATTCAGAACTCATCAGGGCAATAATGCACTCGAAAACTTCCAGTAGTACTCTTTGAACTTTCCGGCAAGTCGACTTGTCCATGTTGCTCGAGAAAGCCAATGATTCCAGTTATCGACCGCATCAGCTAAGCTCGTAATATACCGCTTACAATTTGAATTTCGCCATGGCATGCTTCTTTCGGTGCTGAAGGTCCGAAGAACCGGATCACAGGATGTACCTTGAAAGCATAAGGCTAGAGCAAGCTTCCACGTGAAAAAGAGATCACTTCACGTGTCTTGATGGGCGGGCATCCCGCACTCCATCGCTTACATGAAGGATTCGCCGAAGGATTCCTCCACCTTTCTTGGGAAAGAAGTAGGGCCGGAGAGCGACTCCTTCCGCATGAGCTGAAACAATTCGTGCGGCTTTTCGGACTCGTGGTGGCTGCGTGGTCATCCTGTGCGTCCTGGAAATCGCATCGATCGGGTTTTAGGGCGACGAGCTGGAAAACGTGGACGCTCGCAACCTTTCAGCCCTGGAATCTAGAACGAAAATCTGCCCCCAAAGGGGCATCCCGTTCATCGTCGCTCGGCGATCTTTAGCGCTAATGCACACAATTTCGAGTGGACGGCGCGGTTCGACCCTAGAGCAAAACAATAAACGATCATGATTACTTCATCTTGCCAAGCAAGTTTGCCTTGGACGTGTTTACATCTACTGTGCCACTCAGCCGGCCACTGAATGATCGAGCGGAACTCAAGAAATGTACAGTCATGGCGAGCACAAGCAACGACGACAGCGACGAAGAAGAAGTCATGGGCTCCGCTCCCATTGCCATCATTGGCATGAGCTGCAGATTTGCGGGTGACGCAGTGAATCCGGAGGCTTTCTGGGAACTGCTAGCGAACGGAAAGGATGCCTGGAGCGAAGTACCGACCAGCAGATTTGATCCGACTGGCACTTACCATCCTAACGGCGAGAGGTCCAATACCGTATGCACTTCACACTGGCGCTTTCATCATCACGTCAGTGTTCTCAAGCGCTGACGTTGGAACCAGACGAATGTCAAAGGCGCACACTTCCTGAACGAGGATGTTGGACTTTTTGATGCGCAGTTCTTCAGTTTGTCTACAGAGACGGCCTCGGTACGGACCATATAACCAGATGCATCGTCGACTTGCGACTCTTGCCACATCGACTAACGGCTGCAATACAGACCTTGGACCCTCAAGTTCGACTTCAACTAGAGTCTGCCTATGAAGCATTGGAAAATGGTACGCCTCTTTCGACTGGACAACCGAAATCGCACTCCGCGATCAAGACCCAATATTAATACTGATTTCGACAGCTGGACTACCTCTGGCCAAGGTCGCCGGCTCTAAGACCTCCGTGTACGCCGCAACAACTTTTGGAGAGTATAGCGATGCCATGATGCGAGATGGAGACGACCTTCCAAGGCAATGGTCCACTGGTGCAGGTCCTGCCATGGTGTCGAGTCGAGTCTCACATTTCTTTGACCTTCGTGGCCCATGCATGACGCTAAATACTGGATGCTCCTCCACACTGATAGCATTGCACCAGGCAGTCCAAAGTCTTCGGAGTGGAGAATCGGAAATGTCTCTTGTTGGCGGCTCGAGCTTGATGCTGGGTCCCGACATATTCAAGAGTCTCGGCTCTCTTGGGTGAGTCGTTTCGTGTTCGAATATGTTGTGGGCATTTTCAGAAGACGTCACTGATCTATCACGACAGGCTACTCTCACCGGATGGGAAATGCTTCTCGTTCGATTCACGAGCAAATGGCTATGGGCGCGGTGAGGGTGTTGCAACCATCGTTCTCAAATGTTTGAACGACGCCATAGCTGACGGTGACCCTGTCCGGGCTGTTCTTCGCGAGACATATTCCAACCATGATGGGAAGACGGAAACTATCACCTCGCCAAGTCAATCTGCACAAGAACTCCTTGTTCGCGAATGTTATCGTAGAGCTAACATTGATCCCAAAGACACACAGTTTGCTGAACTCCACGGTACGTCGTTTTGAAGGGCCACATACACAAGTCTTTGGAATGTGCTAATATTGTCTCCATCGACATAGGCACAGGCACCATAATCGGAGATACCGTTGAGGCATCGGCTATTGCTTCTGTATTTCGATCACCTGGCCGTCCCGCCCTTGGAATAGGGTCCGTCAAAAGCAATATAGGCCACACTGAGGCAACGAGTGGACTTGCCTCCATCATCAAAGGTGTCCTGGCACTTGAGAAGGGTCTGATGCCTCCGACCATCAACTTCGAGAAACCCAACCCGAAACTCGCTCTGAAGAGTTGGAACCTCCGTGTAGTCAGGGAACTGAAGCCGTGGACTGTACTACCTGGTCAAGTCCGACGGATTTCGATCAACAATTTCGGCTATGGCGGGTCGAACGTGCATGCCATTGTCGAGCAAGCACCAGAGCTGCCGCAAATCAATGGTTCTACGAGATACAGCGAACGTGATGTCGGCCTTGCGTGCGGAGATCTGGAGACGAGATTATTGGTTCTCAGTGCGAATGACAAGCATGCCCTCAAGAAGATGATCTCCATGGTTGGAGAATATCTAAGAAGCAAGAAATCGCAGACCTCAAAATACTTCCTCGATCGTCTGGTATACACCCTCGGCCAGCGTCGTACACTATTTTCCTGGGTCGCTGCTCGACCTATCTCGATGAAACAGGATCTGAGCCCGACCGTTGAGTCACTGGAAACCAATCCTTTGACAGCTCGGCGCACTCGTGGCGATTGTCGCCTCGGTATCATCTTCACTGGGCAGGGTGCCCAATGGCCTGCCATGGGCAGAGAACTGCTCTCTACCTATCCTATCTTCAAGACGTCAATGATGGAAGCTGAGAAATATTTGAGAGACTTTGGGGCGAAATGGTCCCTACTTGAAGAGTTGCAACGAGACGCAGAGGCCACAAGAGTCAAGGAAGCTGGCCTGAGCGTTCCAATATGTGCGGCTGTACAGATCTCTCTTGTCAATCTCCTCCGCTCGTGGAACATAACCCCGACGGCGGTGACCTCCCACTCCAGTGGAGAGATCGCTGCGGCCTATGCTGTTGGAGCCCTCAGCTTTCGATATGCCATTGCCATTGCTTATTATCGCAGCGCACTCATCGCCGAAAGCCAGCCCAAAGTCAAGGGCGGCATGGTAGCCATCGGCCTCAGCGAGGAAGAATCGCAGAGCATCATCGATGAAGTTGCGGAGCATGGAGCAGTGGTGGTGGCTTGTGTCAACAGTCCGTCGAGCACGACTTTATCTGGTGATCTGGAACCGCTCCAACGAGTCGTCAAGAAGATTCAGCAAGATGGAACATTCGCTCGTTATCTGGAAGTGGATGTCGCCTACCACTCACATCATCTTGTTCCGATATCTGATGCCTACGGCCGGGCGCTTCAAACCGTGTTCTCGCAAGAGAAGCAAGACTACGATTCGCAAACCGAGGTGATATACTCATCCCCTGTGACGGGCGACCTGATATTCGACCATTCCGAGGTTGCGAACCCACAGCATTGGGTCGATAGTTTGGTCCAGCCAGTTCAATTCGTCGATGCTCTCACTCAGATGATACTGGCGGGCGCAGACGAGTCAAGCGTTGATGTCCTCGTCGAAGTGGGACCTCACACAGCTCTTGCTGCTCCTGTTCGCCAGACCCTTGAGATTCCCGTTTTTGAAAACGTCCAGCTGCCCTACTACGGTACCCTCATCCGCGGCACGAGCGCCATCGATAGTGTGCAAGCACTTGCCGTGGATCTGCTCTCCGAGGGATATCCTCTCAACATTGGAGAAGTCAACTTCCCTTTGGGCACACCTCGTCATCTGAAACCGTTGACAGACATCCCACCTTATCCATGGAACCATCAGAAAAAATACTGGTACGAACCGCGAATCAGCAAAGCCCTTCGTGAGAGGAGCCAAGCGCCGCATGATCTTCTTGGGCTACAGATTCCTGGATTGCAGCCATCGACTCTAACATGGAGACAGATGCTTTCTGCAGCGGAGGCCCCATGGGTCAAAGACCATGTCATTCAATCGGACATGGTGTACACAGGGGCTGGGTATATGTGCCTGGCAATCGAAGCAATGGCTGAATGTATCCGACAGGAGCACAATGCGTTGCACGGAGTTCCACAAACCAATCATTGGACGAAATTTGGCTATCATCTGCAAAATATCGTTTTCCACAGCGCACTTGTGGTACCAGACAGCAGCCCAGGAATCGAAGTGCAGACGATGCTTCGGCCAGCCACTGATCGAGAAAGCGAGCGACAAGCCTGTAAGCGATTCGACATCTATTCTGTCACTATGTCAGGTCAGTGGACATTGCATGCCACTGGGTTGGTGTCTGCAGGGTTGGATCAGGCTTCCCTTGACACAGACAGTTCGCAAAAGGACTGGACTGGCTATGTACGACATATCGATCCTGGCGACCTGTGGGCAACTATGAGTTCGGCTGGTTTCCACCACGGTCCCTCATTTCGAAACATCGCTTCCATCATTCAGGATGGCAAGAGCCAGAGGTCACAGAGCATCGTCAAGGTCTCCAACCTTTCAGGCGCTTCAAATCCTCGACTTCTGCTACATCCTACCACCCTTGACTCCTTTTTGGCGACCACGTATGCTGCTCTGCATGGCATCGAGTCGGGTCAATCCAGTGCCCGCATCCCGAGAAAGATACAAGATGTTTGGATTTCCGCCAACATGAGCAATGAGACTGGCCACCAATTTATGGCCTACACTACAATTTCGCACGCCACTTCGCAGAGCATAGCTGCTGACATATCAGTTGTTGAGGAAAGTGCTCCCAGCACGGAAGTTCTCCGCGTGAGAGGCATCTCCTGTAAATCTTTGGGAGCCGACCAGAGCTCCCCACCCTCGACGGCATCCAGAAACACTCTCTGTAGCACATTAGAGTGGGCGCCTGATCTCTCACTCGCGTCGAGCAACACTTTTCAGTATCTCAAAGGGCAGCTAAACCGCCCGATTGAGGGTCTTGAAGAGGACGAACAGACTCGGACGATCTTGTCGAAAGCTTCTGTCTACTTCATCGAGACCGCGCTGGTGGATCTGGAAGAAATTGAAATGGGTCAGCTCGAAAGCCATCAAGCAAAATACGTCGCCTGGATGGAAAGCCAGATCGAGCTGGCTGCCTCAGGGCGCCTAGCAGCAGGCAGTGAGAAGTGGCTTAGCAACAGCAAGAAGGAAAACCAGCAGTGTATCATCGCGGCCAAGAACACGGGCGTCAATGGCGAAATGCTCTGCCACATCGGTCCTCACATTGCTGCTGTACTTAGAGGAGAAACCGACGCCCAGGAGTTGATTTCCCGGAATGGCTTGCTGGAACGATACCATCAAAGCCCTCGGAGACAGAGGAGCATAGCACAAGCAGCATCGCTACTTCGTTTAGCATTGCACAAAAATCCTCGAGCACGCATCTTGGAAATAGGAGGAGGCACCGGAGCAGCCACGCACAAAATGCTGGAGACAGTCAAGGACGTACAATCGGGTGGTCCGTTGGCTTCGGTCTACCACTTCACTGACACATCCGATGGAGCGCTGGAAGTCGCACGTGACAAGTTCGCTGCTTGGGATGATCTCTTGATCTGTTCGAAGCTTGATATTGAGCGAAACCCAGCCGACCAAGGATTCGGGCTTGGAAATTACGATGTCGTCGTGGCCTGCGAGGCTCTGCATGCGAGCCGATCCATTGCGAACACGGTATCGCACGTACGGTCGCTTCTAAAACCGGGTGGTACACTCCTGCTGATGGAAACTACTCAGCCCCTGATCGACGGAGTTTTATACTTTGGCTTGCTCCCGGGCTGGTGGGCTGCTGAAGAGTCTCAGAGGCAGGAAGGACCGTTGATG
Source organism: Mycosphaerelloides madeirae (assembly GCA_002785995.1). NCBI lineage: Eukaryota > Fungi > Ascomycota > Dothideomycetes > Mycosphaerellales > Mycosphaerellaceae > Mycosphaerelloides > Mycosphaerelloides madeirae. The sequence continues at coordinate 126,708 of NHNV01000013.1, read as the reverse complement.
AATGCCGGATTCTGGTATTCTGCCCTGGAAAGTGCGGATTTCAGCGAGAACATTATGAGCGTGTACGACTACAATCTGCCTTCTACCCCCTCCATCACCACAATGCTGGCATTCGCGACTGGAGAGCAATTAGACGATCTCGCAGGCGAGGATATCGTTCTGGTCACCAGCAAGAGAAGTCCTCCACCCGACGAATGGGTCGCATCCCTACGCTCAATGACTACCAACGAGAACGTGCCGGCCGTGTGTGAACTTGAAGCTGCAGCAAATGATCCGGCATCATATAACGGGAAGACTTGCGTCTTTGTTGCGGAGAATAACACCCCAATTCTCTCCGACCTTGACGAGGTGGCGTTGAAAGGCATCAAGGCTCTTGCTATTAATTGCAAGGGACTGCTATGGGTGACTCGAGGTGGAGCAATAGACTGCGAAATACCTGAAGCGGCCATGGCTGCTGGCTTCCTGCGTGCCTTGCGCAATGAGTATGTGGGTCGTAACTACGTTCACTTGGATCTCGATCCAAAGGTCCCTGCCTGGACGCACAGAGGTGCATCGACGATCGTCTCTATCCTAAAGGTGATGTCCAGCAGGAGTCCGTGGCTTGATCTAGGATATGAGCCGGTTCGTGACTACGAATTCGCGGAGCGGGATGGAACCATCTTTATTCCTCGATGGTACAAGGATGTCACTCGTGATCATTTCATATCGCCGGGCAATTGTGCTACCAACAGCATCTCGTGGAAAGCCCTTGACAGATCAGATCCGCCTCTGAGACTGCAAGTGGACTCGCCAGGACAGCTTCGATCTCTTGCATTTAGCGACTGCAGCGCAGCAAGAGAGAATGAAAGTGAAAATTTGCCTTCTGGCTTCATCGAAGTGGAAACTCGTGCGTACGGAATTGACAATCACGACGTATCAGTCGCTATGGGCCGCCTGAACGACTCCTCCATCGGCAGCGAATGCTCAGGAATAGTAACTCGTGTCAGCAGCCACGCAGCGGCGCAAGGCTATTCTCCTGGGGATCGTGTTCTATGTTTCGCTCCTGGCCCCTTCGCCACATTGGCGCAGATGCCATGGGAACACGCACTTCACATCCCTGGGAACGTTGGTTTCGAAGAGGCAGCATCACTTCCAGTCAGCTTCGGTACCGCATATATGTCGCTGGTCGACGTAGCACATGCACAGCCGGTTACTTCAGTCTTGATTCAGTCAGCCGCAGACAGCATTGGGCTGGCAGCTATACGATTGGCACTCCACCTAAGGCTTGACACCTTCGTGACAGTCGACTCACATGAACAACAGAGTCTGGTGACTGAACAGTATGGTATTCCAATCAACCACGTGGTGCTGAAGACGAATGGAATGTTCGCATCAGAGGTACTCGAAAGAACCCACAACCGTGGGATCGACACTGTCCTTCACATCGGATCAGCTTCTTCACTAGCTGAAAGTGCCAATTGCCTGGCCAAATTTGCTCACTTGGTTTACATCACGAATGAAGGCTCAACAGACAAGAGAACCCTCCCAACGCAAGACCTTCCTGGAAATGCGACTTTCTCAACATTCAATCTGGCTGAGCGGATCAAACACCAGCCAGGGAAACTCCAACGAGTTTTGTCTCATATCGTCGAGCTGATTTCCGAGCGACGCGTTAAACCTGTGAATCCACTCTTTATCTATCCCATCTCGAATGTGGAGCAAGCATTCTGTCTGGCAGATAATCATGATCTTCAAGGGCGAGTGGTGGTGACCTTGGCCCTTGGCGACAAGATCCCGGTTTTGCAAAGCCGCTTCAGTGCCCGATTCTCCCCACACGCATCCTACCTGATCGTGGGAGGAGCCGGCCATCTCGGACGCTTGATTGCTTACTGGATGGCGGATCATGGAGCGAGAAACCTCATCCTTGTCTCTCGGACCGCTGAGGAGAACCCGATGGCAATTCGCCTGGCGTCTGAATTGCCGAAATCAGATGCCTGTCGGGTTAAGTTGATCAAATGCGATGTCGCGAAAGCTTCGTCTCTGGATGATGCACTACGCAGTTGTGAGAAAGATGGATTTCCGGCGATTCAGGGTGTGGTTCAGGCCGCTTTGGACGTCAAGGTAAGTCATTATTATGGTCATGTTACCTGGACAGGAACTGATCAGTCGTGCTTCAGGCTTCCATTCTCGAGCACCTACAACTTTCCGATTACACAGCATCTATCCTCCCCAAGGTCCGCGGGACGGCAAACCTGCTTGCTCAGTTCGAAGGCAAACCTTTGGACTTCTTCGTCATGCTGTCGTCCTTCACAGGTATAGTCGGGATGGCCAGCCAAGGCAGCTACTCAGCAGGCGGCGCTTTCCTAGACGCAATAGCCCATAACCGAGTCGCAAAAGGTCTCCCTGCAGTGTCTATCGATCTGGGCGGAGTCAAATCAATTGGCTTTGTCGCCGAGCAAGAAGGCGTCAAGGAACGTTTGCAGAAGCTCGGGATTGGTCTTTTGAGCGACGACCAGGTCCTACGAGCATTCGAAAGCGCCATCATGCTTCCATACCAGCCGCAGGTCATCGTCGGTTTGAACAGCGGGCCTGGACGCCACTGGGACCCGCACAGCGAGTCACAATTGGGTCGCGATGCTCGCTTTTTGGCTGTGCAGTATCGTCAACAGGCGTCTGCTGCAGATGCCGGCCGTGTCAACGCTCAATCTTTGGCGAGCAAATTGGAGAGCGCTTCGAGTGCGGAGGCGGCGCAAGAAATTGTCGCTGGAGCTATTGCTGTCAAGCTGGCGAGCAGCTTTTCTCTTTCTGTAGATGATATCGATCTGGCAAAACACCCGGGATACTACGGTGTTGACTCGCTTGTGGCGGTCGATTTACGACGCATGCTAGTACAGGAGACGGGAGTCGAGGTGTCGATCTTTGATATTGCGCAGAGTCAGTCGTTGGAGGAGCTCGCAGGCAAGATTGTGTCGAAGTACAAGTTGTGAGACGAATACATCTAGAAGTCGGTGTGTATGTACGATGTTGCTGAAATCATCTTTCGAACATGTATAGCATCACTCTGGGCCAGAGACCAACACGATAATGGTGTTTTTTCCGGGTGAGTCGGAGATCAATGCCTTGAAGAGAGCGGCTTGGCAAGAACTGGGTTGAGTCACATGAAAGTGTGGCTGCAAATAGCGCTAGCAGCGCTAGCGCCACCCTACTCTACCATGGTACGGAGTATTTTCCTCTCAGTGGTCAGAACTCCCATCTATATGACCACCACTACCTGCAAATCTTGAGCCTTCCAATTACACATCTACCGCCAACATGTCGGATGCATCGCCTTCCAAACCCGAAAAAATTGGACTCTTCGACCTGCCGCTAGAACTCCGCTGGCAGATATATCGAGAATGCTTGCCTCGAAATCAATTTGACAACCCCTTCGCCGTTCTGAATCATGACCCTGAAGACAACGTCGAAGCCCTCCGTGCAGCAGATCCGCAAATTGCGCTCGAGGTTCAGAAAGAAGAGAGCGTGTGCTGTCACGTTCTCACCTTCCCGGTGACCGCAACGAAGAAGTGGGAGCCGCCGCCGACAAGAGTCTATCCGAACCGTAAAAGCCTGGTTGTTGTATACAACCAATATCCCTGCGAAGAACCCGTGCGCAGTGAAGAGTGCGATTGCAATTCCGATCAAGCCATTCGGGACCGCCGCGAAGAATGCCTCGAACCATGTTCCGGAACCTGCGCAGTTTCGTCAAATGGTCTAAACAAGAGCATGACAGACCATTGGGCCAGCTTGAAGTATCTTTCAGGGGGTTAGAGGGCAAAGACCAGGACGTGGGGAAGGATTCGGACTCATGTTGGTGCAAAATACACGACAGCGAAAACTGCAAGAATATCGGCGTCAGTCTTGCTACGAGACAGGCCAACGGGAAGACTGTGTCTATCGTGGAGTCTCTTCTCATGCTGCTATCGTAATTGCCAATTGCGAAGAAGATCTTGACACCCATTGTTGGGGTTTCCTATTCCGACGACCTGATTGATACGGGGATCTAGACAAACTTTGACAGCAGTTACATGCACTGCATATAGTTTGCATAGGGGACTGGCTGGGAGGGAAGAGAAGTATCGAATTGCGAAAGCAGTTTATGCGCTGATTGGTGAAGACTTGTTATTGTCCACAATATGGATACCGAAGCAAAGACGATTGCAACAGGTGCTTGGGTGGCACAGGTGGAGGATGAAATCAGTTGAGAAGCTTGGTCTGAGGAGCGACCACTGGCATTTAAACGTCTCAGGTCGTCCAAGTCAACCACCGATGGGTCATCTGCTCCGTCCAGGCCGGCAGGAGGGGCCTCGGCGGGTTCAGCCCTCCATCATCTGTCCACCAGCATTCACCGAATAAGGTCAGCGCATCCCTTCAACGTTTCTTTCGGCACGCGTCGTCCAGGTACTCGTCGAGATATTTCTCTTTCGCCTCTATCCAGATGTTTCTCGCACCGGACAAACATGCGGCAGAGATCGCTCGTTTGTACCCGGAGAGCGCGTACCTGATGTTCTTGGGCAGTGGAAGTTTTGGACGCGACGCGAGTAAACAGACACGTCACAGCTGCGGGCCGTATCCCGACCCGCTGATAAGGATAAGGGGATCTCTCTCTTCCAATTTCTACGGCAATTCTCTGCGCCGGAGATCAACATCCTATCTAAAGGTGTCGGCATGTTGCCCTAGTATTATCCGTTTTATTGAGGATCAGTGCCGTCAAGAGAGCCAATATACAAACGAAAGTACTGTGCTACGGCGATTTGGCAGGAAAATGATTTGGCAAGAACTTGATTGAATCACATGAAATACTGGCTGCGATCGGCGCTAAGAGAGCTACCATCACGCTAGCAATCTCCTCAGTCCTCACCTTCAAAAAGCTTCGAGTCTCACACTTTCATCATTCCTATCATAACCAGAGGTTCTATCTTTGCACCAATTCTAATTTCAAGCACACACTTCCCTCTAGTTTCTACGAATTCCACGACACAGACCCAGCTCTCGAAGACAAAAATCAGCAAGAAAAACCTCCCATCGAGCTGTCTATGTCAGGAATATCCAATGAGAGCACTACAGGACTCAAGTCTCTCTACAGCTTGACGACTGAGCATGCTAATACAAAAGATTCCAGCCAGCCTAGAGCGATCTCCACTCTGGAGAGTGCGACATTAGAAGGGTCCTTCAAAATTTCTCGAGCAGCCTTCTCATCGGGTTTTAGTCATATCCACAGCTCTGACTTTCCACAGCATCATCCTGCTTCACTAAATTCCCTTGATTATATCCGCAGCTTTCTCTGCTACCGCATATACCGTCGACTGCGTATTCCCACGAGGAACAAACGGGAAAATGCTCGCATCAACAACGCGAAGGTTAGTAGTCCCATACACTTTCAGCTTCTCATCCACCACACCCCCTCTCTCTCGCGGCATCATAGCCGCCGTACCACAGCCATGGCAAGTCGTAGAAGCCGAATTGCGAGCATAGCTCCTCGCACCCTCCAAATTACCAATCTCAAATGCCTCGTTGTGATTACGCTTCCCATCTGGCTTCAGCAGTCTCGCAAATTCGGGTTGATGCCGGAACGTCTCCAAAGCCTGCAGGTGGTACGCCATATATTCAAGATCTGCAGCGTTGGAGAAGAAGCGCGGGTCGATCTCCGGCATTGCAGTAGGATCCGCTGAGGCAATATGAGTCGAGCCGCGAGATAATGGATGGCATTGCGAGAAGCCCAAGCTAGCAAATGTTCCTTCTTTCATCGGCGCTGCAGGATCGCGCATGCCTGTTTGTCCTGGGAACATGAACCACCCGGCTGAGCCCTCTTCGGGGCCTTCTATGATGGTGCGGACCACGTTGTAGTACGCTGCTTCTTGAGCCTCTGTCGGGGTGTGTTTGTCTAGCAGCTCTTTCTGCAATGTCTTTCCCGCTGCATCCGCTGCAAATTTCGGTACTGGCATGAAAGCGTGGGTTTGCATTCCTCCGGCAGTCAGGGGACCCTTCTTCTCCGCATATGATTTCTGTGCTTGTGCTATTGCTTCGGGCTCCCGACGCATGATTGGATCCAAAGTCTCAAGTCCATCAAGGGCCTCGAAGCTGACTATGGTCATGAGATGATCCTGGAGATTTTCCCCAACTCCGGCATTTTCAATCAGCGTTTCGATTCCATGTTTCCGCAAAATTGCACCATTCCCAATGCCAGAGAGCTCCAAGATTCTGGGTGTATTATAGGTTCCTGCGGACAATATGACTTCTTTCTTGGCCGAAAAGATCCTGGAGTTTCCGTCGATGACAGCTTGCACACCGGTCACAGAAAAGCCTTCTGAGCTGTTGTCCATTACCAGCTTCTGAACGTCGGCATGTTGGACAAGCTGAAAGTTCGGCCTTTCCAGAGCAGGGCTTCCGTAAGCTGTAGCGGCATAGCTCCGAGTCTTCGATACGGTATCAACACTTTGAGTACTGCTGTACCCTCCTATCGACGTCCCCGAGAATGGATCCCGACTTGTAGTCATATTCTGCGCCTTGAAAGCGTCAATCCAAGCTTTGGCGAATGGGTTCTCGACATTGCCAGGGAAAGAAACCTGGATAGGCCCATCTCTGCCTCGATACTCCTCATCGATCCAGTCAAGTCCTAGATGATCAATCGTCGCATTGTCACTCGGCGGCGTGAGAGTATAGCTCTTCTTGAAATAAGGCCAGACAGACTCCCAACCCCATCCGGTATTACCAACTTTGGCCCAGGCCTCGAAGCCAGCTCTAGACGGAGCAATAAATGCCTCAGCGTTGAGTCCAGACGAACCTCCGAGCATCCTACCCGCTGGTTCCTTCACTGTGCGACCATTCAACGCTGGCTGGGGGACGGTGGAATACGCAAAGTCGCATTCGGAGCCATGCAACGCCGGGAACATGGCGGGAATATTGACCATTGGATTCTCGAGCTGATTCTTGCCAGCTTCCAGCACCAGAACGTGGACATTCGGATCTTCAGATAGTCGGTTGGCGACGACCAGACCCGCTGTGCCGCCGCCAACGATGATGTAATCCGGTTCTTGTGATAACATCGTGGAGGCAGAGCGGGGCAGCTTGAACTGCGAAGGTGTTGCTTTTAAGTTATCAGTGATGTATGAGTTGAGAGTGCGGTGATGCTCACAGTGGAAATTGACCGGAGAGCGAGTCCGCCCCGCCGCACGCTCTAGTGCAACACCTGCTTTAGTTCGTATCCGAAAGCTCGTTTGTCGCACGCAAGCGGATCTGAAAACGCTCATAAAATCCAGATTCTTGTGATTGTTTTGTGTGTTGATGTCGCAGTCTGAAAGGTAGTGCAAGGTCAGGAAGATGCGGGCATTACGTCACCCCGACGATCCCATATGCATTCATCAAAGCATGTGAAATGGTCCGTGCAGTTTCTAGTATGTATTCCAAACCACCAAACAAATACCTTCTTAAAAGCGATAGAAAGACATCTAAACAACCTCTTCAAAGATGAAATACGAAACGCCAAGATTCGCATGTCAGATTCCACTTTCGCTCTCCAGCGCTACTACGGCCCGCTCGACCACGCTGGTGAGTCCGTTGTCGCTTCGTAACACCAAATACAGCAAAAGGGAAAACCCCCTGCCAACTCCCCAGCCCAGGGGATCACATTAAGAAAGTCGAAAGTCATCAAGGCGCGAACACCTGTTTCAAACTTTTTGACGAATCGAACCGCCGTGCCACTTGCGCCTTACACGCTCAAGTTTGGTTGGCACGACGGATCGTTCGATGAGTGGATTGGAAGTGTGTTGAGTAAAAGGGTAATATTTGAGAGCCGGATTTGGGCCACACTTTCTTCTGGCGGTATGTTGTTGAGATCTCAAGCTGCGAAATTCCCACTCCCATCATCAACATCCATCCTGAAATCCTTCGACTGCTCGAGGTCTTCGCCGACAAGGCCCATGTACCACGTCAAGTCTCTCTACACTACCTGTTAGCACTCCTTACATAAAACAGACAGCTGGAGGCAGTAATTACACCATCAAGTTCCCTTTTCGCAAACCCATTCCCAAGGAAACTGCAAGCATTTCCATCAATATACTCAATATCGAAGTGCTCGAAGCGCGGGCACTGCAGAGCGCTGAGACCTGACTCGTCGTCAGCTTCAGTGTTGTCTGTACTCTCTCAAACTTGCAACTCACAGTGAATCCGGGAACCCGGCCACGGGACAGGCTTTCTAATCGAATTGTTCCGGAACCAAGAACTACAAGGTCTATCACAAACCCTCATCAGCCATCACTCCTCAAAAACAACAAAATTGAAGCATATGTCTTACCCGCTCCACGCCGTCCGTCCTATGAAGGTATCCGCATATCTCGTAAAATTCTCCGCCGCGGAGCGCTTGACCGAGAAGCGCTTGATATGGTCTGTTTGTGCCTTCTCTACCACTTGGAAGATATAGGATGTGTAGGCTTCGATGAAAGGGAGGACGGAGCCGTGGCCTTGGTTTGCGGGGATTAGTGATATGGAGGGGTGGGAAAGGGGGAATGTTACCGTATGGGCCGTAGGCGCCGATGTAGACGAAGTAATTTGGGACATTGGCTGCTACCGGTCAGCTGAATTGAAGGGTTTCGGTTTTAGGGGTAGGGCGAGTATACGAGCAGAAATCCCCAAATACCCCACAACATCTTCCTCCATCTGATCCTGTAGATTCACTCCGTCGTAAAAGATCGGAAAGCGTGGTCGGAACGAAGTATCGAAACTGTGTCAACAATAAAATCAGCTCAACCAAAACCGAACACCGTAAGCGTCTCAAACAAACCCAGTCGCACAAGAAATCAAATCAACCTCATGCTCCCTCTCCTCCTTATCAACAAACCCCGTCTCTGTGATCTCCGTAATCTCCCCAAAATGCACCTGCGTCTTTTCCTGTACGAGCGCTTCCAGGAAGCCGTACGCTGGCGTTGGTCGTCGACAGCCAACGGCGAAGTCTTTAGGGATCAGGCCGTTAATTAGATCGGTGCGATGGTTGAGGCGTTTGGTCATGTCTGCTGTCAGGAACTGTGGTTTTGTTCTTTAGAATGTATTATGATTTTTGGGGGGATTGTGGGATGCTGACTTTTCTTGCGCCTTCAGCTTCTGGAGTTCCTTGGATGAACATTTTGAATCTTGCGTTGAGGGGGCCTTCGACGGCTTTGCTGTATCGGAGGTAGAAGGAGGGGTCTTGGCGGAATTTGGATTTCACTTGGTCCGAATCTGAGGGGGTTTTGTCAGTCTTGCAAGAGTAGCAAATACGGCTTTGGCATACAAGAGAAGTTTCCTGTTTTCTTGGATGACATTGGATGTTCCAGGCTACACGCCTCTTGTCAGCCGTGAACAGGACCTCGCTGCGTGCTGTCACGTACCCGCCAATGATCCAAGTGGGAGATCGCTGATAAATTGATCAGTCTCCATTCAGGCCATTTGGAACGAAAACCAAGTACTCACCGCAACAACATGCAATCTATCCACCTTCTCAACCAACTTAGGCACAAGCTGAACCCCCGAACTCCCAATCCCAATATGCAAAACCCTCTTCCCCTCATAATCATACTCCCGATCCCACCGTGCCGTATGCATCATCTTACCCTTGAACAAATCCAATCCCTTAATCTCAGGCCACCGCCAGTCACTATGATATATCAGCTCTCATCCACAAATCACTCGCAAGAAAAAAAAACCACGGACTTGAGAACCCCACCACCATTAACAAGAAAATCTCCCCGATCCGTAAATACCTCGCCACTGAGTTTATTTTCCACAGTGACTTCCCATTTTCCGACGTCGGTAAGCCATTCGGCTTTGATGATTTCGTGTTGGAGTTTGACGAAGCGTTGGAGTTGATGCTTGGAGACGATGGATTCGAGGTAGGCGCGGATTTCGTCGGAGGATGAGTAGAAGCGAGACCAGTCTGTTTTTCGTTCCCTATACGTCGGTCAGAACAGATCGTTTTGGAGAGGGGTGAGGGAGATCACCAGGTGAACTGATAGCAGACGCTCGGGGCGTCGCAGGCACAGCCATCGTAGACGTTCTCGTACCATGTTCCGCCTACGTGAGCCTGTGATTCATGTCAGTCTTGAACCGGCATTAGATGGACGATTTCACCCACATTCTTCTCATACACAGCGAGCTCGACGTTGGCACTTTTTCGTTCAAGCTGATAGGCAAAGTTGATGCCGCTGGCGCCCATGCCGATGAAGATGACCTTAAGAGGGCGCTTTGTGCCCAAAGGCTCCTCCCAGATGGTGGCCTTTTGGCCGCCATTAGCTTGGCTCATGATCTCTTGCGTTTAGCCTGAGCTCGCAACAAGTCGTAGGGTCGGGTGTTGTGCTGGGGGTAGTATATGCAAAGAAGGCAAGAGAGCTCGCCTAGCGTACGTCACAATGCAGCTCACCTTCAGCCTTCGGCCTTCAGCCTCATGAGAGCTAGTCTGGCTTGAAGACCCACCAGGCTGGCCAGTTCCATACGTGTAGCGAGTCTGATGAAAGAATGATCGCCTGTACCGCGTACTCCAATCACAGCCTTCTCTGTTGACTTCAAGAGATCGATCCCGTGTGGAAGTTGGTGGAAGCGAGAGCGAAAGCGTCTGCCAGAGTATGAATATCAGTTCGCAATTTACAGTCGTCGTCTTGAATCATCAGCTGTCGTATTAGTCGTCGCAAGTCGCATCCTCGCGCTCCTCCACACCCCCTTCACTTCAAGACAATGATTAACAACACCAACACGATGATTAATATCCCAATCGTGATCCAATTCCAATTATCCTTGCTCTTCCTCGCTATCATACCAAGCCTCTTCTGTGCTCTTCCCAGCGTATCCGAGTGTCTGTCCACACCAGACTCAACATCATCCAGCATTTCCACCTGTTCGTCCAGTTCGTTGCCCATCTGTATACCAAGCATTCTCTGCCTCCCAATACTCTGCCCCAATACATCCAACTGCTCGTCTTGTTCTCGTAAGACCGTTTTGTGGTAGGCGTGGATTTGCTGGTTGTCCATATCCGTCTGGTCCGGAGCTTCCGGTTCGTCACGGTATCTTTGCTGGTCGGAGAAGAGTGCGGCGCGATTCGCTTGGTCTATGGGATCCTCTTCTGCATCTGGGTTGTCGCGGAAGCGGACGCTTTTGTTTCTCCTTCCTTGCGTGGCTGCGGCGGGTAGTGATTGCGCAGCTTCGAAATCTTGTGCTAAAGCGGGATTGTTTGGCTTCTGCGACTCACTCGAAGGCGGAGCGGAGCCGTGGAATTGTGCGTATAAATCCGAGTACTGTTTGCGTAGTCTGCCCAATTCCGAGCCGTCTTCTTCTGCTTCGCCCATGTCCCTTTGCTGCGCTTCAAGCTGTTCGATACCATGCTGCAGGTTTGCGAGCGAGCGCGAGATGTGGGCGTCCTGTTTGGTGGGTTCCAGGTTGAGGGAGACGGCGCGTTGGCGTTCGAGGAGGGAGAGTTTGAGGTGGTCGGCTAGCAGGAGCAGCTGGTGAGGAGAGGGCGCCGACATTGTGGTCTGAACGAGTACGGCGCTGGTTTGTAGGTGAAGTTGCGGACGGGTTTGGATATTGCAACGCCCGGTTCTGGGGACACGGATGCCTGCAAATGCGTGTCCGAGGAGCTGTTTGACCAGGCCGGGTCCGGCCGCTGCTGGAGAAGGGGTCGTAGTCAGATGAGCGGTATCTGGCGTCGAGATAGTCGTATGCGGTAACCCAAGCAGTCGAGTGAATGAAGAATGTGAAAATGAATGTTCCTGCTGTCGTTCGCTATACAACGGCAGATGGGAGCCTCAGGCACAGCGGCTACTCCCAGCCGCTAATAGAAGCCACCGGCCGCCCCATGTCAACTTCCAGATCCGCTCGAGCACCTCTCAACACGCCAGTCGCACGACATCTGCGACGTTGATCCAGTTCCGTCTCACAACCCTCTGCAAGTCGCCTACTCCAATACCTGCACTGCCCCGACACTCAGATCTCTTCAGCCGCATCTTCTTCGCCATATCCAGGCCTCCTTGAACTCCCGGAGTAGCGGTATGGCTTGTTGAGGCACATCCCGAAACGACAAGCATCCCTGGCATCAGCAAGCAGCACGCAGCAAGCCTTCCGTCCTGCCACTTCCACTCGAAACACGTTCTCGGATCCCGTACTTGGCAAGCCTGCTATTACTTCGAGTCTGACTCTCCCATTTCTTACCGCCTCTTCTTCCTTCAAATCTACAATCTCCCACTCAAGATCTGAAAGCCGGCCGTCAGCAATCGTTCGCCTGGGTATCTGGACTGCTGCCCGACCAGCGGCTACCCGGCCGTGGACCAGGCACTTCCTCTTTCGACTTTCGCGCCGGCGACTACCCGTCTCAAGTAGTCGCCGTTCACCACCATGTCTAGCTTCTTCCGCTCCAATCGTCGCAGTGGAAGCAGCGCGACCGAAAATGTGTTGAGCAACTTTCATCGACAAAGTACCAGCGAGGCTATCCCCGTTGACCCGCCGCAACAGACTTCACAGACTGCTGCCGCTGCCATGCTCTCCCGGAGTCGCTCGATAACCCCCTCACCCTCCAGCACAGCAGGGCAGACTACTATGCGGGGAATGGAGCGACTGGAGAAACGAAGGACTATGGAGGAACGCAATTTCATGCAGTCCAAGGCCCGATCCCAGAACCTCAACCCACCCGTCGACCTCCGCCTTCTGGACTATGTCTCGCCGTGCGACGAAAACCTCACCTGTCCCATATGCCGCTGCCCGTTCGTGGATCCCGTGGTATTGAATGAGTGTGATCACTGCTTTTGTCGGGATTGCATCCGCCAGACATGGACTACCAACACACAATACAACCCGCTCGGTCCACGAGGCGACTGCCCCAGCTGCCGGACACCTGCGAAACTAGGGCCACGATCAGCTACCAGCAAGATCTTGATCAATATTCTCGACGATCTGATCGTGAGATGTCCGAAAAGCGATGAAGGCTGCAAGGCCAAAGTCAAGCGTGGAGAAGCACAGGACCATGTGGCCATTTACTGCGGCTATGCTGTTGTCGAGTGTCCGGCTGACGACTGCGAGCTCTCTGTGCGAAGGAAAGATGCCCCTCACGGTTGTCTCCATTTCGGCGTCAGCTGTTTGGCATGTCGCGAAGAAATGCAAAAGTGCCATCTTGAGACACACTGGAGAAGCAAGTGTCCGGATCGCCTCATAGTCTGCAGGCCCTGTAAGTCTCGAGTATACTACCGCGACTTGGCAGAACATAATCAACGTCTGTGCCCGGCTGTCAGTATCAAGTGTCCGGGACACACTCTGGGTTGCTCCGTTCGTAACAAAAAAGAACAGACCGACATCCACGCCAAAAGCTGCACATTGGCGAAACTGGCTCCCATTATCAACGCCCAGCAGGAGAGACTGGATGAACAAGAAGCAGCTCAGAAGCAGATGAGCCACAAACTGCAAATACTCGAAAGCGGATTTGCACGGATGCAAGGAATAGTGTTCCCACAAGAGCTCGATCAGAACAGCGCCGACCCGAACTCGATCCAGTTGCTACACAGTGATGACACAAGCTCTGCAGACGTTCCGTCGTCCACGGCAGGCTCACTTGATATTTATTTAGACAATGACCAAGAAGTCAGACGTCGTCCCAGGAGTATGGATCATCTGCGTGGACCAGCCCCAGGAGCTCCCGGACCACGGCCTTCCGATCTCCCTGAACCCTTCAGCACGGACTTCGACCTCGCTTTTCCCTTTCCTCCTCCGACTATCAATGGCCCCTACGCATCGCCCCTCCACCACATGCTCTCCATGCACGAGAACCTCCGCGACGAAATGTCGCGCATGAACGCAGCCTTGCAAGAACTCGACGGCCGGCACTCGATGCAAATCCTGAACGAGAATATGCGCACTCGAGAGGAGATTACGTATTTCGGAGCGCAGGTCGCCGGACTCAGTCGACAGGTCCATTGGCTTACGTCTGCTCAGCTACAGCGGCAGAGTAGAAGTCCCGCTCCGGGCGCGGCAGCCGCGGCGGCTAGTGATATTGCTGCTGCAGGTTCGAGTGTGGAGGCGGCTATTAGCTCGGCTGTACGCGGCGCGGCGGCGAGGATGATGAGTTCCGGTACTGGTAGGGATGGGACGCCGATGCGGAGAGGTCCGAGCGAGGAGGGGAGAACGAAGCTGTGATGAGTATCGATTTATTGGAAATTCTGGAGCGTTTTTGCTGACTGCTCGATGTCACGAATCTTGGACTACGGAATCACGAAATAGAGGGAAATTAATGAGCATATCCCCGTCCCGCACTTCCTCACTTCCTCACCGCCGGCGGCAAAAAAACATTCAACACCCTCCTCGGAATCCTCTTAAATCGCACACCCTCCCAAACACCCACAATCTCCCCCTCCTGCAACACAAAAACATCTCCCGCCAAAACACTCGCATCACCGGGCAGTTTCACCATCCGCACATACGTCCTGATATCCGCCCCTTCTGCCTCCGGCCTAAATTTCCCCGACAATTTCATCGCCCCTACCCCATTCGAAATAAACGCATTCTTCTCTTTTTCTTTTTCGACAGCGTTGCATAGGAAACCGGAGAGGTGGCAGGAGCCGTCGAGGTAGTAAGGGCCTGTGAAGTCGAGGGTGGGAGAGGGTTGGAAGGAGAGTGTGGCGGTGGCTTCGAGGGTGGAGGAATCGAAGATTACGGTGGACATGTTTTGGTATTTTGGGCCGTAGTCGACGAAGGATTGGAAGAGGGTGTAGGCTGTGGGGCGGTGGATTAGGTTTATTCGGCCGGGGTTTTCGATTTGGGATCGTGTTTGGAGGTTGGAGATGAGGGAGAGGAGGGTGGGGAGGTGTTGGGACCAGGTTTGGAGCCAGGTGGTCTGATCGCAGACAGTGACTTTGCAGTCGCCGTTGTGGACGAGGCGGGTACCGGTTGGGGTTATGCTGTGGAAAGAGCAGAGGAGTATTGCGTTCTCACTGGGAGGCGGGGAGCCGGTGACTTCCATCTCTAACCACAACTCTCCCATCCTCGCCTCGTCCCTCACAACGAGGGGTTTATGGATCTCGAAATCATGAACCTCATACCCTGCCTCACCCTTCCCATCCTCATCCTCCTCATTGTGAAAGAGATAAGAAGCGGCTGTGAGCGCCATATCGAGGTAGAGACCACCGGGGAGCAGGGCTACGCCGTTGCATTTGTGGCCTGTGATTGTGGGACGCAAGAGGGGGTGGGACATGCAGGAGCGGATTATGAGATGGTTTGAGGAGAGGTTTTGGTGGTGGAGGATTTGGCAGGAGGGGGAGGGAATGGTGCGTGGTGGTGGCATTTTGGACAGTTTGAGGGGTGAAGGGATGGGGGTGAGTAGGAGAGGTAGACATCTACTTGGCCATGGGGAAGAGGTGGATATATACCTGACTTGGTGGAGGGTTATGTTGCATCTGAGGTGATGTGTTCGGCGGTGATTCTAGCTTTGCAGTGGGAAGGGGTGTGGACTGTGGAGAGCGAAGTAACATAAAGGCGGCCATTCTGATGTCGAAGACGTGGCTGATGTCGAGAAGTTTGCTAAATAACAAGGAGGCAAGAAAGATGAAGCCCTGAACACAAACCGCCGACGTTGCATCGGACCCGGCTTGCCGCAATCGCCGAATGTGAGATTCGATCTTGAGGTTACATTTTCACCTTTTCAACTCCACTACACCGATCCATGTCAAAGTAAAGCTCGATATCCATCTCTTAGCTGGGCAAGCATCCAGCGCACCTCCTCCAAAATATCGAAGGTTAAGAGCAGCCATGTGCCCTTGCACCTTCCCCGCATGCGCAGCGTGGGGAACCCCTGCAGTCTGGAGCAAAGGGTCCACAGTACAAACTCAAACCAGCCAGATGGGTCCCGTGGCCTCGACTTCTCAACAACACCGTCTCTTTCATCCTCATCGCATCCTACTCTTTCAACCACACCTCAGTCCTCCATCCTATCAGACTCACAACAATAGCGCAATATCCACTACCCAAACCCTAGACCCTGACCCGAAACCCCAACCAAAAGCCAAAATGCTCCAACGCTATCTCACGTAACCTCCTCCCATGCCCCATCCCCCATTCCTCTCGCCACCACCACCTAATACCCGTCCATCCCAGACGCACGAACACCATCTCCTTCAGCACTGCTCTCCTCGTAAGCTCCTGGGCCGTTTTCCGCTACCGGCAAGAACAAGACCGAAGGATGAACGCTGGGACTTTTCACGTTGAGCCGGCGCGGTCAGGTATGGTCCTACAGGGCTCAAATCGCGACCGGAGTTCTGTGCTAATAGTAATGTTTCGAGCAGGTGGTGGGATTTAATTCAATTGTAACGGGAGGCTGAGGCAAGCATTTAACGGGCGTTGATAGGAGCGAAATTGTGCGGACGTCAATATTCATGGGGATAATAACAGCATCAAATCCTTGGCTGCAGTGTGCTTCTCTTCTCGTCATTATGCCGCTTGCCGTACCTTCTCTATCGTGACATACATACTACAGACCAGGAATAAAACAAAGTGCAAAACACAAAACACAATGCCACCCACACCCTCGCCATGCAAAAACAAACACAAAAACACCGGCCACCACTCGCTCAATATGCAAAAACAAAGCCTCCAAGACGGAATTAAGCATTACTGTCATGTCCACCTCCACGTCCCTCCCCATCATCCATTCCCTTCTTCTTCCCAAAATCAATCATCAAATCCTCCATACGAATAGCCGTATTAGGTCTTCCCCCAGTCTGCGGCCTCACATTCATCCCGGCTTCTCCCTCTCCCTCCTCAACCTCAACAACACTCCTCAGACTCTCCGGACTGCCCCCACCAACCTCATTTTCATCCTGCAACTGCTCCCTCACAATCATCCCCAACTCCTCCCTTTCACCCCCACTCTTCCCTAAACTACTTCCTCCCACCTCCCTCTCCCTCTCCCTCTCCTTCCTACTTCCCGTCCTACCAATCTTCCTCGGACTCGCCCCCTTCAACCCCTTACTCTTCTCGTTCCCCCCAATCCTTCCAATAGGCGTCCTAGGCGTCTGCCACCCACCTGCCGTCGCATTACCCGCCGTATCAAGCTTAGGCCGCAGCGGCTTACTCCTCACCGTCGGCCCACCCCCGGAATCAACTTCACTCTCCCTCCTCGACGCACTCGTGGCATTCTGGCTCAAATCCTTAATCTCTCTCAAAACTTCGCGGAAGCCTTCCTCGAGCGTATGCATCCGCGCGAGCATAATGCGGTTCACCATGCCCTTTTCTTCGTCTTCGCTGCGACGGCGTTTTTCTTCTTCGCGGCGTTGGAGGTCGCGTTCGCGCATGAGTTGCTCGCTGAAGGAGGCAGGGAAACCGGAGATGCCGCCTGCATCGATGCCACCCGAAGGACCCCATTTGTTGTCGCCGAGGTCGCTGGCGAGGTCGAGAGCTCGGGCGCTGAAGGATGGGTCGCGTCTGCGGGCTTGTGGCATGTCTAGGAATGTTAGACCGGTACCGCTGGGGGCGGTATTCTGTCTTGGAGGCATGATCGGACGGGTCTTTGACGGTGGCGGCGGTTTTCTTCCAGGAATACGAGTACCAGATGGTCCACCGAGAAGTTGCGAGGCTGGTGGTGTCGTTCCGTTGACGCTGTTTCTCTTGGATGCGTTGGGCCGAGCATTGCGGACAGGATTGGAGTTGGACGAATCATCGTAGCTAGCTTGCGGGGCGAACAGAATAGTGCCACTAGAAGTCTGCCTGTTGTGATTTCGTCGAGGTTGGTTTGGTGGTTGTAGGCGCTGTGGCATCGCACTACCTCTACCTAACTCGGGCGAATCCGCAAGACGAGCTCTTGCGGCATGCGATAGCTGCATCAAAGGCGAGTTCGGTCCCATAGGTGTCTGGAAGAACTCGGCCTCGCTCTCATCAGCCGGAGTTCTCTGTTCACGAAGAGATAGAGCACTCTCGCCCATATGTGGCGTGGCATTATCTTCTGACTCGTCGTTGATCTCATCATCGCCATCAGCTTCCGTATCGAGAGGGAAAGTCTCCGTGGTCGTGGGATCTTCAGATTCCTCCTCGATTCTCTGCGGCCGTCTGGAAGCTGTCAACGAGAGCAAGTCCGGGTCACTAGCAACGCTCCTGGCAGCCGAGAAACCCCTCGACCATTTGCCCGGCTTTCGACGATCGGAAGTATTGGCTCGCTTGTGTCGCGGACGTCGATTCTCGAGCCGTTCAAGCACACTGCGAGGTTGCTCCATAGGAGGGCTGGCACCCCCCTCGTTATCAGCAGCTTGCATCCACTTATCAACGGCGTTAGTCGATTCGCCTCGCTCAGCACCCATCTCCCGAGTGGTGGTCCTGACAGTATCGCCTTTGAATGGCCGTCGAAATACCTCATCCAAGGCTCGATCCTTGTTAAAGCTGATGACAGACGGTTCTCTCAGTCGATGATTCGGCGTGTACAATTCGGGCGATTTGTTCAGGCCAAATGCAACGGGCTGTTTTTGATGCACTGGCGCTTGCTCAATCAAATCCGTGGGTCCATAAGCCCGTCTCGCCATAATCATCCGCTCGTATGCAAAGATGATGAACAAGATCGGAAAGTGCGAGACTTTGATGACGGTCCGGTTGAACTTGACGTACGTGCGCAGAGGGATGAGAAACCGAATAGGACTCAACATCCACCCGATGATGTTGGATGGAGCAACATAGCTGAAAAGAGCGTCCGACTTGACCATCGAGATGGTATTGACCGCAAACAAGAACTGATGCTCTTCTTCCGCATTCTTGACAATCGCCATAAAGCTGTTTGTGAGCACAGTAATCAAGATCGTGACGACCAAGAAGTGACAGATGGTCAAGAAGACCACCATGATGGCCTTTCCGAGGAAGTTGTAGCCGTCCCAATGATCCCAGACCGCAGGTGTGAAGCCCATAAGAATTTGGAACAGCGAATAGGCAACGCCATTCGCATCTCTGGTATCCGCAAACGACAGCGACAGTGCGACGAAGAAGCCCGAGCAACTAATAATGATCAGGATCAACACCGCGACCAGATCTTGGGCCATCAAGCGGAAGGCAATGAGGAGCTGCGAGAAGTATTTGTAGTGGTCCAGAACGCTGAAGAGGCGCGGGAAGAGCAATATCGCCGTCGAAGCCAGAACGTCGTAGGCAATACCAGCAATTTTGTGTTTTCCTTCCTCGGCCAGAACGATCCCGTACAGTCGTAGGCAGTAGTAGACGCCGAAGAGGAAGAGAATACCAAGATCAAAAGCGTTCCAGAAGCTCAGAATATACAGACCAAAGCCTTGCTCTGTGAAGCCTACAATCTCATCTAGCATGTAGCCAATGCTCCAGAACCAGAAGAGGACCTCAAGGGGTGTGATGTCAAGGTTACGCTCAGCGAGCACTGCAACGAAGAGACCCAACATGGTTGCGAAGCTGAAAGTACTGAAGACCTGTCGGTACCGGGGAACACGCAGACGGCTCAGCTTGAAGAGTGAGGCATCTCTGGGGTTGTAGAGAGTGACTGTGCGTCGGGCGACAGGTGGCTCAATTGGTCTAGCCATAAGCCGACTCGCGTTGGCTTTTCCCGACAAAACAGCGTCGGCTGGCAGAGCGCTGTCTTCATGTCCGCCAGCTGTACCATATCCGGGTACGTGGCTGCGTAGGAACTGTTGCGATTGTCGATGTCTTCGATGCAGATTGTCGGCTTCAGAATGAAACACAATGTTCCCCGCCCAGATTGCTTCCAAGTGCTGGACCACGAGTGGATGTGCCAGGAATCGCTTCGCCTCA
Source organism: Mycosphaerelloides madeirae (assembly GCA_002785995.1). Classification (NCBI taxonomy): domain Eukaryota; kingdom Fungi; phylum Ascomycota; class Dothideomycetes; order Mycosphaerellales; family Mycosphaerellaceae; genus Mycosphaerelloides; species Mycosphaerelloides madeirae. The sequence goes on along the minus strand of NHNV01000013.1, from coordinate 106,947 downwards.
GCTCGGATTGCAACCTCTATTGTGCTCACTCTAGGTACTCGGCCCTGCATCCTTCGCAATCGAATCTCTGTCGAGTGAGCAGGATCAACTCCACTCTCCGGACTGGACATGCCTTGCAGCGGATCGAAGTCATACGAGAGCGAATCGATCAGCTCACGAGTGGTGAATTCCCTCAACAAGCGCATAGCCAGCAACTCACTGATCATCGCTCTCGTGCGGCATACACCGATATTGCCCGGATTCATCTGGCCCTCCTTCTGGAACTGCAAGCAATTCGCAATCAAAGCACACAGCGTCGCTCGATTGAAGTGATCCGCTCGTATGGAACCCTGCACCGGCTTGACCAAGAACTGGCTTATCTGAGGCGAGCGCAGCTGATCCCACGACAAAGTGGTCTCGCATCTCGCAACGATCAGGGCGCGGATGGCGTGTGTGATGTTGTACAGCGGCAGCCTGTCAAGATGCGCCGCCGAGAAGATGGGTAGGAGTGGCGTATCCACCGCATCCTCGTCCTGCTCTTCTGCGCCATCTTCGCCCCCGTCGTCGTCATACTCTTGATACTGGTCAGCGTCGTCGAAGTAGCCTCGCTGCGTGTTCAAGGGCCGGCGCGGGGAGAAGTCGTCCTCGTTGGCGTCTTCCTCTTCGTCGTACTCGTCGTCGTCGTCGTCGTGCACATTTTGGCCGACGGCGCGGTATCTCGTGCGCTCGGGCGACTGGGTGAAGGGTGACCAGACGACACGATGGTTGTTGCCGTCGTTGTCGATATCGTTGTTGTTGGCGGTGCGGGAGGCGTCGTCTTTCCGTCTCCCTCTGCTGATGGAGCGGAACAGGCGCAGCATTTGAGATGAGGCGTGGGAGGCTGCCGACTGGTGACACGTCTCTCCACGACCAGGTCTCTCGTGTGGTGGATTTGGGTGCCAATGCAGTAGCAGCACGCGTCTGGCTGTATGCAAGCAAACAAACCCACGCTCCAAGAAGCTGCGTGCGGTATGAATGCACAATGAAGAAGGGAACAAGACTCGGCCTCCCTCCCTCCCACCTGATCGCCCTTCTGCCAGGCGCCCCGGTGCCCCGTGGTCGTGCTACCGGCTTATCGTCTGTACCACGTGAAGCCCGCCCTCACAAGCAGTCTACGAAAGACGTGCATGAAACATTCTCACCGGCCAATAGAGTGAGCCCGTGCCAAACTTTCTTAGCCCGCCCGAAGACTCACCAGCCCACCATCTCTCATACATTACGCCCGCATGCACGGAGACTTCACAGGAGCTCCGGCGGTGAAGACGATGATAGCATCTCTCGAAATCCCACTCATCCGATTTTTGAGCCAAAAGGTACATTTAGCATGCAAATGCTGTAACTCTGACGATTCACGAGATAGCAGCCACATGCACACCCCACGATTGATCGGACGCGCTAGCGAACCTGCGTGCATATCCAGCTCCACTTTGAGCCTCGAACTTTTCCTGCACGCAATTCTTGGCCCACGACCACATCGACCGCTTCGAAGACGCACAACCAAGCTCGAAGTGGCCGCACAGCTTCCATTCGGTGTCGACAGGACCTCAATTCCCATCTCCAGGAAGCCGGCACTCCGAGGACATCAGCGATCAGCAGTACCACAGCAGCCAGCGTACTCAAAGCTCCTTCCAACCACCAACTCAGGCAGAGCTCGTAGCTCATCCCAAAGATAACGCCCAAGTCACCGCCCCAGCCAGCATCATGCCCAAACCCAAACGCAACATCCAAGCCTTAGCCTTAGAAACCCTCACACCCCCTTTCACTCTCACCGCCACCCAGAAAATCGCTCGTGTAAAAAGCGCCGCCGGCAACAATCTCTACAACCTCTCACTACCCTCCGGTGAGGCACTTTTGGCCGAACTCCCCTCCAAGTTCCGGAGTACTATCTGGATCAAGCGCGGGAATTACGTGCTGGTCGATACTAGCTTGTTAGCGGAGCGCGGGAATAAGCTTGGTGGGGAGATTGTGAATATTGTGAGGGATGAGAAGGTTTGGAGGAAGATGGCATTTTGGCCTGGGGAGTTTGGGGTGAAGAGGGTGGCGTATCAGGAGGATGCGGAGGAGGAGGAGGAGGAGGATGGGGGTCCGAAGTATCCGCCTTCTGAGGATGAGGACAAATCGTGATGGCTTCGGCTCAGCGGTGGGGCCGAGAGCTCGTAACAAGAGCTTGGAGCTTCTTTATTACTCTGCATGCTCATGCTCATGTGCTACCGACTTTGTGACTTCCTTGCTGGTCCCGAACCACACACTAGCGAGTGTGCAAGCCAAGCAAGCGACCACCACCATGGAGCTATGATCCGTGCTGGGGTATACATTCCAGGCCCATTCCTGCGCCATGCAAACTCCGTATATGAGGATTGGGTGCATCCCACTTCGCCAAAGCAGGAACGGAGTCGACCAGGCGATGTAGACGAAAAATTGGTAGTGCAGACTTCTCGCACACAGGCATCCAATAAGTAGCGAAGACAGGATGGTGGTAAGGGTGAACTTTGGAGTCACCTTACGTGCAATCCGGGCTTCTTCGTTCTTTGGGGGAGGGTCCAAGAATTTGTCAAGGGCTTCTAGCAATGACCAGTCCGCCGGCTGCAGCCATCTCCCAACACCAAAGGAGCTCAGGAGGACCAGATGAGAAACGAGCAGGCCGATCGAGAATGGCCGACTCAGAAAGCGCTCCTCTCCCACAAATCGCCAATTAACTGTCCACTTGAACAGAAATTGTCGCGTCAACTCAAACGCCCGTCCCAGGTAGTTCACAAAAGACCCGCTCAGGAACGGATAAGCAATCACCGTCTATGAAACATCAGCATTCATAAATCAGTCCTGTGATCTCAACCTCACCTGAAACTGCACCATACTCTGCGCCTGATAAAATGCCCTAGTCCTCCCCATCCCTAACCACATCACCACGCCCACCCCCGGCAGCGCCAACAACAAACTCATCTTCACCCCCAACCCACAACTAAAAACCAACGTCCCCACCATCCACTGCCTCCTCTGCCAGCACAGAATCGCCCCAAAAAGGAAAAACACCGTAAAGCCGTCGTTGAACAACCTGAGCAAAAAAATTGAATGTACGCGTTTACTCAAACTTAGAAGGGGCAGGAGATAGGGTGGGACGTTTGCGGCGCGGTAGGTTTGGATTACGAGGACGAGGGTGAGGAGGTAGAGGGCTGAGAAGAGTATTTGTGCGGTGCGGATGGAGGTTCCCGAAGAGGTGATGGAGTAGAGGATCCGGTAGATGTAGACGTGCATGGCTGGGTAGACGAGCGGGCCGGTGTCGCCGGTTATTTTGGCGTAGTCGCGTTCGCCAGCAAGGTAGGTTTCGATCTGTTGCATGTAGGCTTTCCAGTCGATCTCGGTGTCTAGTTTTTTCTCATGTTAGTCTTTGGACTGATGAGGGTGATTTCGGGCGTGACTTACATGGCACTTTGAGAATTATGAGGCTGCATAGGGCGGCGTCGCCGAGGATTTGCAGGGGAGCGGTCCATTTTGTGTGTTTCGGGTTGGTGAGGAGATTCTGGGCATGGGAGAGTAGAGACATGATGGGAGGCGATGGAATTTCACATATTTCTTTCGGAAGGGAAGGTGTGGATTTGAAAGGGGCAAGAGTGATATGGCGCTAAAATGCTGAGTATGGCGGCACGGCCCAAGCTCCGCTTGCAGCGGCTTCTTCGCTCCTCTTTCTCGCCTCTCAAGAGGTAAGCGTTTCATACATCAACAGCACCTCTCATCGCTACGACTGCAAGGCATGTGCCTCACACCGGTCCCAGGTATTGCACAGAGTCGTGCTGAGACTCGCGTTCGTGTGGCACAGCCTGCGCGACGCCCTGGGCTCATCATGCGACACGAATCCTGCGACGTACGTGTCGGGCTCTTTCCAGCTCAATATATGGTTTCCTGAGACTTTTCGGGGTTGAGTAATGTTCCTGCCATCTGGGCAGACCAAACACCGCTAAAATCCAACTCTCGTCAATGGAACATTTTGATAATTTGACAGCTTATGCTTCCGCCCAGGCGGCCCGGCATACCCCGAGGCTATCACAATGCTGATGACACACCAGGAGGACATTCTCCTTCTCGTTTTCAAGACATACGACGCGAAAGTTTGTTTCTCGAAATGCGGGCAAAATGAAGAGATATGGGTTAACTCCCTGAGTATACACTACGGCCCGAGCTCCGTCCACACGTGTCAGGAGCGACGGTTCCTTCTCTCAGTAACGGTGTCTCGCTGTCAGTCTCAACATTCGTGCTTTGCCGCCACCGTCAGCTCTTCTACCAGCACATCACATCGCAGCGCATCTCGATCACACCACCATCCGGAGACTCTCGTCCTTGGCTGTGCCCACACGTGGCTTGGACCAGGTACGCACATGGGACACTTGTGAGACGAGCTTCACTCCGGGAAGCTTTTGGTTCTTCCTTATTGCACGAAGTGCGGTTGCTCGAACTGCCTCTTCCGCTTGCTAACTTTGATACCAAAAGCGTCCGGATCGCTGACTTCCAACTGTATGGTGCCGACGCATCCAAGATGTATTCTCGAAGCGGTTTCATGGCCATCAAACAGCAGGCGGAGAGATAAAAAAAGACGGTTCGATAACGCTGACACCAACGAGAAAACACGATGCGTCTTTCGTAAAATCTGTCAGTAATTTGAATACTGCACAACAGGCTGAGCGAACTCAATCGTAGGCTCGTCGTAGGCCGAGCGTAGCCAAAAGAGACCGATCCGAGCGACACATGTCAAGAGGCCCCTTCATGATTTTATTAGCTCTGACTCTGTGCAAGGGGCACAACACGTCACTCACAGGCCCCCAAGAAGGAACATAATCGTGAGCTCCAGCTTACGTCCTCTGAAAGCTTGCAGCCGCGACATAGCAAATATTGGGAGCGCCAGCATGAAGACATCAAAGATAGCTCCTGGAAATGGACCCCATTTGAAATATGCTCCCGTGTTGATAAACTTGCCCGGCTTCAACTTGTCCCAGAGGGAATCCGTTGGAATACTTTCCAAGATCCCCGCCAGTACAACGCCGAGCCAAACCATAACGACGAGCACCATCAGGCAAACGATCGCAATGCGATATGGCTTTGTGCTGAAAATTCAGTAGAAGAGGCAAAGCATCGACAGCCTCGCGAAGGATATAGCCGCAGTGTATACGACTTCCAAAGTGATGGTGAGCTTTGCCCAGTTGACCAGGGCATCGCTATTCAGCTCAATGGCTTCCTCCACGTGGCAGCCGACATTGGCGTAGATGACGAAACCTGTTCATTCTGTCAGAGAACAATTTTCGAGGCGTACAAGTGGCTGACGAAGCATACAGAACGCAACAGCACACATCGCGATGCAAGCAAAATAGCCCGCTTTGGCGAAAATGTCGTCCATGCCCTATGGAACCTTCCTCAGAGACTGTCGAGATACCAGCCATGCTACGATGAAAAGTGTGTCCAGGACAACGAAGTTTGCTGCGATGCCGATGAGATTTCCTCCAGCATATTGTGTCTGGTTATGGCCAGACATGTCCGGGATTAGACTATGCGGGACTAAGATTGGTTGTGGTACTGTAGGATGAAAGAGGGATGTGCTGGCGTTGGATCTGAGCATCCGAAATCGCGTGAACGACGCTATCACATATGCTATTGATCCTGCCTTCGGCTGTGCTCGCCTGCGATGGCTCTTCGCTCGGTGTCACTTGGGATTCGCCATGGTGCAGCGATCTGTGTGGCCGGAAGGAACAAAGCGGAGTTGCCCCAGGCGCCAAAAACTTCTGGGACATCGATGAATCGCAGCCTAAGCGCCAGCATTCAAAGCCTTGGAGTGGCATGCAAACCTCCGGCATAGAGGCTGTCTGAGCGTTGTTGGTCCATCCACAGCTACAAGGTGCCGTTTGCCTGCGTAATGTTTGATCAAGACCAAGTCAGGCTCTAGCGCTTCGCCCAATGTTACTGCTGAAGTCTGGAGCTTGGTCGTGGGCCGAACGTCAGAGAACATCCAGTCACTGGTCTATCTCATAGCCTGCCTGATATCTGGACGAAGATCAACTCAAGGAAAGGCGAAGTCTGCTGCCAATGATCTTTCGGGGTCCGCATCCATCAGGAACGTCCATGTCCGATGTACATGGCTGAGCCTCGAACAAGACTTCTTACCCTCATCGCACATATCTCGAAGTTCTCGTTCAACGATGCTTTCCGTCACCTCTGTCGTCAACGTTTGCTTGCCCTCGTCCGTCTGACAATTCCAGGCTTTCGCCCAGGCCCAGGTAGAGACGCGGCTGAGATTGCGGAAGAAAGCGTTGGAGTTGCTGTTTGTTGGGATGACGTTGGCGCCTAGGTAGAGGCTGGAGAATTCCTTCCGAGAAGTTCTGGAACATCTGGCCGTACTTACGATGTCAGCTTCTACGATGGCGTTCATGATTCGCAAGACTGCTGCTTTCTTTTCGGATTGAATCTGGGTGAGATCGTCGTCTTCTGTGAGAGTGAAAGGAGTTCAGGGTGGATGGCGATTTTGGCGGCTTTCCCGTCTGGGAAGGTGAAGGGGTGGGAGGAGATAATGTAGCGTCCGGGTGTGTCGGGGGTCGGATGTGGAGTTACTGATCTAGAGCGTTGGGCAAGTCTGTTTCGTCGAACGTGGTGAGCTCGTCGTCACTGCTGACTTCGTCTACGGCTGTGAGGAGGCCGCCCATGTGAGATCCTTCGAATTTATCGTCTCCGATGTACTTGCTCGTTGGTGCCGAGAATTCTTGGATGGCGAAAAATAGACTTTTGTGTCGGCAGTTGGAATGTGTTATATAGAGCCTAATGAGTCTCCGAAGTCGCGAGATTGTTTGTCTGATTCCATTTCTCGATAGCACCAGCAGCTACTCGTTGTCCCCAAAGAAGGCCACATAGAGCCTGCCAGCTTGTTCATACACATACTATACACCTATACATCCTCGCTATGCTCTTCAATCGCAAACACACAACCATCCCAACACTCACTTCCTCTCCTGCATCAAGCCCACACTCTTACTGACCCCAGGCTTCCACTTCGCCCTCCCCTCCAACAAATCTACCGCCTGCTCCCTCATCCTCTTCCTCCTCTCCTCATTCACCCACGCATCACTCAGACTCCCCCTCTCCTCACTAAACTTATCATTCTCCTCCTCCGCCATCTTCGCCTCCTTCATATTCCATTCCTTATAATCCTCCGGCTCCTCAGGCCACACAAAAGGTTTCACGAGCTCCACTGTCATGAATTTCTCGTTTTTGGGACGGTGCCAGCGGTGGCGGGCGGGGTAGGCGTGGCTGGGGTTGCCGGCTTGGACTTTGGATTGTTTTACGTAGGAGCGCACGGAGAGGATTTCGATCCCGTAGGCATGCCAGAGGTAGTCGCGCAGGTCGAGTTTGGAGAAGCGGAGGGGGACGCGGAAGCGGGCTTGGTTGGCGGGGAGGGTGGTGCTGCGGAGGAAGGCGATGGTTGCTGTTGGGCTGAGGGGAGTGTTTAGAGGTGTGGTATGGTAGGGGAATGGCTGGTGATGCTTACAGGAAGACTTCCTTCTGTCCTACCCGGAAAGAAGGCAATGCCATTATGAGTTATATGGTCGCGTCCTGTCGAAGCCGTGAAGTTGAAGTCCTCACCACGTAGTATGGATGGAAGCATCAACGTGAAGTTCATCCCCCCCAAAATCTCTCCCGCAAAGGCCCGTGCCGTCGCATTCACTCCTCAGACTTCCTCTTTGCATTAAGTTAGCCTCCTGATCTGCACCCCACTCTACATATACTCACCCTCTATACTCATCAAATGGAACTCTGCCACGCCTTCTGCTCCTACTTCCGCGACCACACAAAGTGCTGCAATTCCTCCACAGACAAGATGGCGTCCCGCTCCACGCGCTCCTGGAGCGTCTCCTCCGACGACAACCGCTTCATGCACGATCCCTACAATCCTCTCTATAACCCGTTCTCAACGAAGCCCGTTATGGTACATCAGTACGTCCCACCCTCCACCCCAATCCAACAACCTGATCTGACGAATTTTGAAGGAGAAACTCCCTCCCCGGCCACGCCTTCACCAACGCCCCCGTCCTCGCACCCCTCCTCTTCGACAACAACGACTCCGACGCCCGCGACCACTGCGCGGCCGAACGCACTTTCCTTTCCTGGCTGCGTCTGGCGACGTACATGGCCGTTGTCGCGATTGCGATACTGATTTCTTTCCATTTGAAGCATCAGCCGAGTGAGCTGGAGAGGAAAGTTGCGTTGCCTTTTGGGATTGTGTTTTGGTTGTTGGCTTTGGTGAGTCTTTTTGGATTGAGGGTGTGTTGCGGGCTGACTAGGTGGTTGGTAGGCGTGTTTGCTGTCTGGGTTGAATAATTATATCAAGACTGTGAATAGATATTCGAGACGGCAGGCTATTGTGCAGAGTGGGTGGGGAACGCAGATGGTGAGTTATTCTTCGAGTCTTCTGGGAACGAGCAGCAGCTGACATGGTATATAGGTCTTCACAGTGGTCGCGTGTGCTATTGTGGCAGCTTGCGTGCTGTTCTTGACGACGAATGCAAAAAGCGCAAAGAAGCAGTCATGATGTTATGTTCATGAATTACGAAGCTACGAATCGAACGAAGACATGACATTATCTCGTCTTGAAGCGCACGATCCACATCTGATCCTTCCATCCCATTCTGGCCGCCCGACTTTTCACATTTCCTCGTCACTACCGAGCAAAGCCATGGACTTGCACGTAGCATGCAGCCCGCACGCACCCGAACGCCAACAACTCCTTTGAACTCGCTCCTCCAGGCCTTAAATGTCTAGCAGCGCCCAAGTCAGATCGTCCACTGTGGTGTACACTTTTCCGAGCGCCATCAGCTCGTCCCCAGCCTTCATGACCTCGCTCAACTCCAGTCCCGTCTGAGTCGCAATAACCTGAGCGTGCAGGCCCTCATTCGTCTGCGGGGTCTGCCTCAAGCAAGCAAAGACCTTCCTCGACGAGGCGCTCATGTTTGGCATGCCCGCATCACCACCACTGTATCCATTCTGCTGTTGCGCATAGCCATTCGACATGCCGTTCGCCTCGCCTTGCGCTTGCCCCTGGAGAGATTCTGGCGGGCCCCGACTGAAGTGCAAATGTACGACAGTCGCTTCAAGCAGATGACACGCAACCTCGTTGTAATCATCCACCGGCCGCACAACAATAGCGCCAACATGTCGCTTACTCCCATATTCCCTCAACCTTCCGAAAACCCTCGCATACCCCTGCTCCACAGGCTTCCTATTCCCCCCCTTCGCCTCAATTCCCTGCATCTCCATCTCCAACGCCTCCTGCTCAGCGCTCGCATCAACCCACACCTTCGCCTCAATAATCCCCGTCCCATCATCAATCTTATACGTCACATTGGTCGTCTGCGTGCTGATGTTGCGGACTTGGCCGACGAAGGTTACTTGCGTGGTTTCGGAGTTGTCGATGATGAAGTGCTCGGCGTCGGCGTGCGGGTAGTGGGCGTCGAGGAGCTGTTTGATGGTTACGGGGCGCAGGGAGTCGGCTTTGTAGGTGCGTTTGGCGTTGGCGGAGTTGCCTTCGCCCTGGGAACCGGGCATGAAGCCGCCGCCGCTTTGGCCGCCTTGGGCGCCGTAGGAGGTTGTGCTGTAGCCGTAGTCTGGGGTCGTGTTAGAGGAGCTGTCAAGTGTGGTTATGACAGGGAAAGATACCCATTGTAGCGGCGACGTCGTAGCCGTGAACAGAATTGGAGGGTATCGTGCTGTATAGAGGGAGGAAGAGGAGAGTGATTGTTGATTGTCTGGAGTGAAAGATAGATTCGCACGACGCGTTTGGCGCGCGCCTGCCGCCTCAGGTTGAAATTAGCCTTTATCGATAAGCGGAGGTCGCGCTAGCCGAAGCGGGCATAGCCATATTAGAAAAGTCCTGGCTAGAAAGCTGCGATCATCTTCGCATTTCCACCAACAACACCGACGATTCGTGCGACGAAAATGGGTCGAGCAGCGTCGCCAGCACTGTCGGAGACTGAGGTTGACATCTCGAAGAGTCTATTCGCGGAAGGCGGCTTCGGGAGCGACTCGGAGGGAGAGCACGAAGAAAAGGGAGCAAAGGCGACAACGAGACCGGACGTATTGAGCGACGACGACCAAGATGAGGCCTTCATTGCGGCGAGCCAGGTCGCTGCGAACCGGAAGAGCGAGCACAGAATTGGAAAGAAAGCAGGTGCTTTCCAGACGATGGGAATCAACACACACCTCCTCAAGGCCATCACCAGAAAAGGCTTCTCCGTGCCCACACCAATTCAGCGCAAAACAATACCGTTGATCTTGGATGGTCAAGATGTTGTGGGAATGGCGCGGACAGGTTCCGGAAAGACGGCGGCATTCGTGATACCCATGATTGAGAAGCTCAAGTCGCATAGCGCAAAGGTCGGCGCGAGAGCGATTGTGCTCTCACCTTCGAGAGAGTTGGCGCTACAGACGTTGAAAGTGGTCAAAGAGATGAGCAAAGGAACAGATTTAAGGATTACGCTATTAGTCGGAGGCGACAGCTTAGAAGAGCAATTCAGCAATATGGCAAGCAATCCGGACATCATCATCGCAACTCCTGGACGGTTTGAGCATTTGAAGGTCGAGATGGGTCTGGAGCTGTCGAGTGTAAAGTATGTGGTCTTTGATGAGGCGGATCGATTGTTCGAAATGGGCTTCGCTGCACAATTGCTCGAGATCATGCACTCTCTACCGCCTCAGCGACAAACCCTTCTGTTCTCTGCGACACTACCGAAGTCATTGGTCGAATTTGCTCGAGCTGGCTTGCAAGAGCCAAAGCTTGTCAGATTGGACGCAGAGAGCAAGATTGCGCCTGGCCTGCAAAGCGCGTTCTTTACTGTGAAACGTGCAGACAAGGAAGGCGCGCTTTTACATGTTCTGCAGGATGTCATCAAGATGCCGGTGGGGCCCACTGAAGCCACCTTGAAGGCCAGTGAAACAAAGTCGTTACACGGTAAGAAACGGAAGCGAGGTCAAGATGGCCCAGGTCCGAATGAAACACCTTCGCCGCACTCCACTGTGGTCTTTGCTGCGACCAAGCATCATGTCGACTATTTGGCCAACTTCCTCAAGGCCTACGGCTATGCTACATCATATGTCTACGGATCGCTGGACCAAACCGCGCGAAAGCTGCAAGTGCAAGACTTCCGAAGTGGATTGACAAACATCCTGGTTGTCACAGACGTTGCCGCTCGTGGTCTCGACATTCCTATCTTGGCTAATGTCATCAACTACGACTTCCCCTCGCAGCCAAAGATCTTTGTGCACAGAGTCGGCAGAACCGCGAGAGCTGACAAGGAGGGATGGAGTTACAGCTTGATCACGCAACAAGACATGCCGTACCTCCTAGACCTTCAGCTATTCCTCAGTCGGAAGCTTGTTCTTGGCAGGTCGGACAAGGAGCCCGGTATGTACAAGGATATGGTCGTTGTTGGTAGTATGAGGAGAGATAGGCTTGAGCGCTTCTCCGAGGAAGTACTGAAGCTGCTGAGTGATGATGAGGACCTGTCTGCCATGCGAGATGTGGCAGGCAAGGGAGAGAAGCAGTACCTCAGAACCCGGAATGCTGCATCTGCAGAGAGCGTAAAGAGAGCGAAGGCGATTGGGCAAACTAATGACTCTCAAGGAACCAATATGCTGTTTGAGGACGACGAATCTGGAGATGTCGAGCAACAGCGATTGGACATGCTTGCCAGAGTAAGTGGTTTCAGGCCCACAGAGACAGTCTTCGAGTTTGGGAAGAGAGGTGTGCACAGTGAAGCTGGCGAGATGATGAAAAAGCGTAGAGCGAAAATCGAGCCTAAGTTTCGCAAAAAAGCTGAGGATGAAAGCGATGGTGAGGAAGGTCCAAGCTCTGGTACGAAGGGGTTGGCAGGCATGGACGTCGAGGAAGATTCCGATGAGGAGCTCGTCCTGACCCAACCTGGAGCAGATATGGAGGACGCCTCTGACTCGGAACTTGAACTCACCTTCACAGCTCCAGACGAACTCAACTCTAGATCCAGAAAATTTTCTGGCAGAGACAGCGACTTCTTCATGTCGTACACGCCCTCAACCATGAACCTTGCAGAAGATCGCGGATATGGCGTTCACTCTGGAGGCACAAACGCCGGCGCTCATTTCCTCGAAGCTGCCCGTGGAGCAACAATGGACCTTACCAATGACGACGCCAAAGGAGTCGCCGAAGCCAGCAAATCCAAAGGTCTGCGCTGGGACAAGAAATCCAAGAAATACGTCGCCCGCGCCAACGACGAAGACGGCTCTAAAGGCCAGAAAATGATCCGCGGCGAGAGCGGACAGAAGATCGCAGCATCATTCAAATCCGGGCGTTTTGACGCGTGGAGGAAAGCCAACCGTGTCGAGCGACTTCCACGTGTCGGTGAACTAGAACGAAGCAACACGCACTTCAATAATGGAGGTGAGGGGAAGCGGTTTAAGCATAAGCAGGAGAAGGCACCGAAGGAGGCGGATAAGTATCGGGATGATTATTTTAAGAGGAAGAAGAAGGTGGATGCGGCGAGGGAGAAGAGGGTTGGGAGGTTTGCGGAGGGGCCGGGCAAGGGAAAGAGTGAGATGAGGAGTGTGGATGATGTGAGGAAGTTGAGGAAGGTGCAGGAGAGGAGGAAGGATAAAAATGCGCGGCCGAGTAGGAGGAAGTAGGGGACGGGGATGCGAAGGGGTTTGGGGTGGAGTGGTGGTCGGTATCCCAGAGCTGTCGATATGAGAAATATTTAACGAGAAGGCTGCTTTTGACGTTTGAAGAACCATTTCTCATGTGGCACTCTCTAGATTGGAGAGCCCTCTACGACAGATGGATTCCCCTGTATTGGCAGGGCCGCTCATCGAGTCGAAAAGTAGAGTGCGCTCCAGCGCTGAGATGCTCTCGTCAAAAAATCATCGTACCGGCAGCTCTGCGCAATCCAGGTATCGAACGCTGGTCTCGCTAGAAATGGTCCAAAAGACGAGATTGAGACATTACTGCTCGATATTTCTGGTTGGCCGTAGGATAGCACAGGCCGGCGACAGCTGAAGTGTCTCAGGCTCACTCCAGGCGACCGTACCCACGAGGTATATACGCTGCCGATATTGCCCTCTGCCTGGGTCTTCTACTGGAAGCATTCTCAGCCGACGAAGATATGCTTGTCCTTGAGCGAAAACGTGTTGCTACAACTGCTGCACAAGAAGTGGCGGTCGAAGATATCCCCGTCAAACAGGAAACACGAACTGATATTCCAGTCAAACAGGAACCTAAGGATGTCACTCAGGTGCAGAAAGAAAGAGAAGTCCAAAAGTTGCGTCAAGCAACAGGACCTCCCACGCTTCCCAAAGCTCAGCATACTGTCGCAGCTCCTCAACCCCTGAGAGACAATCCTGCAGCATTCATCCCCCAATTCACCAACATCCAAGACTCCATAAGCGATGCCAAATCAAATCCTAGCACAACTCATGCATCCGCCAAACAAAGCCCTTCAACTTTCATTCCCCAATTCGCCAACATCCAAGACGCCACCGATGACGCAAAAGCCCGAATGCTATCCACCGTTGCAGAAGACGATGTACTGCAATACAAGCGGCAAGAGATCGAATGGCTTGTCAAGACCATCAACGCGCTCGAAGACACTTTGGATAGACCTGTTCCGCACGGGCTGGTTGAGGTCCGGTGGATCACCACCCAGCTTCAAGCGGAGAACCGGGTGCAAAGTCTCTTGGTACGGGAAGATCAATCCTTTCAGAGTAAGCGGCGGGCGCGACTCCTGCTGGAAGAGGTCTGGCGTGTTCATGAGAAAGGCGTGAGGTTGGTGGAGTATCAGCAGAAAGCGTGGCAGGCAGCCAGCGATGAGGTGTTCGGATTGTTTGGAAGAGCTGGTATCTGCTATTATGGTGATGGAGGTCTGTGTTTTCGACTTCCATTACTTATTTCTCTCTTCTCTTTTCAGGCCAATTTCCTAATCGCAATCGACGTCCTCAAAGGCGATCATACGATCGAGCTATTCGCTGCACCAGCTCAGTATATCGAGGAGAAGATGAATAATAGGAGAAGGACTGATATCATCAAGGAGCGAAGAGCGACGTTCGATATTGGTGCAAGTCCTTCGAAGACGTCCGGACGACCTACCAAGCGCAGACGAAGCATGCTACTCTCCGCACAAGTCTCGAATGAACCTGCTGAGGCTGTATTCGAGCCTAGATGGGATTCATATCGCGAACGCCAAAGCAGGGTGTTGCGAAGGGAGGCAAAGGCTTTCTAGGAAACAAGGACGAAGACGATGAAGAGACGGAACCTATCAAGAATGAAGAATCTTCGAATGGTGAGTGTAAGGTTGAGCGAGGCAGACTCGATCAGCCTACCGCACTCGTCGTTGGAGATTGGGGGAATAGCGATTTTGTAAAGGGGCATGCCAGGAAGCGTGAGGATGGAAAGGTGGGTGTCGAGATTGAGAATCTTGAAGCTGGTGAGGGAGTAGGGGTGAAGTGAAGTTGGAAGGATGCTCCAGCAATGATCATCCAACAGCAAGACCGAGTCCCGTCTCCAAAGTGCTCCTCTTCATCCCCAAATCTCGAACAAGGCCGAGTCCATCCCAGATAAAGATAACAACGTTCGGAGAATTGATTATTTTTGCTGTCGGTATTCTTGTGCACTCTACGAATCGGGCTAATAATATGCGTGATGGTCACTCGCAGCCGTTTCATCCGCGATGATGTGATTGCGATGGATCTGAGACATTGCAGGTGAGGATGCAAATTCGTGGCGCAGAGATCATGCTGATGATGGGATAAACCGGTCTGTCGTGAAGGTAATGCTGATATTGGGATGGTTCGGTCGATGTGAGATGACATTCTTTTGTTGGTTCCTCGTTCGGTAGGAAGGATTCTGGCTCTGAGCACTGGACTTCGTCAACAGAACCTGGCGTACGTGGCTTAGCTACAGCACGTGTTCAACAAACGGTAACTCCTGTCGATGATCTGCAGACGGACAATGCCAATGTGGCGTAGGTATGCTTCCGTGTGGGAACGCCCAGTGACGCCTCAAACTGTTCGCGTATCAGTTGAGGCGCCAGAGGCTGTGCTGTAGAAGATCGTCATGGGTCCAGGATCGAAAATTGGGGCACGACTTTGTACGAATGCGGAGTGCAGAGGACAGATGCGGCAAGTTAGATGTTGTTACACTGCGTAGCGATGGCCATTATTGAAATAAGAATAGGTAGCCTGTCTTTCATCGTATTGATCAGGTACCGACTGTCTGGATGATGGCGTTCCCAAGTGTATTGATTGCGGCTGTACAACCAGCTTGGAATAATGGTCAATATATAGGAAGAAGCTGAGATGTAGCGAATTCAAAGGTTCCAGGAACAGTTGCATGTCGTCCATAGTTGGGTCTTGCTTGCTGTTTCATGATCGGAGAATTAATGAGGTGAGCCTGAGCCACATGAATCCAGTTTTGCGCCTCCAACCACCTGGTGGCTGCCTCCTGGACGCACTGACGCTTCCTGCGATCTGCATCGTATTTTACCGTGTCATCGTCGCCGAGCATTTTGCCGGCTTTCGGCTCCAAGAAGCCGGATGAGAGTGATTGGACTTTGCGGGAAAAATTGATGTGACCTTACGGTACAACAGTCCATCAATGAACATGAAAGCCCGCTGCCGTCGGTAGGTTTCTTGATGACGAGGCACCAATTGATATTTGAGGTGTATTGATGAATGGAGTCTGTGAAGAGAGAGAGGAAAGAAACGAATGAGATCTGACCGGATCGGGAAGAGACCCGCTATTTAAAGTGCACGGGAAGACTATCGTTCCCGCTCTTCGACTTCATCTCTTCGCTTGCCAAAATCTCCGCCGCTCTAGCACTCCCCATTGCGCGCCCCATACTTCCTGGGCGGCCTCGCTGCATCGCGGACAATCCTACTGCCGCCCCACCCATTTGATCCCCCCGGCTGGGAGCCTTGTACGAGGCCCGCGGGCGCGCAGCAAGCCTTCGGACTCTGCCTTCGGCTCCTCATTCACCTGCGCCTGTGAGATGCCTGTCATCTCCGTAGCGCGTTCGGAGCTCTGCTGGACGTCCTCGCGCGCGAACCCGCTCCCGTCCTCGTCCAGAACCGTCACCGGCCTGTCCCCCGCCAGCGCCGCTTTGGATTGGGCTGTCTGGGATGCAGCATGAGGCCATACCACCCGAACGCCTCATCGAGACAGGCGAGCCCCCGACCTTGCAGCCATGTGCGAGATACCGCCATATCGACAGCCAGGCAATACAAGCCGCTAGCTTGCCGATCGTTGGATCCTCGTGGCCGATCGCTCGAATCTGCCTCTGTGCTACCCGTCCGCTCGTCTTGGGGCAGGGCGGATACGAGAGGGGACATTTTGAGCCCGTAGCCCTACACTTTACCTGGTGACGCACGTGCTGCTCCCATTGTTGGCACCTCTGCCCTTCCCTCAGCTAAGCACGAGAGTGCAAGTCCGTTGATGGACTGAATTGGTCCACCCATTGGCACGTCAGAAGAGACCACGGACGTTATCGAAGCAAGCCAGATCGATATTCTGCAACCGCTCGTAATTGGCACTACGTGTCTTTTGGCTGATCTTCGCCCCGCCGGACAGGAATCCGTGTCTAGGGCCAGCTTTGAGCGCGACCGAATCACATCATCGTCCAGAGCTCCCGCCCGCATAGGATTGTCGCTGATGAGACCGGATTATGTGTGCTTTTTGACCGCCTGCACCGAAACGAAGTTGCAGCTCTATATGCTTCCCGCCTGCCAATGGTGTTGCGCGATCTACCCTCCATCGAACGCTGTCAGCAAAAACCACTTGGCCCTGCACTTTGCGAAAGCCTGCCCTATTGGTTGCTTTTTCAAACTTCGGACGGGAGATGCGCTCCAGGTCAAGCCTCGCTAAGCACAGTTCCCGTCACTCGCTAGCATCGTAACGGTTCTGCCTCAGCGTGTGGCTGCGTGTCCAAGCGTTAAGCAGGCTGAGGGTCTGCAGGCACGAGCCAAGGCCAACATCTAGGATCCTTACTGGCTTTGGACAATCCGGACTGCCATTCCGAGATGGATGACGACTGGTGCACACTTGCTGCAAGACCAAGCATGGCTGTCTCGTGAATTGCTCTGCCCCTTCATGGACTCGGGAAAGTGGTCCTGTCAGGCAGGATTATCAGCCTCACACTTGCTGATTTTCATTGCAGAGAATAATCACCTCGAAGACAGTAACCCAATGAATCCTGGCGCTCGAGTCTACCTATTCAAAGCTACAAAGAGCGGCCCGCTAACTTTCCGGCGACTGTTCCGCGTCCTGTGGGGCTATCTAGAGGTAGGCCCCGACCCACCTGTTTCGGACGTCGCTCGCTGGACCACCTCGTTCCTAGACTACGTTTTCCCACTGCAAGATCAATTGTGTTCTCAAAGAGGTTGTGGTATATGAAGTTGTTTCTTTGAGCGTGTCGCCTTCACAACTCCTAACTGCTAGCCCTCTGGGGACTGGCCGGTCTTTGTTGCACGAGGCTCGTTTATCTTACCCGTGGGGATCCACCGATCGAGCACTTCGACAGACCGACCACGCATACCGCAGGACCTCGCTCACCACTGACGATTCTAGTCCGTGCAAACAGTCTTAGAGCGGCTTGCAAACCCGTTCCTTCGTTTACCTGTGCTGCAACAGGCAAACCGCTCTCATATGATGTCTCCGCCGGTTCAACTGGAGAAAGGCGACGACTGAGTCCTGTTGTCTTCGACCTAGTCCACACTGGGCTCCGAAGGAGCAATGCGTGCCGGCAGTGCACCGGGGTTTTTGTTCTATTACGCTGCTATCAGACACGATCAGCACTGCGTAAATCTGGAAACTCTGAAACGCAAGCTCCGCTCACCTCCAAGGCCGCGCGCCCACAACGAAGCTCCATACCCTTCACCTCCGATGTCAAACCCTTCTTCACCACCCAAGTCGCAGGAGGAAGAAACGATTGTTCAAACCACAACGCAGCGATCAAGCTCTACGACCACAAATTCAACCACGACAACTCATATGCCTGGAGTCACTGCGGCCGCGCCAACCTTTGGACGCCCATTCTACGAGCCTGTTTCGCTTCCACCACTCGCCAGTGCACCACCACTTCCAGCTCGGGTGCAGCCATCTGCGTACGCCCCGATTGGATCTCAAGCCCTACAAGTGACTTCGACAATCACTTCATCACCCACGCTAGCCTTGGAAACGACCAGGCCAGCATTTACTCGAGGCGGGCGGAAATCGAAAGCACATGTCGCATCGGCGTGTGTCAATTGCAAACGTGCACATTTGAGCTGCGATGTCGATAGGCCATGTGGGAGATGCGTGGCCTCGGGAAAACAGGTACGTCTTTGTCAATCAAAGATTCTGGCAGACCTCGTAGCTGACTTTGACCGAGTAGGACTCATGCTTTGACGTCCAGCACAAGAAGCGTGGAAGACCTAGGCTCAGGGAGGAAGGTGATCTCAAAGTCGAGCAGATGGTATCAAAGTCTACGAGTTCCGCAGTCGTCGGCGCTAGCGGATCGTCTCCACGAACAATAGCTACGCCACGGCATAGGAGAGCAGAGTCTTATCGGTCTCTGCGCTCTCAAGGAAGTGACGGCTCGGGAGTTGCGCCGAGTCCCACGTACCCTTTCCCTCCGCCTCCGACTGCTACGCAACCATTTTTTGGATTTGCGCCTCCTTTAGCACCTTCGCAGACAGGCTCCGTAATTGAGATACCAACAGCCTACCTTGACATGGACTTGACGCTTATAAAGGCGAATCCATCGTATCGTCAGATCATGCTAGGTGGTCAGGAGGTGGCCGGCCAACGACTGGATGAGATTGCTATAGCAGCCGACGGAGAATCATTCCAGGATATCAGGAATCGACTGCGCAGTGAACGCATCTCAAGGGATCCAAATTATATGCCTCCGATCAACCAACTGGGCCAGGATCCCTTACAAGGGGCTGATGAGGCGGATGTTGAACGTTATACTGAAGGTTTCCAGGACCGCACCTACATGTGGACTCAAAAAAACCAATCGCCCTCGGTATCGAATTTTCCAGCACGTGTAAGACTTGCCAAGGCGAACGCCTATTTCGTGGCAATTACCTTACCAGACTTTCGCCCTGTTGAGCAAATTCCCGCGCATGTGCGTCCACCACTATTCGCCTCGATATCACAGCCGGCAATCGTGCCAGCGTCACAATCGCGAACGCCAGAGAGCTACAGATCTCCCGCTCGACAACTCGCAACGCAGTCGGCGCCTCCACCAACCGGATACGCTCCATTCCCAGCCACGCAAGTATTTTCGGCTCCGCAGCCGAGCTCAGTAGGCCTTCAATTGTCGTCCCGAACATATCCGCAGGGCACATATCCTCTGGCGCCATCGCTATATCAGCAGCAACAACAGCCCTTTCTTCCTACACATCCACCTGTACAGCAACTGGCACCGTCCGGTTCTGCTGCTGGGACGCCTCGACTACCGGTCGCCGAGCCACCCACAGAAACTACAGCCTTCACGCCTCGCACCTCATCGCGAGAACCCAGTCAGCCCCAAGTATCTTCAGCTGGGCTACAATTACCACCTATAATAACGACACCAGCTCTGGGTCACGCGACAGGACAGTTCTTACCTGCCATAGCCGGACCCTCGAGTACCCAAACGACAGAGATGAGATCAGAGCAGCAAGACGAACAATCCGACAGTGAAGGAACGCCGCGGAAGAGAAGACGCATGGGCATCGATGACGTTCTGGATTGAATTTGTGATCTAGAATACGCCGCATAGTTCTAAACAGCACATACAGCACCGACGGGACAGTGTCGGGAATAGGATATAGAAGGTTACAGAAAGTTTTGATCGCCGAATCGGGTAGAGGAAGTGGGTGATGGGTCGGGAAGGGCGATACATCGTATCCTCATCCCAGTGGGCTCGCTGGGGTATGAAAAAGAGCGCAGTTGCTAGGCGCGGCATTACGGAGCGGAAATATTGTACGGTTTACGATTCTAGGCGGGTACGGAAGGGCGGCCATTTGGAGACTGATAAGAGGCAGCGTTTACATCCGTGCTGGAAGACAGCATCGATTGATGACAATATTAATTAGCGGCATCACTCTCCTTCCAAGTTGCCTATTCGAGCAGTACCCATTGACTCAATCGATAGTGCTCGCACCCCAAGTTTAAAAGCCATCGGAGGACGATATACGACGATGCCGCCCTCAACTTCCAGAACGATGTCGATCGCCTAGGCCCATGCACAATACGATCGAAAGCGCGCGGCGAGACCGACGAACGCAGGCACAAGACTCGCAAGAAATCAACGAGGGTGTGGTAGGCAAGGGAGCCCAAAGCTCCGCATTCCTCACATGTCAGAACGCTACGCGTGTTGTCCGCGTGCTGGGCTCGACATTTGAATAAAAGCTTGATTTTACAAATGGGCGGACGAGAGGCTAGTCTTTTTTGCTGCCCAGTTTGTTCGATTTGGGATGTGAAGGTTACACAATGTCCGTACGACTGTACCGGAAGAAGGTATTAAGAGGCTTGCTATGTAACCTGGTGGGAAATGTAAATGTTTTCTCACACGTCGCGTGGGAAGTTTATACGGCTGGGAGGCGTTTTGACACTATGGTCGTGAGGCATAAGGGTCGAGTCTTCCCGTTCGTCTTGTTGTAATCTCCTTACAAGCCAACAAGTAGCATCGGACTCCCACACATCATACATCATGAAGTTCCCACATCCATCAGCCGTCCTCTCTTCCCTGGGCATGTCTCTCGCAGCCTACAAAGACTTCCACATCCCAGCCATCGAAACCCACCAGCCCAACGGCGTTGCTAGTGGCCAAGTCAATTACTACACAATCTCCTTCACCGTCACCAGCACAAATTCCGGCTCCAAGCAGACCGGTTACTGCAACGCTTTCTGGGGCGACAATGATCGGACGGACCCCGAAGCATACTCACTCTACGTCCCCGCTGGCACCTGGAAGTCCTGCGATCTCGTTGATTTGTCCAGGGCGGGCGATTCTCCATTTCAATTCCAGCTGTTCGAATACTTCTCGATTGGGAATTTCAGTTTGGAGGTGAAGGAGACGTTGGCGAAGACCACGTAAGTTTGTGCGTCAATGTTGTTGGTTGTGAAGTGATAGCTAATTCTTTTGACTGTAGCGTTTATGGATATACGCATATTTCGAACATAACGGGGAGCTGGGAATATGTCATTTGCGAGATTGATAACCAGCAGGTGGATATGATGGACCATGCGAGCGGGGATTGCAGACTTCCAGATGGTGATGGGCCGATTCTTTTGCCGGTGTACAACTCGGAGCAGTGGTTGTGGCCTTGAATCGAATAGACAGTATTTTGGCTGAAAGGATGGGATAGTAAGCTGGAGATTTTTGGTTGTACAAATCCTCTCGAAATACAAGGTTGACTTTTGAGACATTCCAGAGTTACATGCCAGCAGGCAGAGAGCGCGAGTTGAGGTCCGCGCGCAAAGAGTTCTGTTTGTAGTCGGGCACCGTCTGTGAAAGCCACGGCTCTTCCTAAAGAGGTGTCAGCTTTAGGCATGTCATGATTGAGTCGACTTACATGTGTGATCTTGCGTCTGTGTGTACGAGACATTGAAGCCGCGAGTCTGGTATGATCGTTGCGCGGTTCGTCATCCGCATGCTCGTTCTGCTTGGTCGCATCATTGGTATTCATGGTAACGTCGCTAAACGTCAAATTGGTGTCGACGGAACCATGGCAGCTGCTTGAGCTTTCTCGCTTGCTCGATGTCCAGCTTCCTGTCAACGATTTCATGTTGCCCCAAAATCGGCTGGACCAGGCTCGATCTTTCTCAACGGAACCGCCGTAACCACTATCATGCTCAGCCGGTGCTTCGATCGGAGGAGGAAGAGGTTCGACCCCATTCGGATGTTGCTCTTCAAAATGTCCGCAGAGTTGTTTCGCAGTCTGGAAACGGGTGCCACATGCAAAGCATAGGTGATCGAATGGCAAGAGCTCCTTTTCATGGACGCTTGCGACATGCTTTCCCAGTTCATCCCAAGACGTGCAGGTCACATCGCACATCAAACAACGTCGATCAGCACGCTCTGGGACGGGTTGGTCGACGTATGCATCATTATTCAGAAAGTCGGGGAAGTCAGTGAGCCAAGGCACCATCGTCGACTCGCTCCATTCCATGATGTTGATGTCAGGGAGAAATTCGTTCACCTGCCCAGTGCTCAAATTGGGCTCCACATCTGACAGAAATGGTGTGTCATGAGCTCCAAGATGGATCCAATCAGAATACGAATCATGCCTGGGATGATCCTCAAGTAGCATGAGTGTTTCTGGCTCACGTAAGGATGTCGAAAGTGTGCAGGCAATGTCGAAATCATCCTGTTCGCTTGAAGTATTCGGCGCTCCTGACATCTCAGCATAGGCTTTGCGGAAGTGGTTCGGACACAGCAGCAGATTTCTCGGATTGAGCACTGTCCTGTCAGATTGGCAGTCTGTAAAGCAAGGATCCCACGCATCGAGGCCAGAGTGCAGCAATCTGTATTGCATATCGCTGCGCATCGCTGCAAGGGCAACAGTGTCAATGTGAGTTGTATGGGAATGGGTGTTTCTAGCAGCCGAGCATTGCACACAGTTTTGTGAGAAATCAGACGCAAGCGCTTCGAGAAAGCTAGCAATCATGCTGTATCGACTCTCGCCTCTTATCGCAGCCAATGGATGCGTTGACAAGGAGTCGGTAGCAATTTGTGTATGTTTTGCTTCTTCGCAGATTTCCAACAGAAGAAGGATGCGTAATTCAAGTTCGGAGGCGAAGTCGTGGTCAACAAGCTGCATAACACTCTCCCGGAAACAGTCAAGCTCGTCCTGTAGTCTTTGGCCAATATTGCTCTCCAGTCCACGGACGCGCTGACAGGGCGTTGCAACGTTCGATGTGAACGGGTGAGCGGTCGCCATGGACTTCGGTGTGAAGCCGATGATGTGGTATGGGGTGGCTGGGGCGGTCAGTTTTAGCAATTATACACGGAAATTGAAAGACTTGCCATCCTTGGGTAGTAAAGACAGGTCGCTGGGAATGTGCTTTCGCTTCACGCATTTGAGAATGTGCTTAAGCTGCACCTCTCTGCCATTGACCGTAAAGCGTGTCTGTTTTCCAATGGCTTCGCGCTGGAGGAGCTTTCGGTATATGAATCGAAGCTCGCTGTCTTTGAGGTTCTTATGCAGACCCCATTTACGTATTCGCGTAACATACTGCCGGCGGCTGGATCGCGACATCAGTCATTGTCTCGCAGGCAATAAGCGGTCCAAGGACACGAACTTTGCGTTGAAACCGAACTGCCTCTTCATCGCGGCCGGGAGATCACCGAGGAGGACATTCTCCTCCAAATACAATTGCTCGACATTCTTGCGTTGCCGCTCCCACGATTGTGCAGAGTGTTCGCGTCCGAACAGCACTGGTTGAGCTCTTGCTGGTGGATGTCGAAACGCCATTCTTACCAATGACCAGTGTGGAAGCGGGAACAGAGGACCATTGAGAGGAATTTTTTTCGAAGAGGATGGGAGCTAGGTGTTACTTGCAGAATTGAGAGCTCGTCCACTCCACACCATGTGGCCTGCCACAACGAGGCTGAGAGGCCGCCCCGCGAAAAAAAGTACCAAGCAGATGCAGGGGCTGTGTTGCATGAAGATGAAAAAGTACCCGCCAAGAGATAGGCAGTTGGCCGATGAAGAGCTTCTGTTGAAGGGGTTAGCATGCGCATAATTGCTTGCCAGGTGCGACACAGTGGATGGAGTGAATGAATGTTTCGATGGGAGAATCATGGAGGAAAGAAGTCGATTCATCTAGGAAGCACGCTAGAAACGCGCCTTCCTCAAACGCGAGACGTGACGTCGCGTTGCCTGTGACAACCACTCTCCAACGCCCAGACCACTTTTTCATTAGAACTCAATGATATCTTCGTCATCCCTCCAATAAGTCTCCCTACCAAAGCAGACAATAACCACCAGCATGCCTCCCAAACGCACCAAATCCACCGCCTCACGGCGCGCATCTTCGCAGCAATCCACACTCTCCTTCGCCGGCAAGAACAGCAAAGTCACCAAAGCAGCATCACCACGCAGCAGCGCCAGAAACAAAAAAGACGCAGCATTACTCGAGGACATCGTACAGGCGGATACCAAAGCAGTTTCGGATGTTGAAGAGCTTGTGCAAGATCCTGTGGAGAGTTCGATCAAGACCGAGGATGTGCTAGGCGGAAGAGCAGGAGAGAGCGACCTGGGCGCAGTAGGCGGTCTCCACAACTCAGGCTGGGTCGGCGACGAGGAGAAAGAAGCACGCAAGATTCCACAGACGCAGATCAACCGGTACTGGAGAGAGAAGGAGCGGGAGCGGAAAGCGCCGAGGATACATCAACAGGATCTGAGCGTGCATGAGAAGATCTTGAGGGAGTGGGATATGAGTGGACAGTTCGGGGTGAGTTTGACAAGTGACGGAGTTGAGAGAAGAGAACTGACATTGTGTAGCCTTGCATAGGTATTGCACGACTGAAGAGATGGAAGCGGGCGAATATGCTTGGTCTCAGTCCGCCGATTGAGGTGCTTGCGGTGCTCTTAAAGGAGCTGGAGCAGGGGGATGCCAATTCGCAGAGAGCATATGTGGATGAGTTGATGAGTTCGAGATTCGTGGAGACTTGAAACGGGACATGACATGCAGGCGGAAATGGCGTTTGATGGTATTGATGGCTTCTGAGGTACAAGGGTTCATGGCTTGGATCACAGCACCAAAAATTGCTTTCGCTGTAAGATTACATGAGGGGGGCGTCGTCACGCTGTGTGAGATCGAATAATCAACAGGTGCTTGCTACGGTGTCTTTGCCATTTCATTCCAGTGATGAATCAATGCAGTGACTTGATCACACATGCTGATGATGATTCTACTGATACAGCGTCTCTAGTGTCAATGCATGCAACGCGCAACACTGAGGCAAGTACGCTAAACGGATCATGTCCCTTCGAACTCCTGCAAATGCACGCAGATTTGTATAAGCCAACCTTTCACAACAAAGACGCGCACTCGTTTTGGAATGTGAGTCTTCATTATTGTCTCATAGCACCATGGCGTTCTTGCTAGCCGATTCGAAGGGATCCGCACTTCCACTGAGTAATAGTCCAATGATGAGGCCGAACAGTCCCAGAACCGAAGAAAAGATCTCAATAACGAGAACCTTGACGAAGCTGAGAGTTATGAGTATTCCATCCAGACTGCACCGTGTCCTCTCAAACTTACAGGCTTGGGTCGGCTGCGTCAGCCAGGGCTGCGCTGGATCCGTTGATTCCCACACTGATACCGCACACCAGGTTGCAACCTCCAACCAGAACTCCAGACCAGAACAGCGCATATCCAGTGAAGTAGTTGGCGGCAGAGTATACACCCTCGTCACTGACAGGCTCCAGCTTCGCCGAGAAGACGATGCTCATGATGACGCCGTAAATGGCCACGACCTCGCAGAAAATAATGGAGATCAAGTTCTTGGTCCGGATACGCGGTGCCTTGACACCTCCTCCGAGGATGGATGTGCCGGTGATGAAGATTCCCCTGTAGCAGTACGCGGTCTCAGTGTTTCTTCCCATCTTCATGTCTCATAGGTATGCTCTTTCACTGACCATGCTGCTCCCACCACTGACAGTCCTATACAGAGTCCGATTCCCGTGGATGCCCATGCGTAAGGAGATATCGATTCGAGGAAGGCGCCAACGTTGAAGGCTTCTCCTTCGCCATTGAAGAGCATATCTGGAGAGGTGGCTTCGTTAGCGTTTTCATGGTGGGCAGGATGCGAGGAACGTACAAAGTCCGACGACTATCAGGGCGGTGCCGGCGGAGTAGGTGCCATACGTGAGGCCGCCCATGTTTTCGGTTGTGGAGAGAGAAAGTGAGGTGAATGAGAAGTGAATGTTTCGCGAGCTGCCTGCTCTGCATGACATCCAGCTCTTGAGATGCATGGCACGTGCACAGGTTAGTAAGCGAGCTACGCCCTCCATATGACTGTCTTCCACTCGACTAACTTCCTGTGAACCTCAACATCGACCGACACCTCGCCCGCGCAATATCCCAGAGGTCGTCCCACAGCCATCGAAATACCCCCCGATCACTCCACAAATCGCATATCACGTACCAGACCAGCAAGCGACCGACAGCGACCATGGCGAGCCAACCGGGCGCGCAGACCTACTACGAGCTCTACAGAGGCACATCGTACGCTCGCATTCTCCCGAGCATGTGCGACGGTCTTTTCTAACATCACTGCCCTCAGAATCGGCCTCGCGCTCGCAGACACCCTCGACGACCTGATCAGCAGCCGCCGCATCGAACCCCAGCTCGCTATGCGCATAATGGCGAACTTCGACCAGAGCATTGCCACAGTCCTCGGAGAGAAGGTGAAGGCTAGAATGACGTTCAAGGGCCACCTCGATGTGTATAGGTTCTGTGACGAGGTACGCCAAAGGTGATTGCGAGAGGAGACCGGATATCAGAGCTTGTGCAGGGTGTCTATACTTAACGATGTGCTAATGCCGTACAGGTATGGACGTTCGTCATCAAAGATGTCAAGTTCAAACTGGACGGTAGCAACGCGCTTGACGCAGAGAAGGTCAAGATCGTTGCTTGTCAGTCCAAGGACAAGGCTGCATAGTTGCAAAGCATCGATCACTGTCAACGGGCTGCTGAAATGCACAAGTGGGTGTTCCCCTCGTGTGATAAGATGGCGAGAAACGAGCACAAGCTCGGTAAGGTGGACGAACATCTCCAGTGGACCAAGGACCATTACAAAGACAAGCATGGGCTCTCTTGGGATTTCGTGCTCAGCGAATTTGGGAAGAGGTCGCGCTATCGTAATGGCCGTATAGATGCTGCTCGGAAAAAGGCAGTAGCTTGAAGACCACAAGAACCGGCATGGCGAGGGAGAACAGCAAAAATATTGCGACTTTTCTTGGCAGGATCTGCCAAGACATCGACATTCGTCTTGGGGCACCTCGCCTGCAAAATGGTCTCTGCACCACTTTTACTGGATTATTAGCGAGGAGTTTGGAGTTATTACTTAGAGGGAGGTCACGATGCCCATGAAAGTTCTAGCTCGACAGCAAGTCTACACAGATGCAATGAAAATCACTAAATCTAGTTCTTCTCTACCGTCCTGAGCTTGCAAATGGCGTTATCCAACGCCATTTCGTCTGCCGGAAGCTTCCCGCGCTCACGGACTTCACCTTCAAAATCCCATTGCTCCCTCCTTCCATTCAATCTATAAACATTCACCACCATGTCTTCTCAACCACAAACGCAATGGCTCTTTTATGCCATCGCCTCAGGTGGCTGCGCAGCTCTGAACGGCGTCTTCGCAAAGCTCACAACAACACAGCTTACCACAACTTGGGCGACAGGAATCTCCCACCTCTTCGGAATGACTGAACCAAGCGTAATCGTGGAATTCCTAGTCAGAGGGGTACGCAATCCCAACTCCACTTGCACCTATACTGCGATACTGATCCTGTAAGCAGTTCTTCTTCCTCATGAACCTCGCCTTCAACGCCGTAATGTGGGGCCTCTTCACCCGAGCCCTCACCCTCGCCAGCTCAACCGTACGTGTCAGCATCATCAACACGAGTGCGAATTTTGTTGTTACGGCTATTTTGGGAGCTTTGGTCTTTAGTGAGGTTCTACCTCGTACGTACTCTCTCCCTTCCCGAAATGAAACTTCGCTGATGGTGCGTAGCGCTCTGGTGGCTCGGCGCTTCCATGCTCGTCGCGGGGTCTGTGATTATTGGACGGCGAGAGGAGGGTACAGAGGTTGGTGCGGCGGGCGCGAAGTCTGTAGTGGTTGCTGGCCATGGGCAGGATGGGTATGTGGACGAGCCGGATGCTCCGCCGCCTAGTGTAGGTAGACCCGATGATGATGGTGCTGAGGGTGTTGCTTACAGAGATAGCGACGAGATCGTATTGACGGCGCGGAAGTCCGGAGGCGAAGGGGCGGATAGATGATATTGGGGAAGGCTTGGATCTTGTGGTTCATGCTTTAGAGTGTTGGGAAACTGCTTACGACTTCGATGCTCCAACCCTCTTGGCCGCAGTATGTCTGTATCCGCACGAGCGAGCCCAGCTTCGCACTTGCAACGTCGTGTTACCCGGGCGTGTAATCTGCTCAAACACTATATCCGTCGACCCCGGCCCCATGCTGGTCATGTTCGTCGTGTGGGTGTCCCCTTTTGCTGTCCATTAGATGTAATAACGGACGGGCAAGCGGAAGGACTTCTCGAGATCGAATTTCTCGGGAGGGACGATGTGCTCGACGCTGAAACTCGCTGGATTGAAGACTTTGGTCAGGATCTCCATGGCAACATCTCCTTGCTATTTGAGGCAAATGCGTGCCATTTTGCTGTCGGAATCTCCGCACAGTCGGATCTCGTTCTCCACTCGAACGTCTTGCACGAGATCGTTGTGAGCCTGAGGTATGCTTTTAAATAAGAGCTTCAGTGACTTGATGTCGATGAAGTGGGCTTGGAAGTACGTTCGTGCCATAGTACTGGCGAGCGGTTCTGTTCGAAGTTCGCGGTTAAGCTGAAGACCAATTGGTAGCTTGGTGCGTCGCCCGATATAGACGATGGTGTTGGTTAGAGTTTCGAGGGTGAAGTCGAGGATTGTATCTTGCAATTCTTGCGCCTGAGCTTGGATACGCTCCTTGAGGGTGGTCTTTGGCGGTACCAGTGACATGATTGTGGTGGTGTGTTGTGTGGTGTGAAGGATCTGGAACAAGCAGAGCGAAATAGAAGCGAGCTGGAGCACGGCCCTCTTCACATGCAAACGAAACGCTCGAGGTCATAGCTATATGGGCTGCTTACGAAAGACTGTGTGCGTTCCAGGTCATGATCTCGTGATCTTTACTGCGAAAGATCGGCCATTTTTCGTGGGGGTGAGTCCAGGATTACTCCTCGAGCAGTAGGATGCGAATGAGTAAATGTTTCTTATTACCAGCAGCTCTGTTGTCCTCCTTGGAGACCAGTGGCTTCCATTCTCGTCAAGAACCACTCGCTCCAAAGAGCCAGCGTAGCCGCCATACCCATCGCCTCCCTCCCTCTTATCCCTCAGCACAAACCAACGCCCATCTTCCCGTCCTAACATCCAAAAACGCCATCTTGAACACCACCTCCTCCACCTTAACCCCCTCCCTCCTCAACATGTCAAAGCAAATCCCACAATACTCCCTCGCCTCCTCCCTCTGAACCCTCAGCTCCGGAAACATATTCAACCTCACCTCCCTCACGCGCGCCAGATGCATCCAACTAAGCGAAGACAGCTCCGTCCACTCCAACTGCACCACAGCTCCCTCATAGTATCTGCATGCAAAAGACCTTCGGATCGCGCTGTTGATACTCAGAGCTAGAGGGTGGCGGTAGGTATCAGAGATGTTGAGGAAGTTGGGAGAGGGATTTTGTTCGGGGGTGGCGTGGTCGCT
Organism: Mycosphaerelloides madeirae; assembly: GCA_002785995.1. Classification (NCBI taxonomy): domain Eukaryota; kingdom Fungi; phylum Ascomycota; class Dothideomycetes; order Mycosphaerellales; family Mycosphaerellaceae; genus Mycosphaerelloides; species Mycosphaerelloides madeirae. The sequence goes on along the minus strand of NHNV01000013.1, from coordinate 77,425 downwards.
GGTGAAGTGCTTGATTAGGCCGTCGAAGCGGCCGTCTTCTTGGAGTACAAGGTCTAGAATGTAGTCTTGGATTTCTTGTGGTAGGGCCTGCACACGGAGTCTGAAGGTACGGGATTTCATCGCTTCATCGGATGGTTTTGTGAGGGCGAGAGAGCGAGCGAGCATTTGTGCGTGGAAGGCTTCGCCGTCGACGGATGTCATGTCGCATGGGAGCATTGCCCGTATGGGTGGCGAAGAGTGCCGCGTGCACATGACAGGATGTCTTGAAACGCCGCCACCTCCACGCCAACTTTTGACATGTGATGCTGATTGGGACCTGCCCCCACATTCCTTCCACCAAACCCATCCACTTCACACGAACATCAGCCTTCCCACCATGCGCCCTGCGCAACCAAGTCAGCACATTTGTATCCTGCACTCACGCGGGGTTATGTCTTACCCTGCTTCGCAGCATTGAGTGCCGCTCCGAGCGGATGACTAGTCCACGTCGCCTCGCAACTAGTCACGACTCGAGCCTTCAATACACCCACCCTCAGCGTAATTCCTCTCTTCGCCAACTCATCTCTTAGATTGTCCAACTTGGCGTCTTGATCAAGTCCTGGCAACACCCTAAACGCCGATCGCCAGCTTGTCGCTCTTGTGCAAATCTCGCTCGTGTCGTATCTGATTTCCGGGATGATTTCGAGGTGCTCCGAGGAAAGAGTTGTGAGACGGCGAACACAGGTTTGGGGATTTGAAAAGTGCAGGATATTGTTCGAATAGAAGAGGCCGGTACATTCTTTGCGGAGATGGCGATTGACGCAGAGAATTGGAGGTTGCATGTTATCTTTGTCCATATGGAATGGTTCTCGAGTCGGGCTTGCGAAGAGGTGCTCGTATATTCGGTTGCGGAGCTCAGCTAGTAGTTCTAGCAGAGGTGGACCTGTGGTTTGAGACATGGTGAGTCGCAATGTGTGCGAGTATGGACTCGAGGCTGGATGTCAGTAAGGACGGTCAACGAGAGTACTCCTAAGAATGTAAATCAATTGCTCGACGTGGGAAAAGCAAACAAAGTAAGCGTCGTGGTAAGCTGAAACTTCCCGTCATAGCAAACAAAGAATTTGCCCGCTCTGGGATATTTCATTTCGGGGTATCGTGGGCTCTATAGTGCCAATGCGTGTCCCGAGTTGACCTCGCATCACGAGCGAAGGTAAAAGGTATAAATGACCAATCTTGGTCACGCTCTCCGAATTTCCCATTTGACGTTCTGGATACTCACCTCTTCGCTTGCCTTCTCGTCGTAATCATACCAATCGCCTTCAGTAAGATTGATTTCCGCGAACTTCGTACCCGATTCCAGACCCGTAGCTTTCCAATTGCCCTGTGATGATATGAGCTCGTGATACTAACAACCTCGTAGCAGAAATAAGGAATGGAAATATGGCATGATAGGGGCTAGTATCAAGCCCATGATGAAACGTACGTCCGGTTTGAACTCGAGGAACTCAAGACCTCTGCAATCGATGGTCAGGATGTTTTGTGTCTTGGGTGGGCTTTGCTGAGGATACGCTTTTGGTGCGTCTATAATGTTGGCTGAATGTTCTCTCTGTAGTTGGGTCAGAAATATTAAGGGCAGAGTAGTGAAGTGAGATCGAACCTTGCAGTTCTTGCATCGCCATACAAAGTTGGCCTCGCCTCTGCTGCCGGATTGCTCATTTTGCTCCTGATATAGAGGTCAAAACCTGCAGAAGACACATCTTGTGATGAGTCTCGACATACGAATCGGCTCACAGAGACAAAGTTTGGATGCGTCTCTCGACATGAGGTGCATTGAACCTTGAATGTGTAGTAGAAGGGATCGGCTTGGGTGTCTTCGGGTTGGAGGTCTGTGACGCTGCGAGCTGTCAGTCTCGGGGACTTTCGTGCGGTGTGATGGCGGGTACCCTTCGAGCTCGGCTGAGATGGCGACAGCTAGCATGGTGAGATTCTAGAGATATGGCTCAGAATGACCATCAACGTGTTTGTGTGAAAGCAACAAGTCAGAAAGCAGGGCAGGCGAAGTGGAAGGTGATTCGTCATTCACCTGCAGACACTAGCGCATGTGCCGTCGGATGTTGCCTTGCTCTCATCTCTCCTTCCAACTCCGACCTTCTTTGCCAGATCTGTGTGGAAGGGACTCTCGTCCTGGACAACACAACATCGACTTGCTTGGTGATTTCGCTTGGCTCCACATCACATACTTTGTCACAGTATGCCCCCTTTCGTCGTCCTCCACTTTCGCGCAGACATTGGAGCTACGCGGTCAAGACGCGTTCTCTGGGCTACCACTGGCGACTAAGCGCAGTCCACACCAACGACTACCACCTCCACCATGCCACGAACGCTGCCCTGGCTCGTCAGTGATGCGCCCAAAAAGAAGAAGAAAGATCCTTCTGCCTCACCATCATCATCACCGCCCCGCGCACGCTCCTCCTCGCCCGCAGACCTCGTCAACTCCGATCTCGATATCGTCTCCGGTTATGTCAACCCCAGGGCCAAAGCAAGACGAGCTATCGAACGCTCTCCCTCCACCTCCCCGCCCCCAGAAGCCACAAAGATCGACGTTGAGTTCATGCGCGAGGGCCTCAACGCCGACGACGACTTCATGATGGTCGAGGACGAGTTCGACGCGACTGCTCGCCTCTTCACACAGCACATCCACCGCGCAGAGTACGCGCGACTCAAGCGGCTGCACCGATCTCGCGGAGTGGACACGCTGGCGAATCTCGACCATGGAACGGACACAACGACGCAGCAGAGTCGGGCTGTGAAAGTACAGATCGACCTGGAAGAGAATGCCAGGAAGCGGAAGTCGGCGGGCACAGATGACAGTGAGAACGACGATGAATACTTGGATGATCGAATGCTTGCGCGCTTGATGACCGCGGACCGGAGGCCAAACTCGAAGAGACATCTGGCTGGGCTAGGCAAGGCAAAGAGCAACTCGAGGGCAGCAAAGGGATACTCTCAAAGTCTGCGGAAGATTGTCAGTATGAAAGACGTGCTTGCGGCAGCGCAGCATTCCGGCCCACCCAAGATATCGTCCATCGCTGAAGACGAGGACACAGATGACGATGATCTCGATGCTGAAGTCACAAAGAGCGCCCTGTCTATCGCCTACAAAGCCGCTGACCCTGAGCTGGTCCGGCCCCGTGCTTCAGATGAGAGCAATACGCAAGACAAGCCTCATGGCTTGGGGTTCTTTAAGGCGTTCAATAACAAGTCGAAAGAAGAGCGAGCTTCACTTGGGCGTCAGACAGATCACGATGTCGACAGATCATCAACGCGAGGGAATGCAGATGCTAATCGACAAATCTCCTCGACTCAGGCGACTAGTGATAGCCAGAGCACGTCCAAAAGCCGCGCAGGCAAGACTTCGAATCTGGCAGAGATTCTTTTGCGACGCAGAGGCATGACACAACAGCCTGAACCGCGTCCTGCTGTCTCACTGGGCGGCGAAGTACGCATCGAAAAAGAACCGACATCTCCTGCACCGAGCCGCTCGAACATCGTGACTACAAGCAAGAGCTTTGGAGCCCAGCCCTTGCAAGCTGGCGACATACTCGCACGACGCAGAACCGATCTAGTCAAGATCAAAGAAGAAGAAAAGCCGAAAACCAAGGCAAAACCGGACGATATTCCGACATTTCTCTTCTGAGCGACAGCCCGGAAACCGTACGTACATGTACATAGGCATTGCCAACTTTGCAAGTATATTGTTTCTCCTCTTCTTCCCTCTTCTTCCTTCTTCTACAGCAATATTTCCTTCTCTTCTCTCTTATTCCTGATCTGGGTATCGAGTCACCTCCTTCTCTCTACCATTTCTCGAGCATTCTACAGACCAGTCAGTAACTTACGAGTGTAGAAGACAAACACACTTACGGCCGGATATCGATCTCATTAGTGAAGCAACGCTTGCTCTGCACATGCAATCCCCAGTAACTCTCTGCAATCCCGTCTGCTTCGATCTTGGCCTCCGGCGGCTGGTCCTTCAACCACTCTTTCGTCCTCGGGATATCGATGACTCCGTCGATGATCGCGTGGACTACGTGCACACCCTTGGGTGCAAACTCCTTCGCGATCGAAGTACTAAGAGCCCGCATAGCAAACTTAGCCGAAGCGAACGAAGACATCAAAGCATTAGCTTTAACACTCGCCGTTGCCCCAGTAAAGATTAGAGTCGGCGGATACTTTGCACTCGAGTCCTCTGCATGCTTCAAAAGCAACGGCAGCGCCTGCTGAGCAAACATGAACGCGCCCTTTACGGAGACTTCATGGCCCGCCGAGAACTCGTCAACAGTCATCTCCAACAACGGTTTCCGCACGAAGCGGCCACTGGCATTGAAGACTGCCGCTGCAGCAGGCGCATTCCCAAACTCTTTTGCTATCTGTGAGAAAGCGGCTTTGAGGGAGTCGGGCGAGGAGACGTCGGTGGAGATGCCGAGTGCTTTGCCGCCGGAGGAGTTTATTTCGGAGGCGAGGGAGTCGTAATTTTCGGGTGAGCGGGCGAGGAGGATGACGGGGTAGGATTTGGCGAAGCGGCGGGCTACGGCGGCGCCGGTGCCGGGGCCTACGCCGGCGACGATGGCGATTGGGGACATTGTTGGGGTGATGGTGAAGTGGGAAGTGAGGAGGGCGAGGCGCGGGGTAGACAGATTGGGCAGGGTTTTTGAGGCTTGAGAATATGGGAGGTGAGGGAAGTGTGGGAAGAGAGGGGATTCAGCATGCGGATACCTGTTGTATCTATGCTTGGAGGCTTGATTATTCAACCCAGCTCGGATGAACGCAAGAAGGGAGACCGAAGAGGAGGAGCTTTGAGGTTGATTTCCAATTGAAGCTCTGGCCGTGATGGCGTCAGTGGTGATCGATGAGTAATCTTGCAGAAATAACGACATTCCCCTCGACCCAGAAACAGGAACCATCCGATCGACGGCAGCACGAAAGGCATCGTCCTTGAACCACCGCCGAGACGCGCGGAACGCTTTATGAAGGCAAAGCAATTCCTCTCCCCCAACCATAAACTGATACATACGCCGGGGGAGCTCGCTTCTACCACCGAATCATTTTTCGAAGACAAAGCAATTCCCCTCCTCCAACCATCAAGTGATATATCCTTCGGAAGAGCTCACTTCTTGTACTTCGCCAGGGCTTCCGACATGATCGCCGAGCCTATATCGAAGGCGCCTTTGCCTCTCTTGGAATCCACTTTCTGGCGCTTGGAAGAAGGGGGCGTGGTACTACGCTCACTCACGAACAGCCCGCTGCTGCTCGACCGGCTCCGTCGATTTCGCTCATCCTCCCCATCCTCCCCATCCTCGACTGCTGGGGCCTCACCGAAACCTTTCCAAGCAGATGACCCCGACCAATCGATTGGAGGCGGTGATGCGACGCCAGTGCTGTCGTAGAGAGCGTCCTCGTTTGTTGGGGTCGATTGCGCTGGGAGCTCGATCTCTTCTCCGGTAGGCCCTCCACTCTCGAGGTCGGCAGGCGTTACTTCACGCTGAGCTGGTGACTCGATATCTCCCCCTCGAGTCCCTCTACCCTCGAGGTCGATAGGAGTTGCTACACGTTGAGGACGCTTACGGCTCGACACTTCGATACCTTGGCTGCTCGACGTGGGAGATGATTGCTTCTCGGGCACAGCGTCAATATTAATGGCTTCAGACTGCACCTCTGGTATATCCCGAAACGACCACGAAGAGGTGTCCTCGAACAACTCGTCTGGTGTCTCAATGCCCTCTTTGTTTGAAGCTCGATCGAAGTCTTGTTCAGAAGAAGTGCCAGGCCTCACGAGCTGAGGCTGCTTTTCTGGTTCTTCTTCGTCCTCTGACTCTTCTTGATCCTGTTGAGGGAGTGGCTCCACTGCAAAGACCTCGTTCCAAGCTTCAGGCTCGCCTTGCTGGCCTTGTTGAGATCTACGCTGTTCAAGCGGTGTCACGATGATCTCGCTGTGTGTCGACAACGATCTGCGTAGATTGATTCGAAAGTCCTCGAAACCCGTCTCAGACCCGCTACTGCTCGGTTGTCGAGTTTTTGATTTTGTCTTAGCAGCTGCGTCTTCCCTCAAACCGAACATACTCGACTTCTGAGGAGCTAGCTGGGTAGGCTTTTTCGTTGCCCGGCTCCTCGTGGAAGCTATAGGTAATTCTAGTGTTTTCTCCCCATCGTCTTCTTTTCTCGGCTTGTTCGATAGGTCCTGTTTCTTTCTCGCTGGTCCTTTCTCGGAGCTCTTAGGCACTGCCGGCGGCTCAGATATCTGAGCCTCGCTCCACTCATCCTCGGGCTCTTCCATGGTCTGCAGTTGCACCGGTTTCAGAATCTCTCGGACCTCCGCAACTTTCCTGCCACTCTTGCTTCCAAATAAGACGTTCAATTCATCTCTCTTGGCGGCGATGCTCTTCATATTCTCCTCCGCAACGACCTGCACCTTATCGTTCCTCGCCAGCGCCTTCTGATACGTATCCCACGCTGCTTGACGGAATTGATTCGACCGCTCGCGCTCCTCGAGGACTTCTCGCTCTTGTTGATTCAGGCGCTCCATGGCGCGAGATATCGAGGGCGTCATGATGTCTGAATTTTGTTGTATGCTGAAGGACCACTGGCGGCGTCAATATCGCAGGGGGAAAGTTTGTGTTATGAATGAGAAGGAAAAGAACCGGTCGTGCTCGATCTAAGATGAGCAATGGTTGGGAGCGTGCAACGACGAGGTCTGGTGATTGCTGCACGTGTCTTTCATGTGCTTGGTGGGAGCCTGTGTCAAGCGGATGAGAACGTGTTGACTGCACCCTCAGGCGTTGGTTCCAGCTCTTTACTAGCACATGCGAATCTCGCACACGGTCTCGATTCAAGGAGAACGAAGAGGAAGCTTTGCGACAGTCTCAGTCGCTCGGTCCTGTACTCAACACTTTAGAGAGCTGGAGAGCTGGAGAGATCTAAGGAGGGATGTTGCCTGGGAACCCATCTGGAATCAATGCTTTCCCCTCTATCAGACCAGCATGACACCCCTCGTACCTTGTGCTCAACATTACAACGCTCTTCACCCGCATCTACCATACATGACAACATTTGGCCATATGGACCTTCAAGCGCTTGCTCAATGAGTCAGACCAATTGTTTGTCGCAATTCGCTGGTGGGCTCTTGCCAATTATGCATATCTCCGAGGGAAAGTGATGCGTGCCCATTTCACCTCATTCTACTCTCATTCATTCACCTCGCCGCCCAGCTCGACAAGCCAGCGCTAGTGTCCCAAGGAAGCATAGCGCGGGATCATGACATCACCCTTGAGATGGGAATGAACCTTCCTTTTGGAAGCTCCTACATCAACATCAAATTGAAACACTCGACTGCGATGCCATACAGAATCCTCTGCGTTCGATGACTTGCAAAATGACCAGTCAATGTGACAGTGAAAACAGCATTGCTGCAGACCTGGAGAGTTCACGGCTAAGCGGCGGAACATGTCGTCACTGGAACGTACTCGACGCCGTTAGCATTTATAGATTTCGAATCGTTTATATTTGCTACTGACATATACTAAGGTAAGCTGATCTCCACCAATTTCCACCAACCTTTCGCAGTCGCACTTTTCGCGTCCACTGAGTATGGCTTCCCAGGAGCGCGAAAGGCTCCAAAACCTACCCTTTGCTATGAACGGAGCCAGGAATACGAATGGAGGACCTCCAGATCAGGACCATCGCACCTCAGACAAATCGAATGATTCCGGACCGAGCGACACAGATCCATCAAAGGAAAATAACAAACCAGAAGGCAACGATGGAGAAAAAGACAACGGAGATGAAGAACAGCGAGGCGGACAACCAACACCCGTGGGCTTCTGGGACCCGAGCCTGAAGCACGTCCGTCATGAGGCCATGTTCAAATGGCTCGTCACCACGACCGTGTTGATGGCTTTCATCTTGGCTGTCATGTCAATTTACTGGGGCGTATTCTCAAACATCAATCCAAATTTGTCCAAGTTGGTGGTCTACGTGGTGGATTTCGATGCCCAAGTTGCGCCCTACAATACTAGCGGGATAGAGCCAGTTGTTGGACCGATGATTGTTCGTCTGGCCAACGAGATGGTGACCAGTGGGAAACCACATCTGGGATATGGCAGCTTGCCTCCTTCAGCTTTTGAGTACGACCCCATTCAGGTTCGCCAGGCGGTCTACGACTGGGACGCGTGGGCTGCGATAATAATCAATTCGAACGCAACAACGATGCTCTATGCCGCCATACAGAACGGCAACGCCTCCTACGACCCCATGGGAGCCTGCCAACTCGTTTTCAACAGCGCTCGCGACGATACGAATTGGTACGACTACATCTCACCTCTAATAAACCCCTTCATGACCTCAGCAACCTCCATGGTCGGACAAGAATGGACACGCATGGTCCTACAAAACGCAACCTCAAACACCACTCTCCTCCAAAACCTCGCCAACGTCCCCCAAGCCCTCAGCCCAGCCATCGGCTTCAGCCAATACGACCTACGGCCCTTCTACCCCTACACCGCCACCCCCGCCATCTCCATCGGCTTAATCTATCTCATCATCATATCCTTCTTCTCCTTCTCCTTTTACCTGCCAATCCACTTCAAATACCTCAAACCGGAAGGCCACCCACCCCTCAAATTCTGGCAGCTGGTCATCTGGCGCTGGTCCGCGACAATCGCGGCGTACTTCATGCTCTCATTAGCATACTCTCTCGTCTCCCTAGCCTTCCAAATCAATTTCTCAGGCGGCAACCCTGTCACTTCAGAAACAGAACCTACTGTATCAGTGGATGGGTACCTCAACCCAGACGCCTACGGCCACGGCACTTTCCCCGTCTACTGGATGCTCAACTTCTTCGGAATGATCGCCCTCGGCCTCGCTTGCGAAAATATGGCAATGCTAGTTGGCCAGCCCTGGACAGGACTCTGGCTTATTTTCTGGGTCATTACGAACGTCTCGACTTCTTTCTACGACGTCGATCTCGAACCTAGTTTCTACCGTTGGGGATACGCATGGCCTCTGCATTATGTTGTCGAAGGAAGTCGGCAGGTTCTCTTTGATCTGCATTCGCGGATCGGACTGGATTTTGGGGTTTTGATTGCGTGGGGAGCGGTGAACACGGTTTTGTTTCCGTTTGCTTGTTACTTTATGAGGTGGAAGAGTAGGCATCATGTTCATGAGTACTATAAGTAAATAAATGGAGAAAATTATATACATGTACATCGTGAGTTCGTCATCAGCATACCATGCCATTCTTATTTCACCTTGTCATACATCTTCCGGCCCTTCCGCTTCCCATACACACCTAAGCTCTTCCCGCAGCTCACTCACTTCGCCGCAAACCTCATCTCCGATGCTCCTACATCGAACACCGCAACCACATTCTTCAAGAACGTGTCGCCCAGAATATACGGACCCGTCGTTCCTCCCGGCTGGATACCAACTACGCAGCCTCCGGAATCCTCATCCGCGCCCAGTTCGCCCTGCAAGAGCATATCCGCCGCACTCATGTGGAAATCTTTGCCTCCAATCTTTATGGCGAATGAAGGCGGGACAGCGTCACAATCGTTCTCAAAAACGCCTCTCTCTGCAACGAAAGTAGATGGAGGCGAGAAGGCTGCGTTGATCTGCATCGCGAGGTCGTCGGGGAGGTATACCAGCGTGGTTCCGCTGTCGACGATGACGACGAGGTTATCAGCTTGAGTGGTGCTAAGATCTCGTAAGACGTTGATTGGGGAGTCTTGAGGCCGTCGAATGAGGAAGCCATCTGGAATGATAGCGTAAAAAGCAAATTCGCCTTGTTTGGTGGGGATCAAGGGCGTGGAAGCGAACCGCACGCTGATACCTTCCGGTAGACCACCGAGAGTGAGCGAGCCACCGTCTTCTCGTCCGACGATGAGGCTGAACATGGGATCGACTAGACCCGCTTTCATCGCGTTGAAGAAGAAGGGATTGTAACGGGCCTGTGTCACGCCGATCTCGTCGGCGCTGGGGTCCGTGCCTGTGAAGGTACTCGTGATGAATGGGTATGCGAAGCCGAGGAGGCCTGAGGTTACGCCGTCGCCTGCTCACCATCATTAAACTGACAGGAGAAACATCAGCAACGAGTTTTGGTAACGCACCTATCCAGAAGCCATAATTCACCAAAGCAGCCTCCTGATTCGGCACAGTCACGCCCGCAACAGTAACGTCCTCGTACCCAACAACGCCCAGCAAGAACTCGCCACTACCGTAAGTGATATTGAAGTGCTGATCAGCAATCTGGCCATCTGAGAAGCTTCCGTTGAAGAACTTCCCCAGCTGGCATGCGGACTGCGGCCTGCAAGATTCTCAGTAGACATTACCCCGACGGAGAGATTATGCGCACGCATCATTCTCATCCGAATCGACACATTGGAAATCCGAGCTTGGAACCCAAAGATCACTCGAACCCGTATCGAAGCAGACTTCGAAAGTCTGGCCGCCGAAAACAAGCTCGACGTTGTAGCCTTTCCCCCCTTCGACGGGATGGAGCGGCGTCGCTCCGTCGATTCGCTGGACGGCAAGAGCTGAGCCCGTCAGTACAAGATAGCCAGTAAAAGTCGGGCGAGTCATACCTCTCGAGCTCGGCGGTATTCGAGTCGTCTGCTTGAGCGCCGTCATATAGGCTGGAGAAGCATCGATGATGTGGCAGCCTAGTGCCGCCAGGGCACACGTGGTCCGGATCCAAGACATCTTGCTGTAGTCTCCATCAACAAGCCTCGATGGCACTCACGACAGATATACTACGTCTGCCGGACACACGCAAGAACGATAGAGGGACAATTTCCATCACATCACCATCGCCACTAGCAGAGCTCCCATGTAGCAGAAAATCCTGATGCGCCAATGACTTGGCTCTTGCAATGCTGTAGTTCATACCTTGTCGTTCCTATGAATGGATTCGGCACATCTCGTGTATCAAAGTCTTTCGCTGTATACAGCCAGGGTGTCCAGTGATGTGACAGAACCTAACGGCGAGAGTCGTAGGTACTTCATGTACCACATGCAATCAGGACATCTTGCAGCCCAGCACGCGACAATCACATTATTTGAAGATGATGAGACACTGGCATGACGCAGACCTGTTGGAAGCGCTGCCCAACTTGATATCTTGAAACGGTGTCGTCGACCATTTTCGGTGCTCGGGACAACATCCGAAGAAGATACTGTCAGATCGGGTGTTTCGTTTTCGTTACGAGACTTTGCGAATGACAGCTCTGGACGTTGGTCTGCAACATGAATGACGAAGAGGAAGATTTTCAAGGTACCGTGCTCTAGAGAATTATTAGCCCTCAAGAGCAAGGGGGTGTTTATACCAACGTGACAACTTGACAACGCCGTAAAAAGCATGTCGCTGTCGGGTATCAGTAACACAGCAATCCCAGCCGGAGTCTGGTGACATTCAAACTCAAAAATGTTCTTCATCCTTGTCGGTGATCGACTGTCTTCGGCCGAAGGTAAGATACTTCTGGAATCGTCGCACGTTACAAAGTTATAGTTCGCCTTCCGAGCCAGTCGCAGATGAGACCGCTGTCTTTGCGGTGTGACTGGCGCTGCGAACCAGTGCGCCTAGTTGCTTGTCGTCTTTGATCGTGGCGGCGGCCCAGGGTGAAAATCTTATCAATGCAATGCCAGCAATGGCAGCACAGATTGTTATCAGTACCGCCAGCAGAAACCAACCGGAGAAGATGTTCGGTCTTCCGCCTGTACTTTGCACCAGTCTCTGGATTTCGGAATCGAATGATTGTGTCATCTTGGTTTGGCTGAACTCGGCTAGAACTCGTTCGCGGCCTCTCTGGCCCATGGCTTTGAGATGTTGCTCGCTCGATGGTATCAGCGGCTTTCGCATTACGTCAGTCCATTGGTCAATCTTTTCGGGACTTCTGAGCCAGCCCGTCCGGCCGTCGTAGATGGTTTCGAGTGGGCCGCCAGTATTGGTCGCCAGAACTGGAACGCCATATAGCATAGCCTCCAAGGGTACAATACCAAAGTGCTCGTTCTTGGGCGTGTAGATGAGGAGGCCCGCCGACTGTAGTAGCCGTACCTTGAGCTCGTTGGGGATCGAGAGCAAAAACAGCAAGTCTACGTCGTCGGTAGTCATATCGGTGACCAATGTGTCGTTGGCCTTGAAAGTCGCATGTGTAAGATTGAGCGAGTCGGATAGCTCTTGAAGGTGTTTGAAAGTGCTGTGGTTCTCTTCGTTCCGAGGATCAAAGCCACCAGCAAGAACCAATCTTGCTTTCCTCCGCTCGGGTGCTGATAAGCCGGCATATGCCTTGATCGCCAAGTCCAAGTCCTTTTTGCCCTCGAAGCGATTTATGCTCAGCAAAATCTTCCTGTCCGGCCAGACGGTGTTATTGCCAGAAGTTGCCACGTTGGTGTCGACGCAAGGGTATACCACCTTTAGATCCCGCGAGCGCATGCTAGCGAAGGATGTGCGGAACATGCTCCTCGTGAACTTGCTGTTGACGACGATGGAGTCTGAGCAGCCCGTGCTCCAGCCTTCTATAGCGTCGAACGGCAGGCGGTATAGCTTCTTCACATATTTCCTATACCCTGTCTCCTCTTTCGCCAATAGCCGGTCTGGGAAGTGGCCGTAGAACAGGACCTTCGCTTTCGGGGCAAGCATTCGGAAGAAGGGTACGCAAGCGCTGAGCTGATCGACGATGAAGACATCTGGGTTGAGCTGCGAGAGCTCGCCGGTGGAGGCGACGCTGGCGACGAGAGACAGCTGGCGCAGGATGGAGAATAGGATGCTCAGTCGGCCGCTGATTGACGGTGGGAAGAGGGTGTCGCCGCGAACGCGCACGTCGAGGGTTCCTTGGGCACACGTTCAGCCTTTCACGTGCTTCTTAGCCGTGCCGCCAATTTCCGGTGTATTGCAACGTACCATCGCGTGCCTCTTCAAAGCAGTGCTTCGCATCGCGGTAGGAGGTGAGGATCGTGACATTGTGCCCCAGCGACTGCAAGCCCACCGCAGCGTCAATCACCAGCCGCTCCGCCCCGCCAATGCCAAGGTCCGGGTGCACGAACACGATGTTGCGCGGTATCGTCTTGCTCGTGTCGGCCATGTTGTATAGTCAGTTGAGGCGGAGAAAGAGGAGGTGGAGGCGGCGATGTTGTGTAAAAATAATAGTGCAATCTCACATGTCGAAGCCGCCACGATTCAGAAATGAGGCTGACGCACGTTCGGATCTAGCGTTATACAGGGACGACTCCGATTGGACGGCATCTAAGCAAGTGAATGAGCCGCAAAGCGTGAAATGCGGCGTCTTCCCCGCTTCACTTCCTTCCACCTCACATGCACCTCATCCACTTCTCAATGTGCTGCTAGAGATGCACACCCGGACAAATTCGTATTTGACGGCTGAAAATCTGGCCTTGGTTCGCTCCCGGCTCCCAACTCTCCATATGCTCCTGCCTTACGCAAAGCTCGTAGCCGCGATACAGCTTCTTTGGAGACATCTTCCTCACCTAACCTTTCGCGATTCTCTCACGAACTCTTCGGTATCTCATGATGAACAGCCTCAACACTCTCACCAAACTTTAAACCAGCTTCCGCGTCCACAACAGAATTTCCTCGACTTGCCGCCAAAATAAGATTCGGTATCTCAGCCTTTAACCTCGCGAAGTTCCTCTCCGCATCCCAGACCCAAGGCGTATCAGCCGCGAAAACCAAATCAATCTCTTCGAGCGTGCGCTGATTTGTTTCCGGGTACAGGGCCCATATCATGGGAACGGTGATGATGTTACACGCCCCAAAGATGTAAAGCGTCTTCTCTCCGATGGCGTCGAACATAACAGGACATAAGAGGGTGAGCCAGCCGTTCCCGATAGACCAGCCGACTACGCCCCATGCGTTGCCTTTAGCTCGGACTTCTAGCGGGAATATTTCGGCCTACTCTTGTCAGTGTCGGCTGCAATCAGTGGATGTGACGACTTACGGGATATAACCAAGGCACTGTCAGCCACGTTGCGCCAAAAATTGAGGTGAACAAGAACACGAAGCTGGCGGCCGCGATACCGTACGCTCCGGCAGCAGCATTGTTTTCTGCAGCCTTGGCGTTCAGACCTCCCCGAGACATTCCACCGGCAAAAAACATTGCAATGCCCATCCCAATAGATCCCCAATAGAGCGTCATTCTTCGTCCGATGCGGTCGAGGGTGAACACACAGACGAGCGTGCTGAACATGTAAAAGATGTTGTTCTATAATGAAGTCAGTATCTCAACACTCTTGAAATGAAGACAGTACTGACCAAACCAGCAATCCACTGACTCTTCTCCGAGCTAAAACCCGCAATCCGAAAGATCGTCGGCGCATAAATCGTAACACCCGCAATCCCAATCCACTCTTGCATGATCTGCAGCCACACAACCAACTGCACCCTTCGTGCAGTGTGCAACTTCCCGGAGCCAATTCCAAAAAGCATAGAGTAATAGCTATTCCGGTTGGCTGTCTTACGCTCATGGATAACAATATTCTTAATATCATGAAACTCGGCATCAGCTTTCACACTGCCCTCAACGTCCTCCCCCCGAAGTCGTCCGAGGATATATCTAGCTTCTTTCTCCCTGCCAACCTTGCAAAGCCAACGAGGTGATTCTGGAAAGACCCAGACAATTGCGAGGAGCACGAGGAGCGGGATGATCTGGAAAGCGATTGGGAAACCTGTTCACGTCAGTTCCACACTCTGTTAACAGCAAAGAAAAAGAACGTACGCCATTGAATAGGACTCGCACCGCCATCAATAAAACTGAGCCCAAACTCCAGCCAATACGCAACAACAACCCCGAAAATATTAAGCGTAAACTCAATCGCAATAAACTGTCCCCGACTGGTATGCTCCGCCGTCTCCGTAGCCCAAACAGGAACAATCGCATTCAGAATCCCCGTTCCAATACCATTAACCGCCCTGGCGCAGATCATCCAATTCGCATTCTGCGCCGAACATTGCAACGCAGCTCCCAAGATCGCCCACGCAGCTCCTAGAGCGATTGTTTTGATCCGGCCGACTTTGTCTCCGACCCAGCCGCCTAGGAGACAGCCGAAGAGCGTGCCTAAGTAGTAGACGCTGACGATACCACCTTGGAGTAGGGAGTTGGTTATGACAGGGTCGCCGTTTGAGTCGACGTAGCCGAATTTCATGAGTTCGATGTAGTTTTTTGCGTTATTGACGCCGCCCATCATTCCTTGATCGTAGCCTGTGGCAATATGTTAGCCAGGACATTGATTTTGGATTTGAAGGGAAGCTCACCGAAGAAGAAGATCGACAAAGCAGCAACGCAATTGATAGCCACCAACAACTGTCCTTTCTCCAGCTTGGCGGCCACACGCCAGTCATTGAGTTGATCCATAACTGCTGTATTTCAACGATTCTTTTTGAGGTCACATCAGCGAAAAGAAAGAAAGAAGGTGAAAGGAACAAGAGCGGCGAACGGCGAACGACATCGGCGAGTGCAGCATATGCAACAAAATTACACAACAGCACGGTAACATCCAATGTCTGCATGTACGAGAATTTAGCCGGTCATCAGCCACCGAAAAGGTAATCCGGACGGTGTGGAGAGGGCGGCGTGAAATTGTAGAGTGCGCGTGACACGGGTATTGGCGGCAATTGATGCTCGGCAGAGAGATGAAGACTTTCGGATCCGAAAGAAGAGTTGTGATCCATCGATTCGTATCTGAAAGACGGGTATAGCCCCTCGCGAGTACCATCATCCACCCTCACTTCTTCACAACAGCCTCAACCTCCTCCCCCAAAGGCAGCACATCCGGCACCGGTCCCTTCGGCGTAATCCCAAACGGATTAATCTGCCCATGACTCTTTGTATAATGCCCTTTAATATGCGTAAACTCTGTCGTCTCGCCAAAAGCCGGCACATTCCAATACAAATTCCGTACCCATTGATGTAATGCTGGGTAGCCGCTGCGAATATCACGGAGGTTGCATTTGAAGTGCTGGACGTAGACGGCGTCGAAGCGGATGATGGTCGTGTAGAGGCGGACGTCGGCTTCGGTTATTTGGGGGCCGAAGTAGTAGGGGCCGGGGGAGGTGGAGAGGTGGGATTCGGCGCGGGAGAGGGAGGTGAAGAGGGTTGTGACGGCGGAGTCGTAGGCGGATTGGGTGCTGCGTGGGGTCTTGTTAGTGGTGTGTGGGAGAAGGATGTTGGAGCCGCGAGGACTTACGTTGCGAAGCCTGATTTGTAGACACCGTTGTTGATGTCGTTGTAAGTCCACTCGTTCGTACTCTCGATCTCAGCCTTCAAATTTTCCGGCAGGAGATCCATATTCTTGAACTTCTCCGGTAGCAAATCATCAAACTCCGTATACAGCATCCGGATGATCTCGCTGGACTCGTTGTTCACAATCGTTTTGGTCTTCTTGTCGTACAAAGTCGGCACCGTGAAGCGCCCTTCGTAGTCCTTGTTCACGGAAAAGTAAATGTCTCGAAGATGGGTGAAATCGGGATGCAAAGGATCAGGCGTGACCTCCTCACCTGGCTCCTTCTCATCAGAAGTGGCGAATCGCCAGCCCTTCTCTGCCATGTGCCAATGAACTGAGGTGAAGGAGATGAAGTCCTCCAGGCCTTTGAGCTTGCGGACGATGAGGGCTCGATGGGCTGGATTTGGGTCAGTGGCGAGCAATGGTTATGCAGGAGATGGAAGCATACCCCATGGACAAGCGTATGAGACGTCTATTCTCAATTAGTATAGGCATTTCGAAGCTCGATCCTCTGGACGCACAAAGATGATATCTCCCAGCCTCAGCAGGATACTCCGCTTTCGGATCCTTTGAGATCCAGTTGCGAAAGGACGACGTCTGCCTCTTAAACTCGCCCGACTTGTCCTTGGGATCGACCTGAACGGCAAACTGATCAGATTTTGCATTCATCACAATATGGGCGAACGACCGACCCAATTCAAGATGTTCGAGCCTTTGCTTTTGTCCTACAACGAGATCAGCAGTGCTCAATTGCGGGAAGAGGTCGACAAATACGTCTGCCATAGCCGCGAATCCTCTTCTGTCTAGTACAAGGGGTCTGAATTGTCGTGTGAGCTGTTGCAGCCGGCGGAGTGATTTGATCATCAATCGCACTCCAGATATAGCAGAACGATCCTTTTGAAAGCAAGAGATTGGCGCGTGCGTTGATATATTGAGAAGCTTCAAAGCATCGTCAAACATTCAGAGCTTTCAATCCTTGACAGACGATGACATAAAGCTGACAATTCGTCCGCTTCAGCTTGCACATGTGACGTGGTGGGGGTATCCAGGTGGCAAATTAGCTGCTTCGAGCTCATTTTGCTCGGGTTTCGTCCATGTCGCTAGCTGACTGCGCGCTTTACGATCGTTGATGGATGTTTCACGACCTGCTCATCCAACAAATCTATGCCCGTGGCCATGACTCTGTTTCAACAGGTGAGGTGGCAGATTCATCGGAGGCACATCGAAGTCCGAACCCACAGTCGCCGTACTGAACGGACTAGGCGCAGGTCGAGGTCTCTCCGCTTGACTGTAGGCTTGTCGCAGCGCCTCTTCATTGCGGCAGAACGCCCTGAAGCGGTTCATAATGTCCTCGACGCTCTCAGTCTCTGCATGTTTTGCAGATGAAACTGCCTTCGTCGTCGCCACGCGGTTGGACAACAACAGGAAATCGCCATGTGCATCCCCAGTGATTTGCGCAAGCACCAGACCTGATTTGTGGACGAATTGCGTATATTGGTAGGTCGGTGGGCCCCAGGAGTACGTGACGTGAAGATTGGTTGTGAAGGCGCTTGCTGCCTCGTAGTCTAATGCAAAGCCTCTCTGTCGTAAGACTGCTTTGTGGAACGCAAAGCGATCCTCAACATGGCGTGGAGAGGAGCTGTGTGGCTCGATGATTGGAGTTGCCAAGATTTTGTCCGGCGGTCTGATGGCGAGTCGAACAGCCTGAGGTTGATCAAAGGGGTGATGCTCTCTGAACTTGCTTGCTTCTTGTAGCGGCACCTGTACCAACTTGAGGCCGTAGCCATCGACCACCCCCGACCATCGAGAGATTGCGTCCTTGATCAGCTTTGTCGATGCACCTAGCCATTCCAGCTGGATGTGGTAGCAATTCTCGGGGTTATGGATGCGATCTGCCAAGGGTCAGTAAGACTGTCAACGCGGAAAAGTCTGGATACTCACCATAATGAAGGTCAAGGAGCTGCAAATGATCTGCTTTTTTGTGAGAATCCACGTTGTACTGCATCATCTGACTCAAAAGCAGCTCTTTGCTGTCGACAGGGCCAACGACCGGTGTACCTTGTCCGGAAGATGAGCTGGAATCTCCAGTAATTGGCCGCAAGCCCGGCGATCTCATGGTCTCCGATATTGGTGTTGGCGGAATAGATCGCCAAGGGTTGATCTTGGGAAAGATCCCTTGAGTATCGGGATACTCCGTTGTCCGATAGGCGTGGCCGATTTGATAGAAATAATGGCCGTCTCGAAATTTGTGCTTCTGCCGCACATGATTGATGACGCCGCGGTTCATGAGCTCGTTACCCAAAGCCACAGCATCGTCTCTAAGGTTCAGATCCTTGAAAGCACCCAGCAGCCAAGTAGTCATGTCGTCTCCTCGAAAGCATTTCAGATGAGTGGTCGCTAGCCACCTACGATCTCGCATGTTCACTCCGTATGGGGGAAGCTCCTGCATTTGCTTCACTAGCTTGGAGACATCGAAATTGCTACTACGGTGTTTCTCAGCCTCGGCAAATAGTGGCGTAACGACCTCGCCTTCCTCCAGATGCCTTGACAACGCGAGCCCCCGGGCGTTGACAACGACGCTGGGGTCTTGCGTTTGGTAATCTATAGCTAGCGGGTTCGGATCTCGATCAGGCGGGGCATTGGGTCTCGTCAGCGAGACGTGATGTTGCTGGTCCTCTGCGCTGAAGTGTCTCTGTCGTTGCCAAGTCTGCGTGAGCTTCTGGATACCGTCGAGGCGCCTCTCGTCCTCCGAGACACCTTCCAGACGCGTGTGGGCACTGTGTTCCACAGGCACAAGTACAAGGCGGACCTTGAATGTGACGTTGAGGTCAGGCATCGGAGCAAGACCCAAAATATGCTCATCGAGGGAAGTCCAGTCACCAATAGGCGATTCAAAGTGATACGTGACCTCCGACTTTACTGCAGCTCCTGTCGTCATTTGCATCTTTGGCTCGTATGAGGTCAGATAGTGCCAATCTGCCTCAAATCCACTGCCAATTCCTGCCTTCGGTTCGTACTGCACAATCTGGACCTCGAAGTCGGATAATCGCTGGACTTCGTGATAGCGTCGGCCAAGTGACATCAGCGTGGGCTTGTTCTTGCTCTGATAGATCTGGTCACTTCCACTGTTACGAATTGCCACTATCTGGAAGCCTCGGACCAATCGAACATTGACCAGTCTCTCAACAAGAGTTCGAGCGGCCTCGTCACGGAGACTCGAGTTTGAAATGACGTGCCGTCGTATCTTCTTAACATAGTGCGTTTCGAGCTCGCTCGCGGATGGCTTGTATTCGGCTGTAAGTGGTAGTGCCGCCGGTGAACTCATAGAAGACCATTTGAAGGCACCGGAACTGATCGCGCGGGGGAAAACGTGCTGCCACTTGCGGTATTGGCTTGCGACCTTCATGTTGTCTCTCCTAGGGTTGCACGGATTCAAGAGCATAACCCAGGGAGAGAGCATATCCAATGTATCATCAAGTGAGCCTTTACGCCGGAAGAGACCACTGGCTTTCGGCGTCGTTGATAATGAGACATCGTTTTCCAGCACAGTGCCAACCATAGTGTCCGCAATCTTTTGCTCCACTTGGCTTGCTGGATCGTGTGAGCCTACCGCAACATGTTTCGGTTCATGCACAGCCTGAATATCAATCGGCCTGGAGTTCGTCGTGTCTTCTGAATCACTGATTCGCGAAGAAGCAAGGCTTTGGACTGAAGGCTGCCGTGCCAAAGATGCTCGGATTGCTTTAGCGACACCGCTATGGAGATCTTTCGGTACAGGCGAAGGCGCCATTGGTGCCTCTTTGTCCGGCACAGCATTGGTAGTAGAGATGGTGGTACTCGCAACGCCTCTTCCGGGAGCCAGGCCGTTTGGACCCAAGCTGATCTTCCGTCCGGTCTGCATGAGCGGGTGTCGAGGGAGGCGCTGACGCTTGGCACGGCTCAATTGATCCGTTTCTGCAATTGTAGACAAACTCGACACAGGCCTGCCATTGGGCACAGGCGATTCAGGGACAGCTGCGACTTGTGGCGGGCTGCTCGGTGCCGTTGGTACTGCCTTCATGGTGTCTACGGAGCCCACAATGTTCGACTTTGAAACCGTGATAGCAGACTCAACAAGATGCAATGCATCATCTTGCTTCACCGATTCTTCGCGGAAGACGGAGTCGTCATGATAATTCAGGACTGCAGAATCTGCTTCTCCCCAACCGCTGTCTTTTAGCAGAGGCAACGCAATTTCGTCGACAGGTCCATCAATCGCACTCAGGTTCCAGGTTGAGAACTGCGCATCGTTTACCCCATGCCAAAAAGATATGTCGACCCAGTGTGGTAGAGCGAATTCCGTGACGTTATTGTGGACATACCTGAAAAGCGGAACAGGGTGAAGGGGTTTTGGCGAAAGGGCGACGATATCGACGCCGATGCTGTTCCCGACCAACAACTCTGTGGTCTGCTTCAGCAAAGTGTGATCCGCGTCGAACAATCCAGTCCCGGCTGTCACTGCAATGATCGAAGTACCCGTACTGCTTAGATGCGCGTCAGTCTGATCATCGGCGTAGTCCATGGCCGTCAAATGGACTGCTTCCAGCAGATTACTTTCAGCCGCCATGAACACCGAACGTGTGAGCTGCGGGTCATTGAACGCTCTTTTCAGCGAGCGCAGGATGAGTGACCACGAAGTGCTCGGCATCTCAGACGCCATAACATGGAAGAAATCTTCGTGGATTTCGGTTCCCTGACTGTTGCGCTTTCCATGGGTACGAGAATCATGTACACGCCCAAACAAGACCACCGTAACTTGATGGCGGACTTTCATCGCATCCCATCGCTGGAAAAGCTCAGTCAGAAACCCGTCGATCAATCGTTCGTACATGAGTTGACCATGGATCCAATTTTCGAGCATTTCTCGCGAGACCTCGACCAGGATGGAATATCGAGCGCTTCCGCTTCTGAAAATGGGTTTCGTGTGTGGATGCACAGAGATGGCCGAATCGACTTCCTGGCCCGAAATGTAGACTTTTTTCACTTCCGCAGTTTCGGAGCCCAGATATTTCATGATTTGGCCTTGGTATACAATCGTGTCTTGCACGTGCTTCATCAATTGCCACATGTCTGCGCGGGAGAGATACTGATCGCGGAAGAACAATTCGATGTGAGTAGCAGTCGCGGCATCGGTGTCTTCGATCAATTCCAGGCGCCCCTCGGTGCGATTTTCAAAGCCAAATCTTTTCGCCAGGGTGACATGAATCGATATTTCATTCGTGTTGTTCGCCAGACCGGCCGGGCAAATGCAGAGCTTCTTTGCTCCTCCAGGAGCTGTGAGCCAAGCGAATTCCCCAACATGTAGTACTCTGTTCCCAGCCAGAACGTCGACACGATTGACGCGGTCATCGTGAAGCACGATGGCGCACGGCTTTCCCTCTTGGTCTACAGCCATGGTACAAGAGCAGCAGGCAAGATTTTCAGAGCCTCAGAATACTGTCAATCGCCCCGTCAAGTGGGATATCCTAGGGATGACGCGCTGGCCTGCCGACGTGCAGGAGGCCACTGGTCCTCAGAATCGAGCATGGTATGGCGACTGCCGCTGCCGGCCTGTGGCGGAAGCTGTCTTTCAGATCGTGATCAAGCAATTTCCGGTGACCATGCGCGAGCGGCACATGTGAATGTCGACGTTAAAACAAGGTGGAGGATAGAAGGAAGCACAACGCGTGAAGTCGGAACGTGTCTGCTGTGCTCTGAAGAAGCCGAGGAATCCGAGGAATATCCCTAACGCTCACCACCGACCTTCTCTTGTGGATCTCAAGTGTAGGCACATCCCTAATCTTCGACACTCATTTGCAAACAACGTCCAACATGCAACGCATCCTCGCGACTTGCTCCTTGGCTCTCAGCCTTGCGCGGGCGCACGGCGACCACGGCCACGAGCAAGCGCCAATCGTCGCCGCCGATGCCGACTGGGCCACCAAACACATGGCCGAAGAGCATCATATCAGCGCCTTCGACGCTGGCTCCTTCTTCAATCTACACGACTACGACAGCAGTAACGAATGGACGGCCGAAGATCTCATGAAAACATACGGCCTCAAAGACGAGTCCAATGCCCATGTCCCGCAGTCAGAGAAAGACGAGGCCATTCAGAAAGTAATAAAACTATTCGACCGCGATCTCTCGGGCACGATATCTTTCGCCGAGTACACCGTCGGAGATGCGCAAGGGTTGAAGCTGCCGGATTTGGGGTTTGGGCCAGGACATCATGGAGATGACGAGTACGAGTATGAGATACACCACTTCGAACTATACCATGATGAGAACACAAGGGAGGAGGATTTGATCCATCCTGAAGACATTGAGCACTTCCGAAAGCACGAGATGATGGAGGAGCAGGCCGAGCGACAGGAGAAGATGGACAGCATGCCTATAATCGAAGCAAATATCCCCATGAAATTCAGACGGGAGCTGTGATTAGACAAATGGAAGAGCTCGCATGGGGAAATCGGCATACCAAAAGACATTGTACATATACGGGAGGTTGCGAGAAAGCACCAAAATGCATTGCTCTGAGGTGGTAATACGAGGCATGAATGTACGATCAATTGGAGCGGTATCGAGGTGGCATTGGGCCTTGTACAAAAGAAAAGCGACAGGTTTTGGCATAGTCCAAGTCAACAGACAACGATAGAGATGCGAAACACAGCGTCTGCTAACACTTTTGACGGTATCCATTGTACTATTCCGTACATGTCACTTTTACGAACCAGTAGCGCCTGCGGCTTCCTCTGAGGAGCGGAATGCATCCGCGATGCTGCACCGACGCGACTTCTCTTCGACGTGTAGACTTCTACAATCCACCACGAACAAGTGATATGGACCAAGCAGTGTCGCGATGGACCTCACAGATCGGCATCCCGCCCGCGCTCTCCTCTTCCCTGGCCAAGAAGCTCACCAAATCCTACTCTGTCTACGGTTGCATGCTCCTCTTGCCCTCAGCGGCGTTCGAAGGACCAGAATGGCTTTCCATCGCAGCCCAAATGTCATCTGCCAACCTCGAAACTCTCTACCAATGCATTTCAAAACACCTCAAGATCACCCACATTGCCATCAATAAGCCCATACCCTTGCATCACGAAGATGAAACGGAAAAGAGCTTTAACGTCCTCCGCTCTCCTTCGAACTTCAGTCCCCTCTACGGCGACTTCGGACCTGCAGTCTGTTCCAAACCCCCGACTCAATTGGACTTTGATCAGGCGTTCTGGGCAACAGCAAAGCAGAATGGCATCTATCAAACCTGGGCTCCACGCTGGACCATGTTCTCACGGGGCAATATTTCCGAAAAAGCGCGGCTTCTGACCCTCCCTTCTGTCCTGAAAGCTGTTGAGGAAGGAGAGTGTGCAGCTGTGGATCTCTACTCGGGTATTGGGTACTTTGCGTTCAGTTATGTAAAGGCGGGGGTGAGCAAAGTTCTGTGTTGGGATTTGAACGATTGGAGTTGCGAGGGGTTGAAAGGGGGGGCGAGAGCGAACAAGTGGAGGTTTGTTATGGGTGACGAGAGTGTAAGAAGCGATGTGAGACTTCTAGTGTTCAACGAGAGCAACGAACATGCGCCAGAGAGAATTGAAGGCATCAGAGATGTGTTGCCGCCGATTCGACATGTCAACTGTGGGATGCTGCCCACCTCCAGGGAGTCACTGATCTTGGCTGCAAAAGCACTGGACCAGAATTATCTGGGGTGGGTGCATGTCCATGAGAATTTCTTGGTGGAGGAGATCGAAGCAAAAGCAGAATATACCAGGCTGGAATTCACGAAGGTCCTGGAACGCTACAGAGGGCGAAGAGTGAGGACGGAGATTGAATATATCAATCGTCTCAAGAGCTATGCGCCAGGAGTGATGCACTGCGTCCTGGACATTGCGGTTCACTTGACCTGAAAACTCCTAAGTTTTTCTCCCCGATAATAGCCTCAGGCGCCTCGCCCGCACTTTTCGAGCTGTAGCTTTAATGCTTACCAGCTTTGACAGGTCTCAGCCTTCTCGCCCGCACCCACCCACACAATTCTCTTCCAGGGTGCACTTTTCCCTCCTCGATATTGAGATATTAACATGGACACTCCAAGTCGCTGGCAAAAGGTCGTCGACCGCTTCAGGGATCTTCGAGTATCCAAGCGCAAGCCGGAATCTACGACCACCATTCCGTCCTTTACCAGAACTGCGCCGCACCCGAGAGGACTACTCAAGCCCGACCGTCTCTTCTCGGTCGAACATGATCGCTCCAGTACCGGGCGTTTGACTACACGCGCCCGCCGTGAACTGCACAGAGGCCTCGAACGTTTCCAGGACGACCATACTTCTTCAGACATCGAGTCGGTGCAAAGATGGCCGTGTGCGCACTCACAGCAAGAGAGTTCTTTTTTCAAACTACCTGTCGAAATTCTTCAGCAGATTGCTTGGGAGTATCTGCCCTACTCGTCGGAAGCTGCACTGGCATTCACATGCCATCAGATGCAAGAGACCATCGGGACGAGGAGCTGGAGATTCCATGACAGTAACCATCCACCCTGCCTGGAATGTGACCTCTTCGACAGGAGTGGTTATAATGAGGACATACAAGGAGGCTTCGCAAGTTCGAAAGAGCGATTTCTGGGACTGTTGGCTCGAGACCTGCCCGCTGGCTCAGCAGCCATCTGCCTCGATCATGAGATCATACATCAAGCGCCTCGATCGGAGACAGTCGCTTGTGGCAGTAATCCGATTCCACTTAGCATCGACTGCGATTCCGGGTACAGACTGCCAATGGGACTCTGCTGGGGTCCACGCTGCGCCGATATCCAGTTCGCCATCCGAGGCCTGATCCCAGCCGAGAGGATCTCCCACTACCAGAAAACTTCTGTCCAGACAATGGACCAGCGCCAACTGCCGGCCGATGTAGCAGTATACGGTAAAGTTGTCGAAGAGCATTTCATCCTCGCCATGCAGTTCCGTGTCTGGATCCCAGCGTGCTCTCATGGGCCGAAGCACCACGTCAACAAAACCCTCAACGAGTGTCCCCTCTGCTACAAAGAGTGCATGGAAAGCATCCATTGGTTCAGGAACAGACATTGTATCCATTCGGCACGTCTTTGTCTGCCTCTTTATTCGAACAATCCGGCCGATTGGCATAACAAGACGTTCGTAGTCCGTCAGGATCATCAATCGGAAGCGGAATTCGCTGCTCGGACGACCGTAGGAATCGAGTACGAGCGCGAAAAAGGCGTTATGATCCACTTCGACATCTTCTCCGATCTTGGTCGCGGCTACCGTTCAAAGGAGATCCTGGGTTGCTGTCAGAGCCTCGTGGCTGCTCCTCCTCCATTGCGCATATGCGATTGCGAGCCGTGCCAGAAGCGGCGCAATTTGGAGAGAATCTACCACGAGCATTTCCAGGATCATCGGCAAAGACTGGATGCCTTACGACCGGAGAAGCTCTGCGAAGAGGAGAGCGAAGATGTTCAAAGGCCCTGCAAGGGCAGATCTGCGCGTAGAAAGAGAGACTGCATTCCGCAGTGAGTGAATTCTTTTTCTTCTTGGCATACCGATCACCATCGAAATACGACTTTGGACGTCCTTGTAATGGACCAGAAGCATCTCTCTCCAAGCTCTTCGTGCATACTGGAAGGACGATGCTGCGTGCCGTCTCGAGAAAAGCACCCAATGGGAGACACGCGCTTGGACTCAATTGTGATGAGGATTCTAGCCCAGGTTTTAGTAAGCTGAGCCCTATGAAACGAAGAATCAGGGAGAGAATCAATGAATGATGTAAAAGTTACTTCTTGTTCACTCACAGAGGTATCTTAATCCCTGCTTCTCTCCCACTGCTGACAATGATCCAACCGTTCATACACCTAACATCCGCAAAAATACATCCATCCCTACCCCACCCACCTCCTCCTTCACTTCACCTTCCTCGGCTTCACAATAGTACTCAAATCCACCACCGGCGGCGCCGGAATCGGCAACTCCATTGTCGGAATCATTATCGCCAGCAACAAATACCATCCAAACATCGCCGCCGCCCAGAAGCAAGCGCCCGTCGCAACCAGAAATTCATTGGCCAGGCCCATGTTGCCTTGGCCGGCGTTCCAGAAGCTTCCGGCGGCGAAGCCGAAGCCCATGGTTGCGGCGACGAAGATGAGGAAGAAGAAGAGGTTCGTACGTAGGGAGCAGAGGAGGAAGACGAATGAGAGGATGCAGAGGGCTAGGGGGTAGAAACCTGGGTGGGAGGTGTTAGTTATGGGATTATTTTGGATGAGGTGGCGGGAAGGGGCGAGAAAGGGGCGGAGGGGCGGCGGAGGGTTTTACCATAACTGTCCGCGAACGCTGCCGATTGCGTCTGGTTCATATCGCCGACATACGGATTCCCGGATGTATAAGCCGAAACGGCGTTGAAGAAGGGAATAAACCTGTTCATCAGTCAGTCGGCTGCTGTATGCCTGCTGCTGGAGGAGAAAGTCCTCACGTCGTCGCAAACGTCAGAAAATGACAACCGTAACCCATAAAGACGATGAAAGGAAATGTGTTCCCCAGGATGAACTCGCCGATACCAGCTAGGAGGAGGAGCAGGCCGCCGAACCATATCGTTGCACCGACCGTGGCTTGCGCTGCGCCGCCTGAGCCTCTCCAACCTGCCGGAAGGTCAGAAAACTCGAGTCGTTCTTGCGGATAGAGTTACTACGCACCCATCAACTCTGCCGAGAGAGGTGTCAGTCCTACTGAGAAGCCCATGATGGCGAGAGGCCTAGAAAGTCAGAAAGAGCTTTTTCCAGAAGGAATGCAAGAACAGGATCTCGCTGCTTACGTCGGGTTGGCGAATGTCTTGCGGTAGTCATTGTTATTCGTAATGCGCGGCTGCAAGAACAACTTCTCGAATTGCTCGTCGGAAATTGTGTTGTCTGCGAGTTCCGAAGTATCAGCCTGTTGTCCTCAAAACAAGCATTGGTTCCAGATGATACTGACTCGTCATCATTTTCCGCAGGCTGTTAACGTTATTGCCATTGTCCATATAACTATCGGCGTTGCCATTTTCGAGATCTTTGGCTTCGGAAGACATGGTAGCGGACTAAAACGATGAGGGCGGTCGCTGAGGGAACTGTGGAGCAGGAGGAAGAGAGGGCCACGCGAAGGAACTGCACCCCATGGAGGCGCCCCATGGGGTTTTATTAGCACTTCCCGTAGCGCTAACGCTGGGAGAAATAGTGTCGAAGGAGAAAGCAGTCGCAGGGGCCGGTACATTCGGCAAACTCATGTTGAGCAGCGAGATAGACTTCGGTACCCCATGTTTGCGACCAAATCTGTTCCATGCCATTGGGTTGATCTCGAGTCGCAGGGAGGGTGACCCAGCCACCACAGTGCTTTTTGGTGTGCTATCACAGTTATTGTCCGCTAATCAACCTTCGTGCAAGATTGTTGGCGTTGGAACCAAAGAGTCCGAATCCTGTTCCGTTCGAGCGAAGGTGAGGGGCTGCGGAGCGACGACCTTGAGATAGATCGGCGGATCGTTCTCCTGCAAGGCTGCAACTCAGATGTTCGGCTGACCTTCTTTCTTGCTTCAGTTGAAGTGTTTGCGCTTACTGCAACGATGTTATCGTATGTTCGGCTGGGAAACACGATGTGTGTTACCATACCAAAGATTGACACCGGCTTCGAAGCACCCGAGTATCCCCAGTAGCGTTCCACGGAATCTGAACCCTCGACAAACACCGGATGGAGAAAAGGGAAGCCGTGGCGTCTTGGTGAGGAGTCGGCAAGTAGGGACGGGCTTTTGTAGCACAAAATGTATGTCTCGTCTCATTGGCCTCTCTATGAGCAGTCTCGACTGATAATATATTCGTCGTACCTGCACACGTTTATGTAAGTATTTCTGCAGGCAAATCGAGCCGACGAGACCGCTGTTTGTACATGTACACTTCCAACATCGCTCTGATTCGAGGATTGTCTCCGCGCTGGTTTGTGTCGTTCCTCAATGCTCGAGTGTCATTGTGTCACCAATTGTTGGACCCAGCTTGTTCTCACTGCCCTCCTCACCATCTCATTAGAGCCCACCATTTGGTAAGACACCTTCTCACAACACCACATCGAGAAGTGAAGTACAAAATTTGGATGCGAACCTGCAGGGTCGTCTCAGCCCTCCGTCTCACAGCGGCTGAATACGACCCTTCTCTTCAACGCCATAGGATACCGGACTTCCGAAGGATAAATGATTGCTGCAAAATCATCCTCATATCCATGCTTTCGGACCGGATCAACGCGAAGTTCGGAACGCAACTATTGATTCCACGAAGGAGTGGGTACATCTGATCACGCTTTGTAATGCCAGATGTTTGCTGATGCAACTCCGCCATCATGTTCCTTCGAAGGATCTGTCGGGAGAAACATGCCCGACTTGCAGCAGTCAGCATATTACCGCTTCGTTTGCTCTTGTTCGCGAATCCATCATCTCTAGCAACTTTCGAGAGACATAATTTCAGGAGACGTCAAAGACGTCCGATCACCATGCATTCAGCCATTTCAATCTTCGTCGTCGCGGCAGCAATATCGACCGCCAAGGCCTTCCCAACGTCTCGAGCATCCGCAGAATATAAACGTCTGATCGTCTTCGGCGACAGCTTCAGCGACAACGGCAGCGGCGCCTGGATCGTGAGCAATATGACATGGCCCGTGGATCCAGCATACTTCAACCACAGCTTCTCGTAGGTGTCTGAGCCGCAATCATGAACCCTCCAATTTCCAACTGACAGACAACCCAGAAACGGACCAGTATGGCCCGACGACGTCGCAACAACACTTCAACTTCAACTGCTCGATTATGCCGTCGGAGGAGCAACAGCCGATAATTCTTTCATTGCTGGGTATACCGGCCCAAACAGCGAAATTCTTGTGCCTTCTGCGTATGACCAGCTGCAGCACTTCTTGTCCACCAACACCGTGGAGCCAACAGATGTCTTCGTACACTTCATCGGCGCAAACGACATCTTCTTCGATCCCTCTGTTACTGGTGCTCAAACCACGAGTCTAATCAACCGCGACATCGACACTCTCTTCCAGGCCGGAGCGCAGACGATTCTTTGTAGCAACTACCCGAATACATTTCCTGCCACTTTTGGCGAAGAAGCGGATGCTGCTCTGCCGATATATATCCAGAATCTAACGATCGGTCTTAAAGACATCGCTGCAGGCTACTCGGCGTACATTAAGATCGGCGTGGTGGACGTCCTTTCGTTCTTCCACGATGTCGAAGCGGATCCTGCGGCGTATGGGATTGACGGAATGTATCTCGATCCGCCGACAGCGTGTCTCCAGGGTGTGTATCCATCCGAAAGCAAGAACAGGACCCTTTGCGGTGATCCAGCTGCCCATTTTTTCTGGGACGAGTATCACCCTGTCACAACAATCCATTCCAGGATAGCTCGGCTATTTCTGGACAAATTGAACAGTCTTTGATGACGGCAACAATCCTTCAGCTGTACCGACGCCTTTTCTGAACTCCCGAGTCTCGCTTCAGTTCATTTGCTAGCTTGTTCAAGGTCGGCATGCCTTCTCTTTGCATTCTCTCATCAAGTCGTTGGATGGCCGCAGGGATATCAGGGCAATCGCCGCGTTCCACCAGAAGCTTGACCTCATCCACGATGCGCTTTCGTTGACTGAAGTATTGGCATGAAGCGCCGGGTGCACCGAACTGTTTCTTACGCCAGTTGCCTTTGTGCTTTTCCTCCATCCACTCGACTGAGGGTCGACCTTCGTCAGGGTAACCATCGTGCCATTCTTTCCAGAGCTCAGCGACAGTAACAGTGCTTTCCTTGAGAGTGGTGAATTCGAACTCCGGGTGAGGCTCAGAGGGCCGTGGCGTCCTGGGTACAGCTTCGACGGCAGGTGTTTCTGACGCTCGTTGCTGCGGTATTGGCAGTTTGGGTGGTATGGTATCAGACGCTGCGGAAGCAGGCGTGGGAGGTGGCAAACGAGGTTGTGGTTGGAAAGGTGGGGGAATTGTAGTTGCAGAAATCGGAGTGGCAATCTGCATAATCTGTTGCGGCGCATGTCTGTCTTCATTGACCGGTCGGAACTGAGGGACGTGGCCATTGGACTGAGCGTATGGCGAGTTGTACAAGGTCGTGATTCTCTCAGTCGAGATCACGGGCGCGATTGGTATCTTGGAGTGTGCGGCGACGGTGTATCGTTCTCGCCACTCGCGCTCCAGCAATGAAAAGCCACAGTCATCCCAGAACCGGCCGTCGTGCCAGACTTGCTCCCGTAGCCTAGCTTCAGGCACAAAGCCCATGCGTTCGTACAGTCTCATGGCGCGGGAATTGTACTCGAAGCACCACAAGCAGACCTTGTGCAAACCCGCTCGTCGAAAAGCCCAGTCGACAGCCCATCGGATGGCTTCGGTCCCATATCCTCGACCCTGGTACTCTCGGGCGATTTTGATTCCCAAGATGGAGTTCCGGTGATGACGTTCTTTTGGGGTGTCCGTGAGGGTGACGGTGCCAATCGGCGTCATGCTCTCTGATGCGGTCCACGGAGTGGACGGTGGCAAACATATCAAGGCAGCTAGTAGACATTTGTCGAAGTATTCTCGATGCTCCTTTGCACTTTTCTTGCCCTGCGGTATTGGAAGAAAAACGTTGGACTTCAGGTAAGAATCGGTATCCTGGTCCATGGACAGGACGAATGCTTCGTCGGCCTCCTCAACGGCGCGATAGATTAGCC
Organism: Mycosphaerelloides madeirae; assembly: GCA_002785995.1. Classification (NCBI taxonomy): domain Eukaryota; kingdom Fungi; phylum Ascomycota; class Dothideomycetes; order Mycosphaerellales; family Mycosphaerellaceae; genus Mycosphaerelloides; species Mycosphaerelloides madeirae. Next base: position 46,433 of record NHNV01000013.1, on the reverse strand, counting down.
GCTCGGACTCAAAGGCGTCTGCCATGGCGGAGACGGGATCCTTGGTGGGAGGGGTTGTGGTCGACAGAGTCCGCTCAGCTGCTCAGCTGCTGAAAAAGTCGGGCGGGAGTTGAGGGGAGAAGCAAAACAGACGGACCGGATCTGGGAGTGACGATCGAAGAATGGGTGAGATGTCAGACTCGCAGATTCGTCACTGGTGCCGATCTGCGACCAGGAGATGCAAGCTGCTGCCAATCCTCGCTGTCTGCCCGGTCGATCATAGCAAATCGGCGCGATGGATACGTGGATAATCCAGAATGGTGTGTCTATACAAGAAATGGGGTGCAGAGGAGGGCGATATTTGCGTGGCGATGGGAGTGTGTCGTAAGGCATTGAAATTGTTCGAGAAGGTGACGTCCAATAATCGACGATGCCTTCCCAATGCTGCGGGTTGCGCATTGCGCCCGGCAAGTGGGCAGCGCCGACAAGCCGATGCATCCGACAGCATCTACCGTGTTTCTACTGCCACCTCCACCACCACCAATTCGTCTGCCACCCGCTCATACATCCCCTCACGGCATCCTCAATCGGAAATGGCAGTAGGCTCACTGCGTAACCGTCAGCCTCATTATAAGCCTCCCTTAAAGCACTCCCGGGAAACCATTCGTCATTATTGAGACGATCAGGACACCATCGATCCAGAATGGCTGCCCTCACCCAAAACGACTACTCTCCTCTCCTCTCCTCCCCCTTTATCATCCTCCTATCCCTCATCGCTGTCCCTTTCATCTACATCCTCTACAATCTCTTCCTCCATCCACTCTCCCGCATCCCGGGGCCCGTCGGCGCCCGCCTCAGCAGACTATGGATGACCACGCGCTCGTGGTCAGGCGACATGAACACCACCATGATCCGCCTCCATGCCAAGCACGGCTCACTGGTCCGCACAGGTCCCAACGAAGTCTCCGTCTCCGATCTCTCTGCCATCAAGACCATCTACGGAGCCGGGACCAAGTTCCGCAAGTCAGACTGGTACTCCGTCTGGCAGGGACATCGGAAATTCGATCTCTTCGGTGAGAGAAACGAGCGAATCCATGGCGGACAGAGAAGGCTTGTTAGTAGAGCTTATGCCATGGAGAGCTTGAAGGGCTTGGAGCCGTACGTCGACAATACTGTGGAAGTATTCATGTCGAAAATGGCCGAACTGAGTAAGGGAGGCGGAGTTGTCGATATGGGCAATTGGGTCCAACTCTTCGCTTTCGATGTTATCGGGGAGGTCACCTTCTCGAAACGTTTTGGATTCTTGGATGTTGGGGAGGATGATGGATCTTTCAAGGCCATTGAAGGTGCCTTACAGTCAGCCGCCTGGATTGGACAAGTCCCGGCACTGTACTGGATTCACGACGCATTGTCGCCGTACATCGGCAATCATCTAGGCATCGCGGCTCGACACGGGAGTTTGAGACAATTCGCCGTGAGGGAGATTGCCGCGAGGAAGGATCGAGGTAGTGAGAGGAAAGACATTCTCGGTCAACTGGCTGCTACACAAAAAGAGAAGCCGGAGGAGATGGACGAGAACGCGGTTACGAGCATGGCCACCTCCAATATCTTCGCTGGATCGGACACGACAGCTATATCAACTCGGGCTATCATTTACTACCTACTGAAGAACCCGGACTGCAAGCGGAAATTGGTGGAAGAGATTGATACCTGCCAGAAGCAAGGAGTACTCAGCGACCCGGTCACCCTTGCCCAAGCAGACAGCATGCCATATCTCCAAGCTGTAATGTATGAAGCACTGCGTCTGCATCCAGCAGTCGGCATGTCTCTCCCACGAGTCGTCCCACCATGTGGCGCTACCATCGCCAATACATACCTCCCAGCGGGGACTGTCGTTGGAGCAAACCCGTGGGTCATCCACCGCAACAAAGCAGTCTACGGCGACGACGTGGAATCATTTCGTCCCGAACGCTGGTTACAAGACCGCAACGGAGATATGTACCGCTTCTTCTTCGCCTTTGGCTCCGGAGCGCGCACCTGCCTCGGCAGAAATATCTCCTGGATGGAAATGTCGAAACTAATACCAACTCTATTCTCAAAATTCGATATGGCACTCGCAGAGCCCGAAAAAGAATGGGAAACGATGTGTTGGTGGTTCGTCATGCAAAACGGAGTGAACGTACGATTGAGATCAAGATAGCAATATTTACTGCGTCTTCTTGCTCGTCGCCTCATCTCTGCCCTCCAACCACTCCGGCTTCACAACCAAAAACGTCGCCCTCATCCCAATAAAAGCCACCATCGTCGCAGCAGTACCCAACAAAGCCGTATCCGTCAACCCGCTGTCTCCCACCACGTACTGCGCCAGCGACACAGCCGCTAGACATACTTCTCCAGCTCCTAGGGTGATGTAAGCCGCTCTGCGGAACGCAATCGCTGCGTCGCCCGCCGGACCAGATGTTGGGTTCGGCCAGGAGAGCACGAGAGGCACGGTGAAAGCCGCGACTATTCCGCCGAACACTTGGACGAGAGATCGTGCTGCCGGGGTGATTTGGACTGGTGTTTGGACTAAGAAGGAGAGAGCTTTGCCGGGGTTGAGGAACAGGATTGGGAGCGAGGCGATGTTGCTGAAGATTTCGAGGGTGAGGGCAGCGCGAAATAGTGTGAGGTTTAGTGTGGATGGCATGGCTGGTTTGGACGTTTGGTGAGGCTGTGAGAAGTTGTGGTTGAGGAGGAAGCCAACTTATATAGCAAAATCTATGATGCGGATGCGGTCATCGGTTGGGATGATGCTTCGAAGCCTTCGGACACTTCTTTCATTCTTGGCGACTGGGATGCTGTTTACCTTTTTCGATCACTGTTGCCTTTTCTGTAGCAGATAGGTACTCGGAGGCGTGCGAGATGATGATGGAGGCATCGAGATCAATGGTTCTGCCTGTGGCCGGAGACGTTGTTACGCGGCTAATTTTACTCCATACTATATCACCACGCCCTCCATCGTAGCATTTTTCCAGACGGCATGGGTTGCCCTTGCTTCTCATCCCAGGCTTCACTTTTGGTTGCCTTCCATCGCACGGTGTTTATAGAGCGGCATCTCTTCTGACCTCTCGGATCTGACGCTGCTCCATGACATCCAGCCTGCTCAAGGCGAGGGAGCAATGTAATCCTGCTCCCTTAAACAAACAGCAGAATAGGCACCAATGAGCCTCTGGGGCCGTTTCTGGAGCTCCGGAGCAGGCTGATCTTGATCGATCGACGAAACAAGCAGCTCCTGGAGCCTGACCCGCGGTCTCGACACATACTCTCCTGGTCCAACCACAGTCGCTGCGGACAAACGAGACCGATGCGTCTCTTACTTGAAGGAGCTCATCCTATACTGGCACTCCCGGACCCAGAAGTATAACCAGGGATAGAATTTCCAAAGAATACAACAAGCACAGCGCAATAACTATCGCAAAAAAGTCAGTCATTATTCGCGACAGATTAAAAGTACAAACACAATTCCCCAGCGCTGCACTCGCGTGCCTGTTCTTCTAAAATGAACGCCAATCCTCCAGAGAAACCTGCTCTCTCCAAATATCACAGGGGGAAAGGGACTCACGCAGCTGTAGCAGCGAAAACTTCCGATCGCTTCGCCCTCGTAGCCATACTGATCGCCAAGCTGAAGAACAGCGTGAAAATCAAAATCACGACGATTTTGATGGGCGAGCTGTCCGCGTCCCGGAGCACGAGTACCACGACGGGTGCCAAGAGTAAAGCGACAGCTAGGAAAGCCATCACTAAGCGGATAAAGGTGTCGATACGTCGTTTATCATAGAGGCGGAGGTTCTTGTCGTTGCTGGTAGCTCGTTGCTCGGCATTGGAGAAGAGGAACTGGCAGGCTATCAGTACTCCTAGACCGCTTCCAAACGAAAGAAGATGTTTACTCGAGTAAGCCTCCGACACGGCAGGGCAGTCAGGATATCTTCGACGAAGCCGTCGAAGGAAATGGCTTCTTCCGGCTCTACCAGAGCCGCAAAGTCCGAGTCTTGCATGAAGGTCTCCTTCTCGCGCTTAGCGAAGGGCGCATCGTTGTATATCCGGTTGCAGACAGAAGTGTAGTTCCTCACGCGAGCCTTTGGCAGAGACGCCATAGCCTTTGCTCTCATCACAATGTCATCTACGATTCCCAAATTAGACATCAATCAACTCGACTGACTAGAACACATATTGACTCACCATACTCGCGAAGTTTATCGTCTATTTTCTTCATTAGTTCCGTCCTATACTCTCCCGACTCATCCGTTTCAAAAGTCTCATGATCAATCAACGCATCCTTGGCCGTTTTCGCATCTTCATCGTCACACAGCTGCAATTGCACTTCCAAATCGCGAAGTTCCGATTGTCGAAAGAGCATGACACGGGTATGAAGCCAGCCATACCGTCGAGCGAGAAGGAAATTCTCATCGCAATTCATCCAGGCCGCGAAACGCGGGAAGCCATTTGGGTACTCCTCGAGAGACCGAGTTTCGCGATCTTCGTTCAAAAATCCGGCCTTCCAATGCGGCGGTAAGCGGTCGGAGAAGCCAGTCAGCGACGAGCTGAGCCTTCGGAAGATTGTGAAAGTGCTTGGTCGTCGAGAGGGCTCTGTTGTTTGAGCTTCGAGATCGACTGTCGTCTGCTCTTTCTCATCATATATTGCTGTAGTCCTCGGCTCGATCGATTCTCGGCTAGCGGTCATCGTCTCGCCGGAAATGGTCTCAGGTGAAGCCGGAGGAGAGGTCACATGCTCCAGATCTCCAGTTGCCATTGTGAAACACCGGGGGAAGAAGGGGCCAGGATTATAGAAGATTGGTCAGCTTGGGAGAGTAGAAGTCGATGGAGGCCGCTGATGACACTCAACGAGGCTTCGCCGGATATACTAGGTACTCCTTCGTTAACATCTGAGGCCTCAATCCGCCATGCAGGAGAAGAGAAGGGGCCCGCTGCACCTTTTCGAAAATTTGCCCCGATGGCGAGCGGTACGAACCCCACTTGGGTGAGAGAGGCCGCCCCGATCCCAGCTCGTTTGGCTGCAAGGTGGTAGTAGCACGACGCAGGCTGAGCTGGCAAGCGCGGCTGAGTCGCAGATTGGCGCACGCGGTTTCAAGGTGTGGCGCTCACCTCGGGATCAGTGCATTTATTGGGTGATCCCAATTCTAACACTGCGAGCACTGCCACGGCCACAAACAGATCCCCAGCTCATTTTTTGTTCTTGAGGTGCTTTTGCTGCACTCTGGACATCTTTTTGCCGCCCGGACCGTTGATAAGATCGTACGTGTGATCGGAGTGAGCGATAGAAACCACATAGGGACCCTCTCTACCTCTGCCGCCCTGAACCCATACCGTATTGCCTGCTTTGAACCCTTCTAGTTCGGACTGGGCTCTGGTCAGCTCTTCTGGGTCTGCGCAAGCACTTCGTACACAATACGGACCATTGCGCCGCCGGACTTATCTCTTCCTTGATACGACAGGTAATCCGGTTCTTTCGTATCCTCCTCGTCGGTTTCCCATTCGGAGCTCTCGTAAACATCATCTTCCTGCGGCGGTTGTTGCGTTGGCTTTTTGTTGGACTTCAAGATGTCAGCCTCCTGTGCCTAAGTAGAGGTCCCGAAAAGAGTGTACCTGTGTCGACATTTTGTCGAGGCTGAACTTTGTGAAAGCAGCAAGAGATGCGATCGGTTGCCTTGCGAGTTCCAAGCTTGCGCCTTTATCAAGCTCGTCAAAGAGGCCGCTTGTGGTCCTTTCACCGGTGTTGAAGGGGCCGCTGCATGGTGGCAGGGCAGCTCATGCAAGTCATCGTTCATGTGGGGGGGATAAGCTCAGCCGAGATTGTGAGCTGCGCCACAGCCTGTCCACGGAATTGGCATTCCAAGGCGTTGATAAGGTGTCGTTCGAAGAATGCTCGTGGCGCGGAGAAAGGCAAGAGCGCGCGTTCATATATATTGATCAGGCTACATGTGGTCGCCTTGTGGTGTTCCTTCGTGGGCAGCTCCTAGGCCATCGGCAGTGCTTGTATTGAGTCCTTCCTGATCGTTGATAAGAAGGTCTGCCGCCGAGGGAAATGACATGGTAGGCTGTGGTGTGTCCACAGCCTCCGATGACGCCTCACTGTGCGACTCGTTGCGCTCCATTCTTGAGTTATCCCAATTGTATATGTGGGAGGGACTTTGGGAAGAGCTGGTCGGAAAGCTCTCTGATTCCAAATCAAGGGCAGGTCGAATTGTTCCATGGCCTTCGAGCTGTCGCTTCTGTTGAATACGTTCTCGTAATCGAGTGACAAATGGCCGAATCTTCATTGCCTGGACAACGCCTCTCATGAAGCCTTCGAGTTCCACGCGTGGAGCATACATCTTCTTGAACTCGATCTGCTTGACGTACGGCAGGTACTGCATTGCACGAGCAAGTTCGTTCATGTTGTGAGGCTTTGGCTTCGAGCGCAACCTGAGCTCCATGGACAAGACGGTACCACCGCTGTTGCCATTTGTGTTCCGAGCTCCGTCGATATCCATTGCATTAACGGAGCTGGCGGAAGGTTTGAGCGGCCTCAGAGAGATTCTCCCCCAATCTTGAACGCTCTGATCGAATAGAAACGGTTTGTATGCCGGCTCGGCCTTGAAGTAAAGCTTGCGGTAGAGTTTGGATGTGGTGAAGCCGCCCTCAGTATCGACCAACTCTTCGAGCGTCTCACATAGATGTCGCGTGAAAGACTGCGGGCTCTTAGCCGCGTAGGTTGTGTTGTGCGGTCCAGTGGCTGTGAGCAATTCGAACTTGCGCTTGCCTACCTCCTTCTCCGTGAAAGCAAGGGCGGCATAGCAGCAGTCGGTGATGATAAGGACATCTGTATCGCAGTGGTGGAGGGAGTATACAACGTCTTCGAAGAATGCGGATGGATTACCCTCTCCGTTGGGCTTATCCTGAGCGTAGAGCTTGAGACGATTGTCTTCGCCAGCGCCATGACCTCCGTAGTAGAATATAGCGAGGTCGGATGGACTATCGTATCGGTTTGCGAAATCCGAGACCTTTTTGTTCAAACTGGTGACTGTCCTCTCTGATGGGATGAGGTAGACCTCAACCTGGAACTGGAACTTGCCCTTGAAAATTCCCTCGAGACGGTGGATCTCCTTTCCTAGAGACTTGCGGTCCTCATGCTCCCAGCAGACCAAAAGAACACCAACGTTGTCGTAGTTTGAGCTCCCGTTGCGGTAGCGTCCAGAGACAGTCTTTTCCAGTACGATGCGCAGGTCGGAGTAATGTCTCCGTGCTCTCTCCAATTCGCTCTCATGTTTGCTGCGCTTGCGAGAGGGCCTTTCAGTGTCGATGCTGATAGAATCTGGGTGGTCTTCAGGCGCCGATCGCTTGATAGGAGCCATGTTGGGACTACGTTGGAACCTGTTGTTGGTGGCAGAGCAGGAAAGCGCGCGGTAGGTACCTGGAACACTAATAAGATCCGTCACTCGTGAGGGCGCCATCCACGGGCGACGGCTAGCCGATTTTTGACACCTTCAGCCTTCAGCCGCAAACGCGAGCTGCACGAGCTGCTCCGCATGTGGAGTCACACCTCCAGGGGTTGCGCACGGCTGTGGTGCGCCATGGCGCACATTCGATTGGCCTTTGAGAGCCGTGCATCGCCGTCTTCCCATTTTTGGCCCCAGAGCTGGTGCTGCCTTCTTTCTGCCTCGCCGTGGTGAGACCCCGGAAGGGCAAGATGGACGGGCGTGTGTGAGGGACGAAAGTGGTGGCGTCTGCAGCGAAGGAAGTGAAGTCTATTTCGGTCTCTAGGCCGAACGGGTGGGGGCTGCTATACTCAAATCAGACTAGTGTAGATTTTGCTCCTCCCCTACAGACAAGCGAAGAACTTCACAGCCTTTCTTTTCCTCTCTTTTACAAACCAACTTCGACTGCGGCTTGCACGGATACGCCCTAGCATGTTACTTCGATGCGACAAATCTCGGCCACCATCGTCGAACGAGGTCCTTGACCGCGAGCACGATGCTGTGGCTGGAGCCATACCACCCGTCAACGAGCCCATTGTCTTGACAACGAATGCTGAGTACTGGCTCACATCCGCTGGAATGTCAACCTACGCTCTGAGACGCTCCTCCTAGTCATCAGTATCCTTATCCCACAGCTCTTCTTTCGGCTCGTACCTTTCCGCATCCTTGCTGAACGGCGGCATCCTCGGTCGAGTTACCTGATACTTCAGACAACATGCTTGGGAGTGGTGTCAGATAAACATCCAATACAGTCCAAACCCTTCAGTCGTCATCGAACAATTCTGGTCTGTGGCCATACTAAAGCCGAAATGCGATCTGTAAACGGACGAAACTCGGTTCCCAACAGCTTACCCTGCAGGACATTAGAGAATCGTTCAGAAGCACGGCCTGACAATACTTACGAAGGTCACATATTTTAAGTCGTGCGTCAATTAATTACCCCCGGTATCTTGTCGCTAACGGAAATTGACAGAAGTTCTTCGACCATGTATGTTGGGTTATTTGCAGTGAGCCCACACATCTCTCTCAATAGATCAAGTTGCTTCAGACTTGTCATTGTGTCCAAACGCTGGCTCCACTGAGTCTCAGGGATCGTCATGAAGCTCCATACATCATACCAGCTACGAATGAACCGTATTCTCTCCCTCGCTTTGAGATGAGGAGGGCGAGCTGCTGCACCGTACCAATACTGAACGTTGACCCATGTCACTGCGAAGTTTTAGTTCGTTTTCTGGAAGCGGAAGACCAAGGCCAAAGTACGTTTCATCCTACCAACGACGTATGTCTCAAACTTTTCGATTGTTCGATCAACGGCTCGCTGGTTCCGCAGAATCGTGGCGATGTTACTTTGAAAAATGTTTGTTGCATTTCTGGCCGCGTCCCGTTGGTCTTTCAGAAGTCGCTGGGACTTTCCTAGGACTGGGACCCCGACGCAATGGAGTATACTTTTGGTGTGTTCCTCGATGACTTCCCTGAATCTCATGGCTGTTGCCGAGAACATGAGCACGTCCGGGAGCCAAGGCAAGTCGCAAGCTATTTTCAAGACCTGCTCCGTGGGTTGCGGGGAGAAGTAATCGGTGTGTTGGTTTATCGCAATGGCTGCTTCCGGCAAAGGCCTGGTCCGGGTCCATGATGGATTATTTCGCAACAATGGTGATAGTGAAATGTCGAGATGGAAGGCTTCAGTCGTTTTGGGTCCGTCATTTTGGGTCCGTCGTGCTGTGCCGCTCTAGGCTACAATTTGTGATTGACAGCGTTGCCTGGCAAGAGTCTTCCATCGGCTAGGAGGCAATTTACGCCCCATGCATCAACACTACTGCCTATCCACAATTATTTCCAGAATGCCCAACCATTTCTCCATTGCTTCAAATGCTGTCAGCTTTCCCGTCCCAATACGAACACTTGGATCTCACCTTCAAGTAAACAAAATCATATAGGAGATCACGATCTTAAGCAGCCAACACCTGGGATACCACGGCCCCTTAATCGCCTCATCCCACTTGGAATATTATATGAGCGCTTTGGCGAATAGAAGTGCGTGGGCAAGCATGAACCATTTGGTGTCGTTTACCTGGCGAGTCTCCAGGTCGTCCTCGGTGTCGATGGAGAGTGCGGCTTTTGCGGTAGATGCCATCTCGGCACTGGCGCGGCCAAAGGCTCCCGCTTGAAGATGGAGACTGTTCGTGTTCAAAGCCGTGAATGATGTAGGAAGAGGAGTGTAATGCAAGCGTGAAGATTGGGTGATTGGATCGTCACATGCAAGCGCGCTAAGCCACAGGGACGTCATTCGTGGCTGCTCGTGAAACCTCGCCCGCGTGGTTTCTCTGCACCCGTCTCGTCTCGTCTTGCCAACACACAGACACTCGATCGTCGCAGGATGGCTGCCACGAGTTCTGTACGTGCCGGCATTTGGATATTGACAGGAGTGGGGAGGCACGATGATTGGTAGACGGTCTGTCTCGTAATGCCACGTCAACTTTGACGAGCGAGCGCAGGCATCCGCGATACCGACCCTACCTTGTCTGCCAGCACACCAACGACGCGATTCGATACGAGAGCTCCGCAAACCTCAAACCACCAGATCGAGGTACAACACACTGAAGCGACACGCCTCACTTCTCTCGCTCGCTTCCTGCGCTGCTGCCCAACACGCGCACAATCACACCTGAGCCCCATAGCAGTCCTCATAAGAGTTGGACGGCAGTATGGCCACCTTGGCTACCAACCAGTATATCCGCACCGTGCTGCACCATACCGAGCCGCCGCCGCCAATAACCGCCCGCTTCTTCTACGCCAGTCCCATTCCCATCGATGACCCGCTCTCCCCTCTACCGCCTACGAGCGGCAATGAGGGCACCTGGCTGAAGCAGCCTCCTAAACCATTCTCCGAGTATGACAACACCGCCTTAGACGCTGCCTGGAATCGGCTTCGACAGAAGATCCTGAAGTACAATGAGGAGAGGGGCGAGAAGGCCGGCTCGCAAGAGCATAGCAGGGTCAGGTCGAGGACAGCGTCTTCTCTGCCCAAAGGCGAGAGGCGAGAATCAGGTTCAAAAGATGGCAAACTCAAGATAAAGCCTCCAGCGCCCTCACAGTTGAGTCAAGTGGATACCTCGCAGGACCTCGAGACAACTCCGGAGCCTACAGAGAGCGCCCCAGAATCATCCCTGGATGCCGACACAACCAAGACTCCTTTCACTCGACTGCCCTCCAAGAAGATCGATCCGTCCCTGCTGCGACGTTCCGAGGACCGTCCTGCGAGACCGACTTCGAAAGCATACGATTCCTACAAATGGGATGATGCATCTCATCTTGCGGAACATAGTCCTGCACCCGAGAAGCGCAAAGAGGTAGACAGGACACCCGCTGATAGCGTTGCGGTCGGCGTGTCAAGGCTGCATCAGGTAGAAATGCCTGATTTGCAGATGACACCGATATACTGGGCGCCCGTGCACGACACAGCCCAAGTCGTTCGTGGAACCTGGTTCTACCAGGACACAATGCTGCCGGTGGAGACGCCAGTGGCCAATATGCTGGAGGCTGGCTATGTAGACCTACAGGTCTGGACTGATACCTGGAAAGATGAGCTGAACAGTGCAATCGAGGTTGGTGCTCTCGGCGAGATGAAGGTCGTTCACAAGCTATGGCCGGAAAAAGGCTCCAAAACGACATCAATGAGCAGCCGACCGCAGAGTAGAGCTCGTACAGGAACATTGCGAGAGGACAGTCTCCTTCGTGCAGCAACGACGAATCTATTCGAGGGGGAGCCAGGTACGATTGAACAGCAGCGGGAAAAGGCGGTCGAGGCGGCTTGTGACATTATCGATATTTCGACAGGAGCAGGTGGCTCAGACAATAAAGCATACGGGGAGTCAACGTACGGTCGAGCTGGAGCCACACGAACATACGCGACCTGCGGTGTAATATACGCTAACGAACGGGAGGCAAAGATCTTGAAACCCACTCTACTACCATCTGCATATTACGGACGAAGACCGCTGGCGAATTACATACGTAAGGGTCATGCAATCGGCATTCCAGTCGTTCGCGGATTCGATCAAGCCGTCTGGGACAAACTCCACCCTACAAAGAAGGATCCAAAGCAAGAAAAGGCAGCGAGGGGAGTGACTTCGGCCGGCCCAGATGCGAGTAAACGGAACCAGACTGATCCAGACCTGGCGAAGAGCGAGCGGCCTCAAGTGACTGATCTTGTTTTTGTCATTCACGGCATTGGTCAGAAGCTCAGCCAACGGATGGAGAGCTTCCATTTCACCCATGCCATAAACGCTTTCAGGAGAGAGGTGATAGTAGAATGTGGCAACAAGGAGATCAAACATTCTTTCCGGAAGGAAATGGGCGGGATCATGGTGCTGCCGATCAACTGGCGACATTCACTTTCGTTTGAAGAAGGCGGATATCGGCCTGACTCCAACGTTGCAGGTTCGCGACCCGATCCAAACGTTAACGAATTCACACTGGACGATATCACGCCCGACACCCTGCCATCTGTGAGAGGCATCGTGAGCGATGTCATGCTCGACATCCCATACTACATGTCCCACCACCAGCCGAAGATGATTGCCGCCGTCATCAGAGAAGCAAATAGGGTTTACAAACTCTGGTGCCAGAACAATCCCGGTTTCGCAGAACACGGCAGAGTCCACATTATCGCGCACTCCCTCGGCAGCGTAATGGCCATCGATATCCTATCCAAACAACCCACCCTCATCCCTCCGCACCTTTCCGACCCTACAACCCTCGACCTAAACGTCCAAGACATCGACCACTTCCTCTTCAACACCCACAACCTCTTCCTCGCCGGCTCCCCAGCCGGCTTCTTCGTCCTGCTCCGCCGCGCCTCCCTACGCCCTCGCATCGACCACCCCTCCGCCCAAGCCCTCGCCGACCCGGCCAGCAACATAACCACCATCTGCGGCTCGCGCGGCGACTACGGCTGCATAGCCGTACACAACATTTACAACCTCATTAACGGCTACGACCCCGTCGCCTACCAAATGAACGCAGCCGTCGATGCCGTCTACGCAGCCTCCCTACGTAAAGCTTTCGTCCCCTCCTCCACCCCCTCTTTCTGGTTCGCAGCAGGAACCTCCCGCTCAACCCGCTGGTTTGGCGGCACAAACACCTCTTCCACCCCCTCTCAACCAGCGCTCCCCCGCCAAGTCGAACTCGACACCCACAATTTCTCTCGTGAAGACATCGCCGAAAAGCGCATGATTCTCCTCAACGACAACGGCCAAATAGATTTCTACGTCAAATACGGCGGCGGAGCTTTTGAGATCCAGTACTTGACTATGCTTTCTGCACATTCCGCATACTGGGGTCTGAAAGACTTCATCCGCCTCGTTTGTGTGGAGGTGGGGAGAGCGGGGGGAAGGGAGGGGACGATGAATGGGTTGAGGGCTGTGAAGAGGAAGACGTATGCTGCGGGGGTTGGGAGGTGAGGGTGAGCGTTGAGGTGGCGTTTCCAATGCTTCGGGAGGATTGGGTTGTTTGTTGAGTGTGGGCCTTGTGCTTGTCTGTGGGCGTGCATTGCATATCCACTGGGATCGGATCGGATAGAAAGAGAGCCCTGCATGTTTGTTCATTGACAACTTGTTGTGATACCCTACTAAGTAAGCATTCGGAATGTGCTGCTGTGAAACCTTTTGTAGTCGACAGTATCAGAGCTGTCGATATGAGGGATATTCGCGAGAATGCTGCGGATGAACTCTTTCCTCTACAGCACTCTCCACAGTAGAGTGACCTCTGGAATCCACTTGAGTAGCATGGTCGCTCGTCGAATAGTAAAGGGACTCGATTTCAGATTCGCTCTCGTTGAATAATCCTCATCTGTCAAGCTCTGGGACATCGTCATGCGAGAAGAATCTCATCATCATCGAAATTGTATTAGAATGCGAATTCTAAACCAAATCTCTCGTCACCCTCTCTGGTTGAACCTTTTATATTTGGCACTCAGGCCCAGTACGCGCAGGTACTTCTACAAAAAAAGAACAAATCATTTGCGCCCTTCCTACCAGTCGTCATGCACAAAGACTCCAATGCATCCCCAATCCGCTGGGGCGCCGCTGTGAAAGGAAGAGAGACCCATGCCGCGTCATGAAACCATCATCAACAACCACAACAAAAGCTCTTAAACGCTGACCTCGACACGACCCTCGTTGCCAGGAGCACCCTTGCCAAGCTCTGGCAGCAGGTAAGTGATATCGTCCCATGGATGTCTGTAGAGACCGGTGCGCAGTCTCTTCTGGTCGAGGAAATGGGCAATGAGACCGATGGAGCGACCAAGAACGAAGAGACCGTTGAGGACACCCATTTTGAGGTAGTCCTCGGCCTCCTCGGGCGAGAAGGCACCGGAGTTGCGGAGGAGATCGACGAAGCAGACGGCGACACAGCCGTCGACGTTGAGGATGAGGTTGTCCTTCTTCGAGGTCGTGACGGTCTCGACGGCGAGGGCGTAGTCGAGGAGCTTGGTGTTGGGAAAGTTCTTCTTGCAGTAATCCCTGACGAGGGTGACACGGAGATCGGGGTTGTTTCGCGACTTAACACGGTGACCGATACCAGGGACTGTGAGCACGGTTAGTAACATATCGCTGGATATGGTGCAATATACTCACTGAGCTTGTTCTCCTTCCTCATGGTGTCGACGAAGTCACGAGGGCTGAGACCCTTGTCGAAGGCACGAGTGAACTCCTCAGCGGCGCCATCAAGGGCACCACCGAAGCGGGAACCAATAGTGAGCAGACCAGCAACGAGAGCAGAGATCAGATCCTTGCCGGCACGGGTGGTAATGATGGTGTTCATGGCACCAGACACGGCAGGACCGTGGTCAGCGGTGAGCATGAGAACCATCTCCAAGAACTTGCTGGCGTACTTGGGCAATCTGCGACGGAACCAAAGGAGAGACATGACACCACCGATACCAATGTCCTCTTTGAAAACGTCGGTGATTGGCAGACCAGCGTACAGGAGTTCTTGCCCACGGTCGTCGGAGATGGTAGAGATGAAGGCAGCTGGCTTACGGACGAGACCGAGCTCCTGGGCCCAGGAGTAGTCAATAGGGATCTTGGGAACAGCTGGCTCAGGCGCCGGCTTGATCTCACCCTTCTTGACGAGGTCGTCGTAGACGGCCTTGAGGGTCGAGGGCAGGTCCTCGAAGGTCTGAGGAACGTGGAAGCCAGCGTCACGCATGCTCTTGTTCTTGGTCGCGGCAGTCTCCAATTGCGAGTTGGCAAGAGAACCGGCGTGACCGAACTGGACCTCGGTCTTCAACATGGAAGCAACGGTACCAATGGCCCAAGCAACGATTGGCTTGGTAATGACGCCCTTCTTCACGGCCTCAATGACACGGTACTCCTCAACACCACCGACCTCACCGAGTAACAAGAGGATCTTGCACTCTGGGTCTTGCTGGTATCGGAGCATGTGATCGATGAACGTGGTTCCGGGGTATCGATCACCACCGATGGCAATACCCTCGTAGACACCATCGGTGTTCTGGGCAACGATGTTGTTCAGCTCGTTGGACATACCTCCAGACTTGGAGACGTAGCCAACGGAGCCCTTGCGGTACAGCTTGGAGGCCACAATGTTGTCCATCATACCACCAGTGTTACCAATCTTGAACGCACCAGGCTTGATACCACCGACGGTGGCCGGGCCAATGATGGTGATGCCCTTCTTCTTGGCGACATGGAGAATCTCCCGTGCGCGCCTCTCGGGCACACCCTCGGCGATGATAGCAATGGACTTGATCTGAGGGAACTCCATGAGCTCCATGGTGGAGCTGTAGACGGATCGGGAGGATGCAAAGTTCACGACGCAGTCCACGTCGGTATGCTTAGCCATGGCGGACTCGGTGGTCTGGTACACTGGCAGGAGAGTCTCGGATGTGCCCCAGTACCTGCATGGGGGGTCAGTCCGGAGTGCGAGGAGTCAACAATGGGCCGAAGGTAGCAGCTTACATCTTGCTGACGAACTGGCCGCCAAAGGTGTAGATGATGCCGGCGACGGAGGGAGTCTTGCGCTTGCAGATGAAGTCGAAGTCGAGCATACCCTGCACAGCTCGCGTCTGCATACCGCTGTAGTACTGTCAGGATCGCATCTCACCGTCGAGGTGCTGTTCACCTGGCCGTCATACTGGGACAGCAGGCCACGGACTTCGGGCGACTTACTAGACGAAACATCTCGTCTTTGGGTGGAAGAGAGTGTGCTGTGCTTGTGGGCTCAAAGGCCTACTGGGAGCGGCGAAACGCTGGATGTTGTCGTTGGCGGAGAGGCTGTCATGTCCGTTGACACCGTTGGGCGCAGCGGGGGCCATTGTTGCGGAGGTGGACTTTCAGAAGCGGTGGAGGTGCGGTTCTCTCTAGCTTGTGTGTAGCTGCGATTGTTGCCAAGTCAGCGTCGCTTCTTTGATTCCCGAGTCGAGTGTAGTATTTCGAGGACGTGGTAATGGTGCGATCTTTCTTGCTTGAGCGACAGAGTGCTAAACAAAGCTATCTGGCTGAGCTCTGAAGCTGCTGCGGGCAGAATAATTTCTGGCGGTGGAGAAGGGTCGCTGGCGGGGCTGGAGATAGAGGCAGGGGCGATGGTGGGTGGACTTACAGGTGCAACACGTCGTCCTGGAGGGGAGGATATGGTAAGGGAGGAGGTTGTCGAGAAGATGGAGAGAAGCTTCAAGGAAGAAGTCGAAGTCGACGGTGAGTTGAGAGTCCGAGACGCACGCCTTCACGCTTCCCCGTTCCTGCTGAGATGCGGGATTGCCTGCGCTGACCCCTGCACTCCTAGTTAGCGCCGGACCACACCAGCATCAACACCTTCGGCACAAAACGTCTTTCCCGATGGCAATCATTATTATTTTGGGGACCCGCCTCATGCAGCCCTCCCAGCCGCCGCTGTTGGTTGCCTGTCCTCCCTCGACTTCCTCTCCTTCTGTTCGCCATCCTTCCGCTGACCGGGAGAGCACCGAAACACCAGTCTCTGCCAGTTCCGTGCCCGACGCCAGCTCAACCAACAACGCCGAAATCGACGTCAAAACCGAATGCAGCTCCCGAGACCATGGATATCCCATTATCGTATCATTCCCGTCGTTGTGCGGCTCCCGTGGGACCGTGGCGCCGCAGCCCGTCACTCATATGCTGTTGAAATCGTATGACTTTCAACCATCTTCCAGAGGCGGCGGGCACGCGAGCACACGCCTGAGTGGATGCTAGTTTCAGGGTCAGACTCGTTCTCGGTTTGCTCTCACACCGCTGCACGCCAATCCTGCGACACGTTTTTTTGCCCGTTCTGTGGTACCTCTAGTGGGTCCAGCGCCCCCGGGTCTGTTTACGGAGTTCCTCTTTGGTAATCTGCAGTCTGACCACATTACTATAGGTAGCGACTCACGGCAATGGTGATAATTAATTGTCCGCTGTGCGATGGGTGGCGCCATCACCGGACTCGACGTGACATGTCTTGGAGTGTGATCATATCATGAGCCGTAGTAGGATAAGAGAGCCCGACGAGCAGCGGGAGAGCAGAGCAATGTACAACGGAGGTACAGTATATACAGTAGCAATTGGTTGAAGACGACATGGAGGCTTCGCTTGGAGGCATTGGGACGTGCAAATGCAACGGGAGCGTCATTTCAACAACAACAACAACAAACCGTCCCAGAATATTGAACGGACGATGCAGTTGGGGTTGGGTCAACCTTGTGCGGTTGGGCGGACCCCAGGACCCGTCGGCGAGCGACTCTAGCGTATTCATCGTGTGAAGCTGCTGCGTTGCCCACATCCGAAGGAGCTGCTTCTGCTGCACGCACGCTGCCTTTGAACTCTTCACGAACCCCGACGGAATTCCCATCGTCGCCTCAGTCCTCGCCGCCCCGTCTCGTCTTCTTTTCCCGCAATACACTTCCTCCCAAACAACAACATCTTCTCACCCTCCTCCTCACGCACCCAATACTGCTGCCAGAAAGCGACCGAGAACGCAGCCATTGATCTGTCCCTGAGGTGAGTAAGTCAGCCCGGCGCAAGTTTTATTTTAAGCTCCAAACCCGTCCCTGGAAGTCCGAACAATATTTGGGCAGCACGAGCAACGAACGAGAAGGCAAGAACGGAGTGCAATTGCAAGAACGACGAGTCTGCGAGAAATATCGATGACAACCCCATTTCCACCCTTCCACCGTCACCAGAGACCCCTCCGCAGTCAGCAACAGTCTCCCCCGCGAGCACGCAGAACCAGCAGCGATCCTCCACCCCCAGCGCTCACCGATCCGCGACTTGCACTCGTCCATTGTTCAGCTCGGGCCTAGCTTTCTGCCACCCTCACCATAACTCTCACCGCTGAACCAAATCCCCCTCCTCCCTGCACACGCTTCTCAACATTCCGCTCGTGGCTCTGTTGCATGCACACTCGACCCCGCGACAGTTTGCTTACAATTTGCTTCTGAGAAACAGCTCTCCGCAAGAAAATCCCGCCTCACCACTGCCAGAAACATGTCTGCCAAGTCTATCCTCGAGGCCGACGGCAAGGCCATCCTCAACTACCACCTGACCCGCGCGCCTGTCATCAAGCCCACCCCACTTCCTCCGAGCTCGACCCACAACCCACCCGCAAAGCTCGCCAGCATTGTCTTCGAGGAGGGTGATGATGTTATGGGCGTGCTGGACGCCGCAGAAGCCAAATACCCTTTCCTGCTTGTTCCCGGCTCAAAGTTCGTTGCAAAGCCAGATCAGCTTATCAAGCGGAGAGGCAAGTCAGGTCTGCTGAAGCTGAACTCGACATGGGCAGACGCAAAGGAGTGGATTGCACAGCGGGCAAACAAGATTCAGAAGGTTGAGCACGTCGAAGGTGCTCTGAGGACTTTCCTCGTCGAGCCATTCGTGCCTCATCCTCAGGAGACTGAGTACTACATCAACATCAACTCCGTTCGTGAGGTAATTCGGCACTTTCCTCCCCTCCAAAATTTTCTCCCACTAACCACCAATTTCTAGGGTGACTGGATCCTCTTCTACCACGAGGGAGGTATTGACGTCGGTGATGTCGACTCCAAGGCCGAGAAGCTCCTGATCCCAGTCGACCTCGCACAATACCCAAGCAACGAGCAGATCGCACAGGGCCTCCTCTCAAAGGTGCCCAAGGGTGTCCACCCAGTGCTCATCGACTTCATCTCCCGCCTCTACGCTGTCTACGTCGACTGCCAGTTCACCTACCTCGAGATCAACCCATTGGTTGTGGTACCCAACGCCGATGTTACCTCCGCCGATGTCTACTTCCTGGATTTGGCTGCCAAGCTCGACCAGACCGCTGAGTTTGAGTGCGGTGTCAAGTGGGCCATTGCGCGCTCTCCAGCTGCTCTCGGCATCCCAGTTGCCCTCACTTCAAAAGACGCCAAGGTCCAGATTGATGCTGGCCCACCAATGGAGTTCCCAGCACCATTCGGCCGTGAGATGAGCAAGGAAGAGGCTTACATTGCGGAGATGGACGCAAAGACCGGCGCCTCGCTCAAGCTCACCATCCTCAACTCCAAGGGCCGTGTCTGGACTTTGGTCGCTGGTGGTGGTGCTTCAGTCGTCTATGCCGATGCCATTGCCTCTGCCGGATTCGCCTCAGAGCTTGCAAACTACGGAGAGTATTCTGGTGCTCCCACCGAGACCCAGACCTTCCACTACGCACGAACTGTTTTCGACTTGATGCTGCGAGCACCGCAACACCCCGAGGGCAAGGTGCTCTTCATTGGTGGTGGTATTGCCAACTTCACCAACGTAAGCCTCCAAATTTCCCTCTCACTCTAGATATCATGCGCTAACATGTGTAATAGGTCGCCAGCACATTCAAGGGTGTCATCCGCGCCCTCCGCGAAGTCGCTCCCCTCCTTAACGAGCACAAGGTCCAAATCTGGGTCCGTCGTGCCGGCCCCAACTACCAAGAAGGTCTCAAGAACATCAAGGCCGTCGGCAAGGAGCTCGATCTGAACATGCACGTCTTCGGCCCCGAAATGCACGTCTCCGGAATCGTGCCTTTGGCGCTCGTTCCCGGCAAGTACCACGCCGGCATCAAGGAGTTTGAGCCTTAAGAAAGCTACGCAATCTCGTCGGCTTGGCTGTTGGTGTTTGGTGAGCGGGCATGGATGGGTGGCTTTCGAAACCTTGGTATTTTTTTCATTCTCGCCTTTGATGATGCGGATAAAGAGACGTGCGACATGAGACTTTGGTATCGGGGATCAGGGACATTCAGATGTACGCGCGGATACTGCTGCATTTGCATGGGGAGTATATAGATGTATGCTGTGTGTGTACTTCTTGTTTGCGTCTCATTTGAATCTCCCGACACTGCTCGTGTGATTCTGTGTAAGCTGGCATTGAAGCGGCGAGAGATATATTAACCACGACATTGGGGCCATCGATCTTGCTTGAATTCTTCTGTGAGATGCTCTCTTAGTTCAAGATTGTCGCTGTTACGAGTTTGCAGTAGTTGAAAACATGTGAACAGGGCTCAAAATCTCAAAACGGCACTTGCCGCCCGCATCCACCTCCAACCACCAAACCATCCTCGAACATCTCAAACATCCATATTCTCCACCACAACACCACACACCACTTCACAGCACCCACCAAACCAAATAACAACAAGCAACCATGAGTGTAAGCCCCCTTCCCCTTGCCCCTTGCCCCTTGGCCCTCAAACACCCTCCCCCGTCCCTCCCCTTCCACACACTAACATCTCTCATCATAGTTCATACCCCTCAACCCGCGCCCCATGCTCCAAGCCCTCGTCGACAAGGACGTCACCATCCGCATCAAATGGGGTCAGGAATATACGGGCCGGCTCGTTAGCGTCGACTCGTATATGAATATTCAGCTGAGTGGTGCCGAGGAGTGGAGGGAGGGGAAGAATGCGGGCAGTTTGGGGCAGGTTTTGATAAGGTGCGTGAGAGATTTTGGGGGAGAGGGGGAGGGGGAGGGGGATTGCGGTTTGAGGGGGTGAAGGTGTTTGAGGTGCAATGGCTAATGTGTGGGTGGTAGGTGTAATAACGTCCTGTGGATCTCGGCGCGGAATCAGAAGGAGGCGAATGGGGACAGTGAGATGGCGGGATAAGAGGAGAAGCGAGACGAACAAGAAGCGCGAAGAGGGAGCCAAATGATATGAAAGGATTTCATGGAAGGTGGCACGGAGGACTGTGATACATCCACCAAGACAAGCCCATGAAGCTCAGCGAAAGCGCACATCGGGCGCGACATCGACGTCGACGTGAGGAAAAAAGCCTTGTCTCGAGAACACGGCGCCTGGCGTTTCAGGAAAGAATTCCACGGCTTATGACTAGGTCAGTAGAGAGCCTGACAAAATTCTACCTGCTTTTCGAAATGTGTGCTGAACTTCCACTCCTTTGCAGACGTCGAAGAAGAGACCACTTTCTCGCGAACCACGAGCGACGCGAGTTGAGTGAAATGTCGATACGCAGAAGGACCGATTCTGTCAAATCGTTCGTGGCAGTTGCCAATATGCCTATCTACAGAAAAAGGGTATCATGCAAACCAAAGCAAAAAAAGCGCCCATCCATCTCATAACCATCATAAAACCTCATCACGTCCCATAACTTACCCCTCACACCCTCTCATGCGGCACAACAGGCTTCCCATCTCCATCCGCAAAAGGGTCCCGGTCCTCTATACTCGGCCTCTCCATACTCGGCCTCTCCACATCTAAGTTTCTCCCCTGCTTCAACTCCCAACTCCCCACCCTCTCATGTCCACCCTCAACGATCGGACTCACAGGACTCATCGGACCAGCCTGCTCAATCGAAGCACCGACAACCGCGCCACCCTTGGGTATAGTCAAATCCTGATCCGAACGCATCTTCTGTCCGCCTTTGAAGCCGCCCAGATCGCTTTTTCTTCTTGGCGAAGAGGTGAATCGGAGCCCGCCAAACAACATCGCAGCGCCGAAGAGCAGGAAAGCCACCGCTAGAGCCACCGCAGCACCGATGACGCCTGCAACAGCAGGACTGACATCGTGATGCTTCGGACTGCCTGCACGCCCACCACCCTCCGAAGCGTCATTACTCGAAGTGTTATACGCTTCGCAGAATGTATTCACCGCACCACACTGCTCACACCACACCCCCACATCCTGCAGCATAATATTCTGCATACTGTACTTGAAATCACTCCACATCATCGCCGTCTGATCCGGACCGCGATTAAATAACGGATGACTCGTGTAATCACTCCCACTCCCGTCCGTTCCATTACGGAAGAAGAACTGCACCCACAAGTCTTCTTCGCTCGGGAAGGAGACGTCGCCGGAGGAGATGTTGGTGTAGCTGTAGAGCTCAAAGACAGCAGAGGAGCCGAATTCGGCTGTGCCGTAGAAGTTGGAGTTCAGCTCCCCCATGCCGTTGAGCGCGAAGAAGGAGGTGAAGGGTTGGTAGTCTGCGAACATGAGGTTGAGCTTGTTGGCTTGGCCTGAGTTTGCGATGGCGGTCTCGAGGCTGTTGAGGACGTTGTAGGCGAGGTAGTTGCCTGTAATGGTGGAGATGCTCCCTACGCCGTCGTTTGGGAGACTCGTTGAGTCCGTGGCCGGGTTGTAAGCGCTCAGATTGCCGAGTTGGGCGTACTGCTGTTCGTCTGCGAGCCAGCGCAGCAGAGTCAAATAGCTGGTATTTGTCGCAACGTCTTTGTAACCGTCCAGAATCGTTTGGACGGTTTTGTTGTGCAAGTATTCGTAGGAGAGGTAGTCGTAGATAGCGTAGGCGTTCATGTAGTCCCAAGTTCCGTCTGGAATGACGCCCTCGAGAACGGCAGTACCGATTGCGTTGTAGATACCGTCGAATTGGTCTTGCGTGACGCTGAATTGCGTTGTTGTGGCATACTCGAATGCGGCAGTCACGTAATTGGGACAATCGAAGTTGGCTCCCAGGTAGATGAAGCTGGGATCTAGTCCTGAAGCAACATATACTTGTGGGTATTGGTATCCGCCGAGTGGAGCATCGATCTACAAGCATGTGAGCCTCTCGTGCACTCGTGGGGGACTTTTGCAACTCACATATGACCCATTGGCAAGCACGCTGCTCTCGGGAATATAGCTCGTTGTAGCCTCACCGTTGAAGTCCGGGTTCCAGGGCGGGTACAAGCCTTGCATGAAAGCATACGCAGTAGCAATATTCCACTGCTGGTCCAACGTACTCGCGCTGACTTCATAGTAATCGAGGATATTCGTATTCAATCCGAATAAAGGTGCGCCCTCATTTCCAGCGCCGCCCGTCCCATTGCGCACACTGGCATTCTGAGCGTTGATGTACCGATTGCGGAAGAACGACCCAGCCGTGTACGCTTGCTGCGCTCCCAAGGTGGTTAGGATCGTAGGCTCGTAGGTGATGACATCCGGAGTGCGCTCTCCGCTTCGTTGGACGACGACACTGGACCAGACGGTGTACTGCATCTGCGCGAGGGTCGGAGGGGTGAGGAGGATGGTAGCGGTGAGAGCTACAACGAGGGCGAACATCATGACTATTTGAGGCCTTCTCTTTCGGTGCTAGGCGGTATCAAACCAATCTTCTACTGCCTCAAGCAGCAACAACAACAAAAACAAGAACAACAACAACGACGAATCTGCTCAGCAGCAGTGAGACTGGTAGGGATATGAAAGCGACTAAGAGAAGAGCTCGACCTACCCGGCTCGGAGGAGCTGGCACCGCCGTGGTAGTTATCAGCTGGAGCTCTTATCGGAGCAAGGGCTGGCCTCAGTTGTCCAAGAGTTGGCGTGCCTCGTGAACGCCATTGCTGCGGCTGGATAGCCGTCATGCAGCTGTGCGAGCCAGATGGAGGTAAGCTTAAGCGGTATAGACGAGGTGGGGTGGGAGGAGGATGCTTGAAAGCATCACACAAGACATACAGCTCTCCGCGGACAGCCGAAGCCTGAGGACCAACCTCCGGCAGGCACGTTGGATTGGCTTTCGATAGACCAGGAGGATCCAGTCGACGCAGGATGGTCTTGGTATCGCGGAAAACGTGCGCAGTGCGACGATCAGCCTCGCATTACATCTCGCGATTGCAGTATAGGCGTTCTTGGTACAAAGCTGTGCCCCGCCGCCGCCGAAAGCCTGTGTCCTTCAAGTGGCTGGTAAATCGGCCAAAGTAACCACGAAGGCTGGGAGACACATGCAACCAGCAATCGGTCGATGCAGCCAGCCGGATGTTAGATAGCTGTGCCTGACCGGTAATCTCGAAAAGTAGTTACCGAAGATATGCATAGCAGGTGGTACAAAGCTAGAGATCAGCCGCGGTTCATTAAAGCTTCATGTTCACTACAGCTTTGGAAGCAGAGAAACAAGGCAGTGATGCAAACATACCATCGAACATCGACATCTCCTCCAAGTTTCCTCTTCCAAACACACCTGCAACATAAGCCAAATAACCGCAAGAAATGGCCACAATCTCCTTCAACATACCTCTCATCTCCATCCCATTCTACTACCTGCTCGCCGTCTTCCCCCATGGCTGGGCCATCTCGCGCGCCAGCAAGGGCGACATGCAAAAGCACGACAACAGAAACCCCAAAAGGTAAGTCAAACCTCACCGATCCGCCAAAAAATCCTCGCACTAATAAGTCATGCAGCACCTCATACACCGAGAGCCTGAAAAAACGCCTCACAGCCAAAGAATTCGCTGCGTTCGAGCGTGCCGAATCCTGCCACAGGAACCACTTCGAGAACATGCCTCTGTACATCGCCACCGTATTCGCCGGCATGCTGGCAGAGCAACGAGCGGGCGAGGACGAGCTCGGCCTCATCAATTTTGTCGTTGGATGGAATGTTATTCGGATTCTGTACACCATCAACTACCTCACAGTCGAGACCGTGACTTGGAGTTATCTGCGATCAATTCTGTACTTCATGGGAATGGGCTGGTCGTTCCTGATGCTGTACAGATCGTCTGTCGTCCTAGGCAACTGAGGGACGCGGTTCGGAACATTCAAAGGGCATCTAAGATGTAGTTAGCCACAATATCACAGAACATGCGGTTGCGGGAAGACTTATAAAAAAGTAATTGGCCGCCTCTCTCACTTTTGACGGATCGAGAGACGGCATTGGCGTCCTACACGCCTATATGTGATCCCACTCTCACCCCTGAAGACAGAATTCACCTTCGAACTCCCTTCCACGAATACTGAAATGCAGGATGTCCCTGTCATCACCTCTTGCGCCAAAAGCTCTCACATCGGCACTGCGGGACAGCCAGAAGAGACAGCAACGTTGACCCACTGCAGGCAGAGATTGGATTGCAGACAAGCCAAAGCTTTGAGCCTCACTCGAGAGAGGTCCCGCACTCCTTTCTTTGGAATCCAGCTGTAAGTCTACGTTGCTGACCCGATAGCCAGTCTCGCGGGCCTCATGAGAGCGTCAGACGACGCAAGAAATTCAAGAGCAATCCGCAATTCAGGTCTTGTTTGCTTCCGAGAGGCTCCAGCAAGATCCATCCAGGGGTATCCATAGATTCGTTCAGCAGCTCCGAAGGCCTCTTCTCGGTCAACAGCATCCACAAAACCCGATCTCCGCCGTCGTTCTCCGATTCCAGAACTGAGGAGCAGGCGAAAACATCTGATCGTTTGGCCAGTATCATCCGCACCAGCACTCCGATCCAGGCATGGCATCCCCTCCGTGTGTAATAAGCACTCCCGCTCAGAGACAGGTCTTTGATTCCATCTCTCCGTCCTGACAGACTTCGAGAGGCAGTATGCCGTGAAAAGCGCAAACGGCCAAAGTACATCTACAAAAGCCGCTCGCCATCTCACGCAAGGGTGAGGATGCAACTGCTCATCTGCAAGAAAGCAGAGGCAGTGCGAATTGGGTTCGGCGCTCATCGATCGACCTCCGCTCTCCATCTTCACAGAAAGACTGATCGAATGGTATGTGAAGAGAGATGATTGACGCGACTGATCGGACAATCCAGTGAATGGAACCGCGCCAGTAGCACATGCTGAGGCGTGGGCTTTGAGATCTCATGCTGGGCGATGCTTGGGGTCGAGAATGGCTGGCTTTCTGCCGAGACAGCGTAGCGGATAAGAGAAGTGATCAGGATATCTTCACTGGGTAGAAGGGCAATGTCGTTGACCAAGCGATCTTGCGAGGCCTTGAAGGCTTACTGAATCCAAGTCGAGTGATAAGATGCGAAGGCCCACAAGAGCTGCGTCACCTACAGAAGTAAGTGAGCAATGGAGCACAGTATAACGAGACTTGGGCCACTGGGTTGCTGGAGCTACGGCATGCCAAACGCTTTCGCGTTGACCGGCGATCGAGGAAGCCTCCGTGTGTCAGCAAGACCATCTCGCTGCGTGTCGCACATCTGGCGGACACGGTTCCGACGAGTATGATCAATGCTAGTGGAGAGGCAACCAAGACCGCGCAGTCTGTTTGGAGGCTAAGATCGTCTTGCGTGAATGCTGCCGCGCTCTGCCAATGGCCAAGCCAAGTCGACTGGGACCAGAGCCGGACCAACTCCTGCAGACATCACTGAAGATGTTGATGAGGCAGAACCAAGCGGTCTTCGACATCCTTCGACCTAGTATCCAATATCGCCGACCCTCGCAGCAATCTCAAGATCACAATGCCCTCAAACGCAGCATTTGAAGACCCTCAAGGCGGACCCAAGATAGGCTCGCCCGTCACTTCTCGCCCGCTTCTCTCCCGCACAACACCCAGCGTCTTTCTCAAAGCTGCCCATATTGGTCAGAGCAAGAGTCCGGCCAACAGCCTCGACGCGCGCTTCCTGCGGAAGTCTTACCAAACCGACGCATGAAGCCACTGTATTACACTGCTCTTCCTTGACAGAGGAGCACCGGACATGGACCAGCAAGTCTTTCATCTCGCTCTCTTCTCACCCTTCCACCAGCTCCACCACTGTATTAAGAGCAGCTTCGCCGATCTCACAGGCTCGAATTTCGCGAAGACTAGTCGAAGAAGCCAGCTGCTTGTTCCCGCCAGTGAAGGAGGGAGACACCGCGAGACTGAAAACCGAGGAAATCACTTAGGGTTAAGCACTCCAAGACACCGCATCCACTTCCTGACCAGTTCCGCCAGAGTCAGTGAAGGGGAATCACGTCGTCTGGGTTAGCTGGTGTCGAAGAGCAGGGTGAACTGTTGTCCATAGCCGCCCAGAGCCGTGAACCATCCGGGCGGATCCGGACGATGGGCACGAGGAGGACTGTGGGGAGGGTATGTGCTTCTGGTATGTTCGTAGAGGGGTCGCCAATGCCTGGTGGAAGTGCTGGTTGGGTGGACCGGTTACGCGACTTCAGGCAATGTTTTCGTGTCCTGGAGTGCTGGAGAGAGTCGAGCGGAACCGTGAGTGCGGACGCGACGGCGAGATGGTGGGCATCTGTGATGTCCAGAGGCGGTTTTGGTGACAAAGGAAGAAGGCGCGATGTGGCTGGTTCAGGTTGCGGCAGTCGCGTCTCGCACGACGCGCAGTCACGGGATCTCTTTTGCGACAACAACCACTATCTTCCTCAGTCATTTTCAACATTTGCCATTCTCGACGACTGGCACTTCTGGCTGTTGTATCGGGGCAAAATTGTCGGCAAAATTGTCCTCGTCGCTGCCTTCAATACGTTGCAGCCTCGACTTGCTCCTTCCCTACGCGTAGGCGCGGCCAAGCTCCAACCTTCGATCTCGACTTCACTTCGTGTCGACGAACAACGACATCGCAACACAATGCCAGCAGCGGTCGTGCCGGACTCTGAGGACGAAGACGATGATATCTTCAACGTGAACCACGCTGTACCCAGCCAGGATAGCACGCACAGCTGGGTAGTTCGAGAGGCAGAGGCTTTCTTGACCCAGTCGCAGAACTCGCAGGAAACTGGCCTGAACGAAATGAATTCTCCAGGAACGACGTCTTCAGGTGCGTGCAGATATACCAGTTTAATGACTGCTACTGATGCACATGAATAGACCTGCTTCGTGGAGTTACGGACGCCCAGCGAGGACGCTTCGCGACTACTCCTGATGCTGGTGGCCTGAACGCGCGGGAAATGCCAACTTTGACTTCGCCAGTGACCCAGAGGAAGCGCAGACAAGCCACCACTACCGATTCTGGAGCTAATGTGTCGAGCTCGGGCAAGGTCGTGAAGCGTGCAAAGACCGCAAACCAGCAGACATACGGCTCCAAAACGTCCATAGCTCTCCCGTCTGGCGGCGACGATCGGTGGGCAGCTTTCCGGGACGATGCAACCAGTCTAGCTCCAAACTTTGAGGCCATGGCAGCGACCTCTGAGACCGCCGCACACAACTCTGAGACTGGGAGATTTTCTGATCATTCGGAAGGCATTAGTGCTGAGCTGGAAATATCGACAGGCACTCTGCAGCAAGACTTCATTCAACACGAGCCCGCGGTGATGTTTCGAGACAGCGGTAAGACCTTGGCTTACAATGAGTCGTCTGAGCAGAGACTCGTCGAGCAGGCGCTCATCAGATCCAGCAAGCAAGCCTTGGGAACAGCAGACGCCGAGAATGTACAGTCTGAAAAGCACGACAGCTCGCCGTTTCCATATTCGGCTTCCACGAAACCTACACAGTCTCAAAAGATCGATCAATCAAATACCCGCCCAAAAGACGGCACAGTTGGCGACCATCACAATAATGACGAGACCGCTGGCGAACCAGCTGTTGATGACTTACATGACACCGCTGATGACGGGCAAACTCCGCAGAACCCTGATGCCGGCAAGGATGCAGAAGTCGTGAATCACAACAACGACACCAACCCGAAGCCTTCACCAACATCGAGCCCAGTGGTGCAGATTCCGAGGCGAACTTCGGTATCACTAGATAAAGCTCCCGTCAGCGCAAAAAGCGAGTCCACCCAGAAGAAGACCCGAGGTCGCAAACGCAAGTCGCACGAGTCGAGCGATGACCCAGTCGAGCTACTGAACTCAGATGAGCGGGAGATTGGTCATCCAAGAGAGCAATACAAGCCGCGGCCAAGTCGCAGGAGGGCCACAGAGATCGTTCAGAAGTCCATTGACTTCTCTGTCGTCCCAGAGAAGGCAGCCAGGAAGCGAAGAAAGACAGCTACAGCCAGCATAGCCTCTGCTGGGAGTCAACCCGTGACCAAAGAAGCAAAACAAAAGACCTCACAACAGCAAGATGATGATGTTCCTCGTGCTTCAACAGACTCCGGTCCAGAGCAACCTTCAATACCTGATGCAGACGTCGACAAGGAGACGCAGCCCGATGAGAGTTCGAAGAAGGTACAACCACCCAGAAGTCCTGACAAGCCGAGTCCAGTGCCAGGGCATGGCGACACGCCGACCTCTTTAAAGTCTTCGCAAGATGCCATTACGATGCCCCCACCATCACTACCTGCATCAGCCACGAAGAGGAGAAACCGACGAAGCCATACTACCATCTTCGAAGACCACATCTCCCCTGGAGCGCTCCAGAGGTCACCAAATCTGAGCCAGCAGCAGGCGAGTAGGAGGTCTGCTCTTCAAGAATTGCCAACAATCTCAACGCAGCGTAAGAGCAAGAAGTCCAGAATTGCCCCCGATAGTGACGATGACGAGAAAGACGAGCTCGCCCAGGACGACGCACCCGCTCAAGAGCCTACTAATCCCAAGAAGAGAGGAGGCCCGGCCAAAGCGCCAGTCGAGAAGAAAGCGAAGTCGAAGGAGAAGGTAGTCGAAGACTCCGACACAGCCGAAGAAGACGATGATTTAGAGGAAGAAGAAGCCATCGAAGGACTACCACTAGAGAAGAATGGCCGCAGCCGCGCAAGGAAAGCTCCACAAGAGACCAGCGCACCCGAGGAACCCAAGGTACCCGAAGTAGTCAAGATCGCGTCCAGCGACATGTCAGCGATTGAGAGGAACACAGAGAGCAGTCCAGCGAAAGCAGCTCTGCTGCGGAAAGACGCAAACCAGCAACTCACGACAGAGACCGCCACGCCCTCGCCTTCACCCCAGAAGCCCGCCGCTAAACCCGGTCCAGTCTCTCACTCGCCGATCAAGAGTTCTTCCAGCGTGAAACATCGAGTTGGTCTGAGCAAGAGATCGCGAATTCCTTCTTTGCTCAAGACCTTTCGACCGCCGCCTAAGCAGTCGACACGATGAGTAGGAGGACTGCATCTATCGCTCAGAGCCATACTTGGAGGAGAAGAGGAGGGATGTCGCTGACCACACACAGTCATATTGGCTGGCTCGCTTACCCTCGCGCGTTGAAAGCATTTGAACCTACTAATGAACAGCGATACCCCGAAGTAAATAAATGACATTTCTCTCCAGCTTCAGATATCCTAGGACTGCGGTGACCTAAGAATCTTCGTGCAAGGAACGTCTCTAACTTTTGCAATATACCAATGTAAAGCTCGAGCACCTTCGTGAGGTGCGAGTCGCCGCCAGCACCGATGCCACACACGTTCCATGTCAAATCGAATAGGGATACGCCGTCTATCCTCCCATCCAAGTCCAGTAGGAACCAAAGGCCTAATTCAAGGATATGTTGAATGCGCCAACCACCACCACAACCCACCCCCTCTACTTCCCAAGCTTCATCGCATCACCAACTTGCTGCGTCAGTTCTCCAACCGCAGCGGACGCAGCGTTTTTCTCCGGCGACCCAGGAGTAACCCCCGCCGTCTCCGCCTCCGTCAACCCCTTCCGCACCCTCGCCACACTATCCACAATAACTGCATCAATCCCCGCCTGCGCCTGCAAATTGCTATTCCTCGGATCATTATTCAGAGTGCCATACGACACACATACCAGCTCCGAGCTCTGCACGACATTGATCAGTCTCGGGCACAGCACAAACGGCTCCGCAGCGCTGACAATGCCCAGTAGACTCCAGCGACTGGCGAAGCGGATGGCTTCCTGCAGCGACGATGCGCGGATGTCGCCGACGGGGGAGACGCCGGCGTCGGTGAGGAAGAGGACGGGAATGGAGGGTTGTTTGAAGGTGAGGAGGAGGCAGATGTCTGGGTGGAAAGAGGAGAAGACAATGTTTCTCTTCTTGCGCATGTCGTAGACCATCTTGAGGACTGTGTCGACGAAAGAGTTGAGCTCGACGGCGTACGTGTCCATTTCCTCCTGCACGGATTCAAAGAGCATGGGATATTTCATCTCGATGTTGAAACCAACGTCCTCGGGTATGGTCCGGAACATCTCTTCGAGGGTAGTGAAGGGTTGCTGGATGAAGTTGCTGCTGTTGCCTTTATAGCCCTTGATCTTGAAGTCACGAGTATGCTTCATGCGCTCAGCCTTGGCCCGGTCTTCGGCTGGCGCACCACCAACCGAGTATGAGCGCTGGACGCGACCCCTCTCGTTGTTTTCCCTGCGAGATTTGCCGTCTGCAGGTGACGATGGTCTTGTTGGTTTGGGTGTGTCGCTCAGCGCAAGGAATTGCTCCAATGTCAGTGTATGCACGGGGACATCAGCTCCTGTCTCGCTGACGAGGAAGTCGTGATAGATGACCGGGACATGGTCCTTCGTCATCTGCACGTCGAACTCGACATATGATGCGCCCAAATTTGCAGCCGTGATGAAAGACTGAATGGTGTTCTCCCCCAGTTGCAGTGAGGTATTCGTCGCTACGTTCTTTCCCAGACCACGGTGTCCAATGACCATCGTCGAAGACTTGGTCCAGTATGTTTTTTCCTCGCTGATGTTGAGATTAGGATGCTTGAACGGTGTGATGACGGAGAAGTTGAAGTTGATAGATCCAATGACATCGAAGTCTTGTCCGGCCAAGAGTGGCACACTGAGGTCGGTCTGCAAGGTCATGCGCTTGTTACCGATACCAGGCTTGATGCTCGACAAGAGTGCTACTGCTCGTGCAATGCGTTTGTTGGTGGATCCAGCATATGTGGGAACCAGATCGAACAGCAGCTTGACCTTTGATGGATCCTTAGTCATGAACGTCATGGGTGAAGTACTAATTTCCTCCTGGATGGGGAGATCAATGACTGCCGGTTCGCCAGTAGCACCCTGAGCCGACACAACAAGCGACAATGCCGTGTCAAGCTGTGTTGCGTGCGCATCGTTGATGGCGATATTCTCCAGACTGATCGGCGCGACATTCTTGTGCTCGTCCAACGTACCCAGACTGACGAGGACCATGCATTCGTCGGTCAAGTATCGATGTCCAAATGACTTGACTGGTTCAGGCACGCGGGCCTTGATAAGCTCTTCCTTGGGTACACCATTCGACCTCCTGTTCTCCAGAGAGGAAGCGGCCGGTGGAGAGCCGGACAACTGGGCCGCGAGCTCTGGACTTGGATGGAGGCTAGGAGGAGGGGTGAATTGTGCAAGATACTGCGCAACTTCCATATGCCCTCGCAAGGCAGCGTGTTCCTGTGACGTCCATTGTGAAGTGTCCAGCTTGTTGATCTGAGCACCAGCATCCACCAGAAGTCGTACAATGGGCAAGTGACCATTGACTGAGGCGATGAACAGGGGCGTCCACCCATATGTCTTCTCTGGAATCTCAACATTGATGCGATGCTCCCCTTCTCTTGCCGCAAGAAGCGCCTGAGCGCATTCCTCATGGCCAAATCGAGCCGCGACATGAAGAGCGGTTTCGCCTTGCTCGTCACGAAAGTTGACGTCGACACCAGCATCAACCAGAAGTTTGACGATCTTGAAGAAGTTCGACTTCGTTGCCAGCGCTAGGGACAAACCGCTCTTCTCGACATGCTTGCTGGTCAGATGCGTGTTTGTGAACTGATGCCAATCATCCACAAGAAGAAGAGCTTTGGATGATCTGTAGTGGCCACCAATGACCGCCAAGTGCAATGGAGCATAGCCTTCGAGGTCTTGCCAGTACGCAGAGTCAATGCCTTCCGAAATGTCGAAAAGCTGCCAATCCTGCAGATGCTTCAAGATTGTCTGCGTCGCAAACACCAGTCCATACTGCGCGGCGTAATGAAGTGGCATGCGTCCGTATACGTCTTTACTAAGCACACCGGGTCGCTGTTCTGTGGTAAGGTGCTCGAGAATGAAGGTCAGGAGTTTCTCGGCGTCGACATCTCGGCCTATATCCTGGCCTGGATCTCTTTCTTCTACCTTGAAGCCACCCGGGGCACGCACTGGCGGCTCAGCAGCGTTGATGAACGTCGTCGTCTTGGTGATCTCTTGATAGCCTCCGGCATCTCGAGAAGCTCTGCTACGTCCGGTCGCGATGATCAGCTTGTGAAGGCAGTTGCGCTTGTTCAGATCATCGTCCGGGTCGATCGAGGGTACCCTGCCCAGGATCGCTTGAATAGATTTGAAAGCCTTGAAAGCGATTGCGCGCTGCAACAAGTCCAGCAAGAGGCCTTGCTGCGCTCTATTCTTTGTGCCGACCGACTCCACGAGTTCAAACAGCTTATCCATGTCTTCTGTCTTCACGGCCTGCTCCATTGCCTCCAGGGCTGCGGAGGATATCTTCAATGTCGTTCTAGAACCCATGCGATGTATTGAGCCGGAGCTTCCAGAATGCACTGAGCTGGTATCGTCGACTACCTTGACCTCGCCGAGCTGAGACAGCCAATCATTGATGGACCGCAGATCCAATGACAGCTTATTGTTGGTTGCGAATGACTTAGGCTCTACCTTGGTAGCAAGGTATCGGCTTTGTGTAGAGGAAGAGGCTATCTTTTTGTCCAATTTCTTTGTGATCTTCACGAAACCCCGTCTGTTGACTTCTCCGTACCATTGGAGCTTGCGGTACTGGCCTCGGAGCTCGAGCAAGGCGCCCATGAGATCGTCCATGTCGTCGCGGTCCATGCCGTCTTTGAGCTTTGAGGCCATGCCGTAGCGGTCGAAGAGGAGTCGGAGGCGGCGCGAGAACTCGGCATACTTGCGATTGTAGAAGGTGTCGACATCCTCCAACTGGCGATCAAGGGTATAGAAGAACTCTGCAGGACGGTTAGGTTATCTAACATGCCCTCTGGGCAAGCTCACCGTACCAGCCAAATCCGGGTCTTCTCCCTCCTGCTCCGACTGCTTCTTGGCAGCCTTGATCAACTTCTTGAGGGCTTTGTAGTCGATATACGACGACGCCCACTCGGGGACTTGGTTTCGCGGGAGATTCTGCCCGAACTTCATGGCGGGCGACTGTTCGCGGTTGCTACCGCTATTTCAGAGCTCGAAAGCTGCTGTAGAAAAGCTGTATGAAGCTAACACGCGAAGCTCAGCGGTGAGGTAAGGTAAGGCAGATCTGGCGAGTTCGCCAACCAAGAAAAAGCTTTCTAGGTTCAATGGTGAAGACGGAGCCCAGTTTGGGAGCCTTGGGACAAATACCAAGGAACAATTGTCATCGGCGGCTACCGGCAGCCATGGCGGAAGAGCAACGGAGGCATGCGTATCATGTCGCCACGTCCAGCAGTCACAAAGGAGAGAAGGGCCCGCGAGAGATGAAGAGAGTGCGAAGGTACTGCTGTTGAGTGGCCAGGGCAAGATGTTTGCAGAAAACGTGACCTCATGGTTGGACAACGATGCCCGCCTTCCCGAAAGCTGACCTCCTCGCCTTGGCCCGAGGGGAAGTGCTTTGTACCTGCTTCAACTCGCACAAGACAACAACTTCATCACGAAGAGGACGGCAGGTTCATTGATATGTATCAACAGCACCCGCTAGCGCGCACAAGATCATCTGCATGTGATCTTCAGGAACAGAGGCCACGTGTGCCTGAGGAAGACAGCCAGTGCCTCGCGCCTATGCACTTCCTCACCACGCGCGGGATGCTCATGTGTACGGTGATTTGGTAACCAGCACACTCATGATTCGCTGTCTGGATAATTACATGTGTTCCTGCATACCAACTCGCACCTAACATTCCACAGTCACACATGTCGGAGTTGGCACCACGCCTACTTCGAATGCAAGACCGACATGCTTCGGTGCAGACAAGCATAGCAACATGAAATATGACTAGGAAGCCCAGGCCTTCATTCATGCCGACTAAGGAATCCAATCTTACCGCGAACGACTCGTTCCTCAACAGAACCACGACTCGGCGTTCTTCACATCAACCTCGTCGACTCAAGACGCTCAACGCTCACTCAACAAGTGCAGCTGTGAGGATATATCCTCGCTTTTAATTATACTAACCATCGAACACCTCGAAATGAGCCTCCCAGTTCTAATAACTGCAGATCTCCCACTGAATACCCATCCAATCACCACAAGAACGGGATACTGTACCAATCCACGCTCTCCTAGATCCCTACGCGCCGCATGAGCGAGAAGAGAAAGTCCCGACCTCCAGGTCTTCGGTGTACAGCTCAAATCCTCGATATTGACATCCTCTTCCTCCCTTTCACGAGATAGCTTGACAGTCGAACGTCTCTGCATCTCAACCCTCACATGGTGGCTGTCACCAAGGACAACACCACAGTTTCATCCATCTCATATCCACTAATGCACGCACGCACAAACCCGAACGTCGCGAGAGTTTCGGTCCTGATCACTCCCACGTAACACAACGAGTAGGACATACTCCCGAGTACCAACGCCAATGTATATGTATATGTACGATTTACCGATTGAAGAGCGCAGTAGTTAGTTCTATGGGAGCACCTCGTGACGCGGCGGCGCCGTTTTCACTACGGTCCGCTCCTCCCTTTCTCGAAATACGCTTTCGACCGGTCTCTCTTTCTGACAAGGCGCTCCGCAAGCTCCGTCATGCCGAAGCGGTTGTGCGAGAAACATCGGAGATCACTTCCAACCAATGATCGTCATTCCTTCTTGGCATCCTTACCTGCTCCATCCTCGCCTTACCACATACCGCCTGCGTACTACTGTTCTCACACCCCGTCAATATTTCGCTCCAAGCCAGCTCAATACTCTGAAGAAAAAGCTAAAAATCGCCCGAGGAAGTTTTACGCG
The DNA here is from genome assembly GCA_002785995.1 of Mycosphaerelloides madeirae. Taxonomy (NCBI): domain Eukaryota; kingdom Fungi; phylum Ascomycota; class Dothideomycetes; order Mycosphaerellales; family Mycosphaerellaceae; genus Mycosphaerelloides; species Mycosphaerelloides madeirae. Next base: position 11,075 of record NHNV01000013.1, on the reverse strand, counting down.
GCCTCCAATCATGCCCGCGGGCCGCACATGCCAGTAGGATACAGTGCATAGACTTCCCTCCAAAAGACGCCACAACCCATTTCTCTCGCGCTGAAACCGGACATGCACCACGCAGGTGGCGTTCTGCTACTGGAAACCCACGAGGGAAGCGTGGCAGGTAGCGCATATGTAGTGAAGGATTGAGATGGGAAGAGATAGGCAGGTACCAGCGAAGGGTTTGAGAAAAGCAGAGGGACGAAGGGTGAAGATGTTGTAGAAGAGGATGGATTGTTTGAATTGCACCACATGGGAGTTGAACTGAATAGGGAGTTCAGACATCCCTCTACCATATACACCTTCTACTCACCAGGATTTAGGAGGAAGCCCGTAGTCCTAATCCTACATGTACATGCAAAGCCAACCTGAGAGCTGCATGCACGAAGAAGAAAAACGTGGACGCCCGAGGGAACACGACCAAACCAATACCATGGCATTTGACCGGCACTACTATCTAGCCTCATCCAACACACACACTTCCTCTTCCTCCTCCTCAGCCTCCCAAGAGCATCGTCCAACTCTCCTCATCCGCTCGTCCAAGTGTCTCCCACCCGCATCAATAGCAGCAGTACTTTGATTTCCCATCCCACGACTCGTGGAATCGCTTCCATCCCGTAGTAGACATTCCTCCGATCTAGTAGTTTTTTTCGACTCCCTTACCCCCAAAAACCCAAACACAAAAAGAGAGGCTCTCGAGTCTCGACAAAAGTGGTATCGTTTAAAACAGAAAGCAACCCTCAAACTCTCGTCCAAGAATTTTCGTCCTCAAAAAGGTATAGGGTAGAAATGTGTTCTCCTCATCCTGCCGATGCTGTGATACCAGCAGGAGGAGAACCAAATCCTGTGCCATAGGCAGCGAGTCTATCGGCCACAGCTTGGATGACGGCTGGGTCATGGTGGCCGTTGGCGCGTTTGGGTCTATGAGGACGGGAAGTCAGTAGCTGATCATGTATATCTTCGGTTGAGGTGAATACTCACGGTTCCCGCGTACAGTTATGACACCTTTCATGCCCGCACTCAAAACAACGATCGGAATCCAGGAACAGCGTATTACAATTCTCGCACGTATATCGCACACGCTGTCGGGGTTTCCGGTAGACTCTCTGGACGGCCTGGACTGTAGGAGGATGGTCGGTGGGAGCGGTCTTGGGTGGATAGCGAGGACACTGATCGCAACGGACGTGGCCGCAATTTTGGCATTTGCTTCGGCTGGGTGGAAGGAGGTGGGTTGAGCATTTGTGGCATTGGCGTCGGACGAGTTGGGTTTTGGGCTTGAGTACTGCGCTCATGCCGCCTCGCGGTCGGGTGTAGATGGAGAATTCGATGTTGGGTAGCTCGATCTCCTCGTTATCGGCGTCATCGTCCAGTTCTAGGGGCGGTGATAATAATGTGATTCCTGATACAGGTTGATCCTGCGTCCTCGGTGCTCCGTCTGGGGCTGTCTCGATCTCGCTCGTGTGTGGAATGATGGCCTGGGGTTGCTCGACTACAGGGGCTGAAGGCTCCATCTGATATCGTTCCAAGTCCAGGTCAACACCAGGTTCATCATCTGTGGGCGATGGCTCCGCGAAAGTGGCATCCTGCAGCTCCAATTCTCTCCTCGTGGTCTCCAGAACTTCGCGCACGCGCTTCGATGGATGTCTCGTGCAGTCCCTACAGCGTCGATGTCCACACGAAAAGCACGTCTTCTCCATCCCGAATCCGGTGTTGCATTCATGGCATGTCCAGTGTACCCGTAGCCGTACAGGCTTCTCAACACGCCTAATCTTCGTCGGTGGCTCCATTCGCGCGAGCTGTTTACTCCTCGAGCCATATTCCATCCCGTATTTTGCGAATAACACCTGCGCCCTGTCCTGAGCGATTCCTGTCCGACTCGATAGCATTGGCAGAAGCGGTTCCTCGGATTCATCCTCTGTATCAGCGGCAAGCAGTCCGGTGTCCGCTTCCAGGGGAGAGGCCATTGGAATGGTCGCCGACGCAGTCGGCATGGAGTTTAGAGTCGCAGTATCGCCTCGCGCTTGGATGATCTGGTGGGTAGGCAGAGTTACTGGTTCGATGGCCCTCGTGGACGGCGCTTCTGCGACGGGGGTGGTAGCTCTAGGCGTCGCCATGCCGCTGCTCCGTCGCTTCATCCTGTTCATCTTGCTCGTAACCCGCTTCCACCACGGTCCTCTCCTCTCCGGATCCATGGTTCGTCGTGGTGATGCTGCATCGGCCGACATGGTGGTCGGAGGGGAGTTGTCCCAGGTCGCAAGCGAGCAACGCAAAAAGCAAGTGCAAGGATGCAGCACAGCCGCCCCGAAGAACGGTTTGTGGGTGGATCTCAGCGAGCGGAAGTCAAGATGTATTCGGTGAAGATCGGCCCCGGTCGGCAAGTCCTAGCCGTGCGCGATCGACACGAAGGTCCAATTGAGATGCGGCAGAGAGCGATCGCTCAGATGTTGGCGGAGGGAGGATGGGAAGGAGCAGCAGGCCAGGAGGAAGCGTGTGAAGTATGTGTCGATGTTGTGGGGGAGCACTGAGCAGGAATCCAGCAGCACTCAGGCAGGACTCCGACAGCGCGGCCATCTCTCTCCCAGAACTGTGAGCTGGAGACGCTGGCCCACGCTATGCCGCTTCACTTTAGCGCGACATGGAGTGGAGCAGATAGACTTCAGCCTATGCACGCCTCTTCCGTCGCCTAAACCCAACCCATCGCCTGCCCCGAGCACACCCACACCCACTAGTCCATCACATAAGGGGCTTCTTGCGTCCCTCCAACAGCCAACCGCCACGAGCAAAAGAGTAAGAAGTCCCGAAAGCGAAGAAACAGCCAAATGGTTCATCACATCCTCCAAACCGATCAGCTGGGCCCTCCCGCTTCCCACCGAACAGGGGTTTTAAGAACTCTGACAGGCATCTTTCCTTCCACATCCTTCCCAGCCAGTCGGATGCCCAAACCCAACACGACTTCGACTCGAACACCTCATAGTTAAAAAACTGAGACAAGTCGCTTATAAGCAGCACGCGGCGGAAGTGTCATATATACCAATAGTCGAATACTTATATACAACCCCCAGTCTGTCTTATCCCCAAGTACACGTGTGCGTCGCTCATCTGGAAGGTACCGACGAACACACGACCGGGATCGGGGGCAGGCAAGTGAGGAAACGAGCGGGTCTTTCCAGGTAAGCAAATGCATGCATAACCTGGAAAGGCAAGGCACTCTGGGATCAAAAGAAACGTGGTACGTAGTAGTCGGTGCCATCTCATCGGATGTTCTTCTGATCGATCTCAATACCATACAGCCGCCCGAGTCGTCCTGTCTCGACATCCCTTAACCCCAGCATCATTGCCCCCCCAAAAACGCCCTCGCTATGCCGTGAACCCACGTTTTACAATATATACTGTACAGATCTTGTTGTATTGTGTCCCCTCAGTGGAAGAAGTATTGGCTGTCCTTAAGACGCTTCACGTCAAAGTCGCCTCTCTTGGGCACTTCTGGGAAGGTCAACGGCAGCCAGACGAAGAGCTTGCGTTCCCGCCTAGACTTCTCGTTCGCCTTCGCCCTGGCTGCGCTCCTCCGCGCGTCGAAGTCGCTCTCCTCCGATGCTTCTGTCTCCGCCTTCTCGTCCAGCACTGCATCATCCTCATCCGCATGGACAGCGGACTCGGCGAGAGCTTCGTCGTTTACGGCTTCTTTTCCCTTCGTCGTTGTTGGGATCTCGCCCAGTCTCTGCCCAGCCATCTCCAGAGGAAGGGCAAAGGCACCCTTGTCCGCCTCGGACTCGAAGATGCTGCCCGGCGTCACCATCGCCTTACCCTTGGCACGCTCCTCTGCGTCATCGCTGTTGATCAATCGTATGCGCTCCACCTCGAGCGCCAGTTCGCTGAGCTCCGTTGACTTGTCCTTCTTCATCTCGGTGCGTCTTTCAGCAATCCTTTGCCCTACTGAGCTGCGAGCCAAGACCGTTGCCAAGTACATGCTGCCCTTGTATCTAGCCTCGAACTCCTCTTTCAGCCGTCCGACAATGTCCTCAGAGTGCATGGCCACAAAAGCATCGCGCAGCACCGTGCTCAGCTGGTTGACATCACATGCGTGCGTCCAGAACGAATCGTGAATGCTCGCGAACGTCATTCCCCTCTCCGTGCATTCAATCGCGCTCAGCAGCATGTGTGTCGCATCCAACGAATGGATGAAGTTGGGAGGGAACGCCTGCAGTTGCTTACGCTTGCTGACTGGATCCCAGACCTGGGGTTCCAGCATGGTAAAGTTTTGTAAGTTCGTTGCAATAACGCGACCTTTACTTGTGCGGTAGGGCTGAACGACAGGAAGACGGAGCGGCGTTGTCCATACTACGGTCGACCGGAAAAGAGGTTTGGCGTCCGCCAGAACTGCTGCCTCTGGGTTTGTGCGATATTTCTTCTGCGCAGTCTTCTTGGATCCCATCGACTCTGCTTCGGCGTCGCCAGGTGATTCAACCTCAGCCGACTGTGCCGCGCCCGCGTTTTTGGTGCTTTTCCTCTTTGCTTTCTTGGGTTTCAGCGACTCAGCTTCAGCGTCCTCAAGTTTTGTGGCTTTGGAAGATCTGCGTCTCTTGGCACGCGTTTGGGTCTTGAGTTGCTCCATCTGTTCTGGCGTCAGAGAAGTCGAGATGCGATCTGCGCATTGGCCCAGCCAGGACTGGATGGACTGCGCTCCAGCGAACATGGTACCAAGTGACTTGAAAATCTTGGTAGCAATGTAATGGGACATGCTGCCATAGTTGACGATGGAATCCCTCTTCTTCACTTCAGGGAAGAGCACCTCGAGCTGTCTGGCCACTTGCAGTCTCGCACCAAAGAAGGTCACACCGTACACATTGGTCATGACGGGCTGTTTGACACATTTGCGCGTCAGACGTCCACGCAGCTTCTGTGCGATTGGGTTGCCAAGCTCAGCGTCCTGTTCCACCTCCTCTTTCACTGCTTCCGCGACAGCAGTGTAAACATCTGCCGGGCGATCACTGGGTTCCAGATTCACCTGGGCTGCACCAGCCTTGTCACCTCCGAGCGCAGCGTAATGCTGGAGGCCATTGCATGTCCCGTCTTGCTGGATGGGTAGACAAGACATGAACTGCGCAGGATCCGGCGAATCCAAGGCCTTGGTGAGCTCGAAACAAGCAGCCAGTGTCTGCCATGCGTCCTCTGCCTGTAGCCACCATCTCCGCCCATCAAGTGGCCTGCGGACGGAGTCGTAGATGTCGTCCAAATGCGCCATCGTGAACTCGACACGCTCAGACATGCTGGCTTTGTCATGGCCGGCGACTGTGGCCAAATGAATCTTTAGCCATCGCAGTCCGACTTCTCCCAAAGGCTTGCTCTCGGCGAATGTGAGCAGTCCTCTAACGTTATCAGCACCCATGTGATTGAGGTACGGTGGTATCGGATACGCTCGTCCGCGAAAATCGAGATTGTGGGGAAAGTAGAGCGTCTCGTTGAGTACTGTCCTCGCGATTTCCATCTGGAAATTTTGGAAGCATCGTTTGGAGTGCAGACCGCTTTTTCTGTTATGGGCGTCCTGTAATTCCTCCAGCCACTTTCGTCTAGCCTGTGGATCTCCGCTTTCTGCAGGTTCGGGAGGCAGAGTGATATTTGGGTCAAGAGGCGCAAAGTTCGCTATCTGTTCGCCTGAATTCCAGGCCTCGAGCTGAACCTTAAAAACATCGCGATGGATTTTCCATGGCACCTTTCCGAGTGCGGTGAGCCCTTTGTAGATGGTGTCCAGCTCACCCTGCTCGTCCGCCGCGATGAAGTAGTCTTTACCGCTCTTGTCACCTGCCGGGAGTCGGAGAATATCGTTAGGATAATGGAGGTAGCCCCCCGTGTTCCATCCTTCCCAGGGCTTCGGTTCGACCACCATGGGCATCCGCTTTGCAATGACGGAGCCGACAGGCTCACTCTGGAGCTTGCTCAGGAGTGCTGGATTTGGTAGAACTACTCCCAGCTTCTTGCCACGATGGTACTTGATCCTGTGTAGAAAGGCGGGTTGCATTTGCGTAATCTGCTGTTTTGTCCTAGGATGCTCGCGCGTAACTGGCAGATGAGCCGACTCAATGAGCTTGGATACGAGCATGGCACCCAGTTTGACTTTCACATCAACAGTCCACGCGAGTTGTGCGAGCATGGCTTTGGCCTGTTTCTCCGACTTACGTTTCTTTGAACTTGCCTTCGTTGTTGACGCTTCCGTTTGAGGCGTCTGTGTGTCCTTGTACCGCTTTGTTTTGCTCGACAATTTCTGTGCGGTCTTTCCAAAATGCCTCCGTGATGGGTTATTGGCGGTATACTCAGACTCGATCGATTCGGCCAAGCCCACAGTTAGGGAATTGAGTTTGATGTCCATCTCGTGCCGATCTGTCTGCCGGTTTTTACCTGGCGCCATCCTTTGCATGGTAAAGAGAATTGTATTGGCTGCAAGTGTGCGCAAGGGAAGTAGCTCCAGAAATGGTCCGTAATGATTTCTGTCCGACTTGCTGTTGTGTCTCGGCGCTGCCAGCTCTTTCTTCACCTCCTCCAATTCGGCCTCGAGAGCAGGCAGGAGTGCTTGATGCCACTGCCACATCAACGCGGCGAGTGGTCTGCTTTGCATGGCAGTGTGTATTCCAATCTTCTTCAAGTCTTCGTCGGCACTGCGCCAACGCTCAATTGCAACATCCACCGACGTCTCTTCCAATATCTGCTGTCTTTCGAGGGCCCTTTCCAGGTGTGCGTCGGGAGACGCATCAGGCGGTAACGAGGGTAGCTCTGTAATTGTGCGCATCGTCCTTTTGATACCAGCCAAGCCCAAACCCTTCTGTTCAGTCTCAAGCACGTCCGGAATTGAGTCCAGGTCGATCACATCTGGTCTGCCGACCTTCTCTGAGCGTGTCTCCACCAGAAGTGGGTCATCGTGATTGATTTGCGGTTCATCTAATGCGTGAGCTTCGGCGGGTAACTCGTCGTATTCTGCGGTAGCACGTTGCAGCACGACGTATTCATTGTCGTCGTAGTCCTCCGAAGTCAAAACTTCTTCGAGAGCATCGTCACCTAATTCGCTGGCCATTTCTGCGTATCTGCGTATTGATCGTTCGCGCCGCGATCCGTCCAAGGACCGAATGGAAGCGCGAATCATGACGACCAGTATTTTCTCGTCCAATCCGACAGACTTGTTGCGAACTTCAACTTCGAACCACCTCTGCATCTCTTTCAACACCTCTTGCGACTTTGGCGAGTCTCTTCCATGGGCAGCCAAGCTCTTCAACAAGTCCTCGAGATAGGCAGTGTGTGCGTAAAGAGACTCGGGCGCTTCTGGCCCACACTGCTCGGTCAAACGCTGAATGATGGCATGCGCTCTATCTCGACGACCGACGCTGAGACTGGTGTGAAGATGCAAAAGAAGCTGCTGTGCGGTTCCGCTAATACCAGGGGCGACCTTGATGAATTGCTGATCAGGCGCATTGTAGCTGAGGACGATTGGATCATCTCGAAAGCGGTCCAGCTGAGGAAACTCGGCAGAATGTGGCTTGGTGAAGTCGAAAGGCACGTGGTCGTCGCCGACGCTGCGGAAGGCGGTCGCCTGTGCGGATGGGGGTAGCGGAGTGGTTTGCCGGATGCTGCGGACATCGGCAGCCGTGGCAAGGAGTCGAGTCTGCGTCTGGCCTTTCGAAGGACTCCGCCGTCGAGACGGTATTCTATTGGGACGCGCAGTCGAGGCATACGACGCGGACCATCGCAACTGCGCGGGAGCCAGCCATGGGAGGTTGAGCTGTTCGAAGGAGGCCGCGAGGATCTGGGACGTGCGCCGGTTCGAGTGTTTCCCAGAGCGCAGCATGATGGACGTCGCCGCCGTGCCAAGGAACAACACCCGCAGTCCCGTCCAGCGGAAAGGAATGACAAGGAAGAAAAGACGTGATACAATGCGCGGCGAAGGAGGGTGGGAGGATGGATGAGTGATGGGGTGCAAGAGGGAGGCGGATTTGATTTTCCTTGACGCACGCGACCATCTTTGTGGTTAGACTTCGGATCATCCTCTCATCTACCGACCCAATCACGCCGTCAGCCGCCTTTTCTGCTCTCCTTTCCTCGACTCCACTTCACGTACTTCCTCGTGCCTCTGCTTCGAACATCTTCATCTCGACGAGCGCCGAGTAAATTGACATCAGCAGTGATGCTCTCCCCGGAGAAGCATGACCCTTTTCCGAATCGCCGTCAGGCATTGTATTGCGGTACATTGTAGGTGTCGCAAGGATATAGGCGAAAGGCAAGCATTTCATTTACATCGTGAATCCTCTTGGTACGGCATGTGAAAAGAGATTGCAGCTGGCAGACTGGAAAGAGCAGCACTACATTGCGACTGCCATGTTGGGCGACTATTCCATGTGAACGCCAAGCCAAGGTCTCCTACTTTCGCCTTTCTTCTTTCACACATCAGTCGCCCTTCAATCAGACCTCATTCAGACACGCGACTGCAGGCACTCTCCGCCATGGACTTCCCAACCGTCGCAACGCCGCCAACAAGCCTCGAGCACGAGGTCGAGGACGCCTGCGCCGCGCTAGGCTACTCCAACTTACCACGACGCGCTGGTGGTCATGGCCCAGAAGCCCAGCCATCAGACGAGGACGCCTCCATGCAGTACTTCGACTTCAACGCATACGACAATGAGCATCGCCTTACAGGGCCTGGAAAGCAGCCGCAGCACACGTGGGAGAATGACACCCCTCAAAACGCTCAGACGAACTTCACTGACAGTACGGAGACCGGTCATTTTCAGTCCCACAACGAGGGGAACGGACTCACCAATGACAAGCGCGAGTATCAACATGCTCCAGGACAGGAGTATCAACATCCTCCAGAAATGGGATGCCAACACCCTCCAGAAGGCAACTATCGACACGATCCACAAGAGGAGTATCAGCACGCTCCAGAAGGGGAATATCAACAGCCTCCAGAATACGAGACTCGTCGAACGCCCTACAAGTCCACCGAGATGCCAGATCAGCAGCAGTGGCACCAACGTAACGACTGCGTTGAGTACTTGCAAGGTGCTACAGGGAATTATGACGAAGAGATGCCCGACAGCCACTTACAACAAGAAGATGAAGACGACGTCAAAGAACCACCTCTTGGTGAATATCTCTTCGAAGATGCTCGCGAGGCCTTCTTACACAACAACCCGCTGCCATACGACCTGCTTCCTACACCTCCACCAAGCGCCAACGAAGACCTTCCCACAGACCCTGCCGAATCAGTGGATATCTCGAAAGCGGTCCGAGAGACAACATCTCTGGGCCCGGAACGATGGAACATCGAGAAGGATTCCGCTCAATTCCTTGCCACTATCATGGATGTGTCGAAAGAAGAGCCGCCACGACCAAGTTTGCGCCAAGTATTGCAAGAGCTGAGACTGGAAGAGCCGGTTCTGAGTTCAGACCCAGAGGTCGACATGATCCGGCTATACGAACGCAACGAAATCCATCTGGTCCCCGAAGGCATGCAACCCTTTAAAGTGGATGTTGAGAAAGACGAAAGCTTGGAGTGGTCGAAAAAGAGTCTCGAGCTTCTAGCCAAGATCGACAAGACGATTGCTGATGAGAGACTATGCGTCGACAGCGAGACTGTCGCGTATCTCAAGGAGATTTTCCAAGGTCCGAACATATCCATGCAGGCATGGTCTGCTCGGGAGTCTAAACGGATGGTAAGACGTTCAAAAGAGCATCATTGGACAGAGTCAATGACAGTTGTGCAGGCTCAAATCAAGCGTCTCAGCTCACCGCTATTACCGCTCTCGCCACCATACAGCCCCGGCCGACTGTCACCTCAGGCAGCTGAATTCGAACTTACATCGACGCCGGAGGATCCGTCGATACGACAAGTGGCAGAGCTCGAAAAGAACTTCGCCGAACATGACCATCAAGCCATGCAACAAGCCTCAACCAGCCTGAGCATCTCATCCAATACCGTCAGCTCCACGACAAAGCTAAGTCCCCTCAGCGTTGGTGGCCCGGAAACGTCTTCGACTCTGCAGCGCAAAACCAAGAGACGACAAGATCTCAAGATATCGAGCCCGCTGCTCCCAGACCACGAGAGCCCAGACCATGAGAACGCAGAAGCATCGGAGCCACCTGCTAAGAAAGCGAAGACAGTGACCTTCATGGACGTATTGGAGGAGCACATACCGCCACCGAGTTCCGATGAATACGCGGTCATCGATGAAACTCTTGCAGCCATCTCGGAGTTGGTCACTCCTCTGGCACAGCCTGCCATCGAACGTCTTAACAACGAAGAGTTAAGCGAGGCAGATACTGTGCTTCGGGTACCCATTCCCAACGTCCAAGAAACTGGGTCGTCTGCTTGGAAGGAATTCTGTCAAGTCTCAAATCAGTCCTTGACAGTCACGATGGATGGCATCCCGCGTGAAGAGAAGAAGTGGAGCTTGGCGTCGAGTTTAGAAGGCAGCCTGGGTTGGCAACCCTTTCCGAGCCACCTCGGGCAAGTCAAAGAGGGGCTATTCGATGATGGCTCTCTTGCCAGGTATATGGCAGATATGAAGCTGGAGGAGGAGATGGACTTGAAGACGTGGACGTGGAAGCCCGATGGGCTACGGTTGTTTAATATTGATGAGGACGAGGAGAAAGACGAGGTTTCTGTGCATGATTACAGCGACAGCGAGGATGAGGGGGAGATAGGGGAGGGGATTTCGGGTGTCTTCCAACAACAGCATGCCGGAACACATGGCCAAACACACCAGCGTCAAGCGACGGGTACAAAGCCAATAAAAGAACCGAAGACGATAAATGAAGGCATCTCAGGCATGACATTACTGCTACAGCAGCGCCAGCTCTCGCTCCAAAAGCAAGAGGCAGAGAGAAGCAAGAAACAGCAGACCGGTCCAATTTCAACACAGACCGAGAAGCAACTCATCAAACCCGGCATATTCGGCTTTGGCCAACACCAAAACTGGGCATCATCAGCACCACTTCCACATCCACAGAAGCAGCAGCCAAACGCACCGCCAACTCAGCCTGAGCAAATCACTACAACC